>LR751009.1:66935-94387 GCA_902729485.2 Mus minutoides
TGGGTAGGGGAGCAGGGCCGGGAGGGGGGAGGATATAGGGAACTTTCTGGATAACACTTGAAATGTAAATGAAGAAAATATCTAATAAAAGTTGAAAAAAATAGGTCAGGATGCATTTTATTACCTAAAAGAAGAGATATATGCATACATACAATTATATATGTTTATAATATATAATGATATATACATAATGACATATGTATGATGTTCCTATAATATATAATTATATATATATATTGACGTTCATTTATATTAATGACATTCATTGTATATGTATATGAGTGATGGAGCAGCATACAAACAGATGAAGTGAAAGTGTTCAGAAATACAGAATGATCAGACAGAAGGACAGCAATAGGAAATGAGGTCTGAGAGCTGAGGTTTAGCAGAGGACACATTAGTTAGGCATTGTAATGAGATGAAAAGCTGATAGAAACTTCTGAAGAGAAGAGTGATGTGATCCGACTTGCACTTTAAAGGGATCACTTTGAATGTCACTTTAAGAATATGATATAAATATCCAGAACAGAAGGATGAAGAAGAAGTTGTTAGATGATCTTGTAGACAGCCTTGGGGCATGAATGATCACACTGGAAGGTTGATGCAGAACTGTTCAGGTCATGCATCTATTCAGATTTGTTGATGGATTAGATAGATATCGGGTATAATGAAAAAGAAGAAGGTGATGCCAAGATATTTTTCTGAGCAATAGAAGGGTAGAGTTATCACAAGCTGGGACATGGAAGTTTGTGACAAAAGCTAAGTAAGGATACATGGAATTAAAAGTTTCATTTTGGCTACACTGAACTTGAAATGCCTGTTAAACATCCAGATGGAGAAATTAAGTAGGCAGGGGATATACAAGTCTGGTGTTTGGGATAGATGTCTGAACTAGAGATGTAAATATAGTAGTTATTAGCATGTAGATGGAATTTACATTTTTACATTTAGTTAGGCCACTGAAGACTAAGTTTATATAAAGAGAAAAGCTGTGCAAATAAATGCTTGGCTTCCCCCAACTAGTCCAAGTACTGGAGACAAACATAGACCCTGAAAATGAGATTGGGGTAGGAAAGCAGCCATGTTAGTGACTTCCTGAATGTCAATTGAAGACTGTTTTAAAGAGACAGGGGTTATCAAGGTGTCACACACTGTGTTGTAGTCGAACTGAGTGAACTGAGTAAATGAACGTTTTTAGTGACCTTAATTGAAATGGTTTTTTTTTTCTTGTAGACCAGATTGCATAGAGCTCCAGAGACAAATTGAGATAAGCTGAAAACAGATTTTCTGAAAAGGAAGTCAAAGAAATGATGCGTGAAAGTGAGAAATAGAAAGTATTTTCTTTTCCAGTGTACAGATGGCTGATAGGAATGAATCTGTAAAGACAGTGTGTAGGAGAACGGAAATTTCCTCAGCTGACATCCCTGAATAAGGACAGGTGAATTGTTTAAGGCACAGGTAGAAAGAATATTCTGAGACTGTGAAGTGTGTTCACCAATATTACCATAAAATTTGTGAACAGTCAATAGGCTCATACAGACTATTTGAGGTGTTAGTGAATATGGTAGACTGTTACAGTATGACGATTAAGTGTTCATCTCACAAGAGCTCATGTGTTGAAAGCTTAGTTTGCAGTGCAATATCACGAGTTTGGACTTTGAGAGCAGAATGGGCTCTAACCTAATGAATTGACTGTTCCATTGGTGACTTCTTATTGAGATGTGATAAAGACCACAAAATATGACTTAGGTGAAGAAAATTGATAACTAAGTAATTGCCTTTGAAGCTTGTACCTTGCCTCCTATTCACTTTTCTTTCCTTAGTCTTCAGATAATGAGGCCAGTATTCCTCTGCCCTGTGCTCCTATTATAATGATATTCTCCCACAGCATGGCAATAAAATCAGCCAATAAGGCAGAAGACCACCCAGAACTCCAAGTTTGTTTCAGTTGATTTGCTTAGGTGTTACATCACAATGATAGGGAAGCACACTAACAGATGGACCATGGATTCTCAAGCATTTACCCTCTCTCATCCGAGTGTTTATGTGTGCAAGGTGGGGACCAAAGAGATGATGGTCCATGTGTTTTTCTAGGAGAGAAGTGATGTACTGGAAGGCATTCTCTCCCAAACTTTAGTCATTGAATGAACCACCAAATAGTTGTCATATAGTCATACTCCTGGTTAGTAGAATGCTTGCTTTAAGTATATACACATTTATTTCTTGCTATTCTTATGTTAAGAAGATTTTTTTTTCTGCCAACTTGATGCCTCTCATTTTCCATAAATGAAAGTAACTGTTGAACTTAGTAGAATTCTAACAGTAAGTGATACGATAATAGTCAGTCCTGCTTGCTCACATGCTCAAGGTTCCTATCCAAAAATTAAAATTTCTTTCATTACTAAGGGAAACTATCAGGTAGAAGAAGATTGTCAAGGGCAGATTAGCACAAAGCCTTTTCCATAAAGCCGTCAGAAGAGAACGGAAAGGAGAACTTTACCCATTATCATTAGTATTATGTATACATCATAGAGGTCAGTATAAAAGTAACTGTTCCTCAGTTGCGGCCCATCCTGGGTTTAGATAAATGCATATTTCAACAAGAAGGCACACTCACAGACAAGCATAACTCCTGTGTCATGAGATAGGGCATAGGTCTCACTGGAGAACAGATTTTAAAATGTGTAAACCATGTTAGTTGAGTTTATCATTCATTTAAAAGTAAAGTTTCGGCAGCAGAATATGGTTTTAGTGTGAATGCTGAGGGAATTGGGCCATTACTGAGTTAGAAGCTAAACCTCTAGGGAATACACATTGTGAGAATCCAGATGCACAAGGTAATTTATTTATCCACTCTGGCAGAGCTGACCATAGAAAACTGCCTACCAGCAGGAATCTCTGTTATTCTATTTCATTAGGACATGAATTTATTATCACATTTGTCTTTTTCTTAAGGAAAGAAACGGTGAGGACGAGAGGCCAGTTAACAAGAAGTAACCCAAGAAGTAACCTGTTGTGTCTAAGTTACTAAAAGTCGGGAAGGAGGGATAGTTGGAATGAATAAACATTTGATTCTAGAATCCACAAACCTTGATGATAGATAAGTCATAGCTTCTCCTTATGAAGGATTAGCCTAAAATTACAGTAAGATTCTCAAGCACATAAAAATATGTAGAATGTCACACACAAAAATCATGAAAATCTCTTTGTTGAGCTTTGTAAATTAGTTACATTGGAAAAACCTAGGAGATAGTAAAACTAATCTGTTAATCTGTTGATATATATATATATACACACACACACACACACACACACACACACACACACACACACACACAGAGAGAGAGAGAGTAATTAAAAAGATTTTTCAGATATTGCTGTGTCACCTTTTTATTAGTTGAACTTTGAAGCTGACTAATCAATTTTCTCCCGTGTAAATTATCAGGCGAGACAGATAGCTCCTTGATGTGTATAAATGTTTGACGACATATAGTAGAGCCCTAGAATCCATGTTCAACATTGGATGTGATAGAACCCATTTTTAATGCTAGTCTTTTTTATAGCAATATGGGAGGCAAGAATAAAAAAACATCAACTGGAAACTTTTGGTTCGACTGTAGCCTGGAAAACACAATGCAGCAGCAGATATAAGAGAGAACTTATATCTTTACCCGAGCAATGTAGAATGCTAAAAATGACTTCTCCAAATGGTTTTCTAGTCTTCTGACATCCACATGTAAACCGCAGTCTGTGCATAGCTGTGCATATGCACACACATGCACACACGCATACATGTGCACGTGCACACACAAATAAATAAATAAATAAACAAACAAACAAACAAATAAATAAATAAATGTTAAAACTACTTAAGATTTTCCTGCTAAACATCATGTAGATTCTGAATAGTTTTATGATCAAACAAAAATATCTTGTCTTCACAGATATTTCTGGGATAGGAGATGGGCACAGACATAAATTTACAATTTCAAGTGTGATTTCATGCTACTAAGAGAGTGAGTGAAGTTGTCAGGAAAACAAAAATTCATCCATCTGGTAATAAAGTAAGTATGTTGTGAAGCCTATATAATTTGTACTGTGTACTGACAACTCTTTCTTGGGCACTAGGGATACAACAGTGTGTAAAAGTAGATGGGCTTTAAAGGAAACTACAAGATTAGCGGGCAGAGACCTGGCTTGTAAGGAAAAGATTCTCTTCTGAAGAGTGGGAACATGACTTTGAATAATTACATGAAAAATGATCTATTTAAGATTTCTGTCTCCATTTCACAAATGCATAACACATCTCTGTACAGAACCAAGAAGCAATGAAGAAAAGTGAAAGATTCCTAACTAAATCAGTTCATTTGCTATATTTGGAAGCACTAAAATACAGTCTAAGTGTATGTATATTTTCCCAATGTTAGTCCACCCAACTTAACACAAATCAATTCCCGGACTCACCCTTCATATAATAAGTACATTTGCTTACAGCTAATATGTCTTGTTCTTATATGTGCAGTTATTTTTTCCGCCTTTTGTTCCATGGTCTGAAGAATCCACCTTTGCAATATACATTTGTATTGTATTAAGCATTGTTTGAGATATGTAGAAACGTGAAAATCAATTTGCTGAAAGTTTTCAGTCATCATCCAGATATGTATTTGGATGGATTTCCCTGTATGGGTTCCAAGCTGTCCACAAGCAAGAGCAGCTGGATGATTAGCAGTACATCAGCTTGTTTGGTGACTTTGGTAGGAAGCTCATCCATCCTTTTTCTGATCTCAGTTTTCTCATCTATGAAACAAAGGGCATGCTAACCTTTTCTGACCCCTTAGAAAGGGGAAATGAGTTAATATTTAGAAAGGCCTGGGTGACCCTTCAAACCAAGACATTATCAAAGTACAAAGTAAATGGTAGGAACTGTTTGCTATCCCATTAGTAACTCAAATAGTACACAAGCTCCTCCTGTCAAATCCTTGTAAGGCAAGCTTCTAACATACATTTATTCATTTACCAGGATGGAAATGGGAGTAGAGGATTGAACTCTCTGAGTCTTGCACAGATTTTAAAAGAATGCTTCTTGGGAAAATATGGGTACAAACAGATTCCTCTTTATACAAGAAACTAGCCCCAGTGTCCTTTTTTGTTGTTGTTTTTGTTTTTGTCTCAGGATTCTAGAAACAAGATAAATGAGTTTGGAGCATAGCGCATAGCTTAAGGTCTTAGGGCTTTTATGATGTAGAAGCCACGGTATTATTTCTGGTCATGTAAATTGAGAATCACTACCCTCATTCCTAAAAGGCCAAATGAAATTTATAGATGGTTACCTCTTATGCTGCTAATCACTCTATTAATACTGTCTCCTTAAATTCCCACAAAAGCTTGTAAGATGTGATCTATTATTATCCTTAACTGTCATATGAATAAAATGATATAGCAGAAAATTTTATAAATTAGCCAGCTGAGGTTTATGTGCCTGAGACTCCCCACACATCTGTCTGAGCTTAGCTTCGGCCGCCTGAGTTCTGTTTACTAGACCCAACACAGAGTGTGGTCTGTACTCTAGTGATACACACCTACATAGCAAACATTCATTGTGATTTTTATTCACATGGGAAGAGAGTCGTTTTTCCCCCAATACTCTTTCTTTTTTTATTTACTTTTGGAAAGTTAATTACAATAGGACATGGAGAAGTTCTCTGACCATGCTTATTTGAGGAGGGGAAGTGAATGCCCTATATGGATAACTATATCTAATCCAAAACTTAGGAAAATGTTTTATATTTGTTTAATGAATATATTTCCCATCATATACATTTGCACATAATGTAGCTCCTCCCCCACTTACCCATTTTATGTTTAATCTCTTAACGATGTCTCAGAGATCTTATATAGAGTTCTGATACATTCACACAAGAGTAAAGAGTTGATTATAAATAAGCAAATTATGGTTACATTGGGAAGAGGGTTAATGAAAGATCTAGATTTGGCTGCCTGTAGATATGTCTGTGGATAATTACCTTAATTAAATTAATGGATATGGGAAGGCTCATCCCATTGTGGGTGGTACCATTCCCTAGGTAGGAAGTCTTGAACTATATATGAGTATTGAAACTGAATGGACACAAACATGAAAGCAAATATGCAAGAATGTGTGAATTTCTCTCTGATCTTAACTGTGATTGAGAGGTGACTAGCTGATTAAAGTTCTTGCCTTGATTTTCTCACAGTATTGATTGTAACCTGGAATTACAAGCTGAGTTAAACTGTTCTTTCCATCAAGCTGTGTTTTATCAGACTATTTTTATCATAGCAGCAGAAATTGAAATTAAGCTGGACAGTGTGTTACACCAGTTGAAGTTAAAAATATATTTATTTTTTTATTAATATAGCTGTTTCTTTCTCTTTGATGCCAATTCAGCCTGATAAACTGGAATGCTTTTTCCCAAAGTTGGTTGCACAATTAAAGTTTCCAAAAATTCTAATTAGATATGTATGCTTATTTAATATTTATTTATATCTATATGAAAATACAAGTGAGAACAATGTTATAATTTACAATACAGCATTGAAATTTGGGCTCATGTTTACATTTACACAGACCCAGTGAATTTGTGAGCTCTTTATGTAAGATGATAAATGTTGAGATCCTTTACATGTCTACATACCACTGGATAGATTCAGAGAAAATTATTCTTTCTACCTCACATGAGAGAGTTGATGGTTAGTTTGTAGTTGTACCAAGTCTTTAGTGGACTCTCTCAAAGATGCACTTAGACTCTCTTTGTTCTCTTAGCCTTTAGTGTTAACACAAATTGCAACTATCATAGTTTACTATGATAATTTACTACGATAATTTACTATGTATTTAAAACTTCAATTTTGAAGCACGAGAGATGCAGTTGTTCTGAGGTGAGTGGAGGTGGGGGAGGTAAATATTCCTGGTCAACCTTTTTAGCAGTCTTCAAAATCTTCTGATGCAGTGACTTGCATTTTGTAGAATTAAAACTCACACTCAATGGTAGGAACAGAGTCTGACACATGATAGTAGAAATCTCAAACTCCTCCCTTCAGTAGCTATAAAGAAGGAAAGAACACATTAGATAACATGTTTGTGCGAGGGAAAAGGCAGTATTTAAGAACTGATGATTAAACGAATGATTTAAATTTGCTCAAAGTTTACGTTTACTCTTTTGGAAGGATAAGAGAGCAAAGTGAAGATCATTGCCGAGCCGTTGCTCAGGCTCGGTAGTATCACCAGCAAGGGTGTCTGCTCTCTGAGAAGGTAGGCACAAGATGACTGATAAAGGGGGAAGTCTGATAACAGGCAGAATTTATAACAGAAATTTGGTCCATGGGGGAACATATTGTTCTTTTACTTTAGAAATATCTTCTATACTAATATTAAATAATCATCATGTTTAGGAGACAGAAAGTAGACCCAAATACTGACTATTACCTCATTCACTGAATAAACCTCTAAGATTTATAATATGTGGCATAGCAAAATTGAAAGAAATGAAGAAGACAGAAGAATTCTTTTTCTTCAACTCCTAAATTTAGGCAAGTTTACTTTGCTAAAAGTGGAAACTCCCATGAGCATTAACCTCATAGCAGTACTCTATTATCTTCAGGAAAACCACTACATTTTTCATAGTATTTCTCCCATGTCAGTAAATAAAATAATAATGCCAAAATTGCCTTCTACATATGGGATCATGTCAAGGACAGAAAGAAAGGTACATCCTTTTCTCAGAACACAAAACAAAATGAAATACTCCCACAACAAAACATAACATAAGGCTGTTGGAGCTACTATGCAATAAAATAAATGTCAGGTGACAAAGTGGCCATATATCATACCCCCAAATTGTCTTTCGAAGTTGAAATTAGACCCTTTGATAATTCTTTTTCATTCATTTCACAAATGTTTGGTGGCCACTTATGACTGTTAATCGTGTTAGAAACACATTAATAATTCATAAAGGAAAGATCCCTTTGACCACAGAGTTTTATCCCACTGGTAAAAGTAGGAGTTAAATAAATCAATACATCCATAAGCAAGATGTTTTTAAATAGAAATTACAAAGGAGAAAACAACATAGAGTAGGAAAGAAATGGTTGACTTTTTCAGACTGAATTACAAGAAAGCTGCTTTCTCAGAAGGTGATAATTTACAAAGATGTGTCTGGCGATCAGGAAAGAACCAGCACCTGACAGATGTGACGCCGAGGGACCAGAGGCAGGGACAGTCTTCTGAGCAGGGTGACAGATGTGACGCCGAGGGACCAGAAGCAGGGACAGTCTTCTGAGCAGGGTGACAGATGTGATGCCGAGGGACCAGAGGCAGGGACAATCTTCTGAGCAGGGTGGCGCTGAGTTCCTTGAGGAATAAACGGGGTATGAGCAGAGCCGCGGCTACAGAAGTGTTAGGCACGGAGAACACTCATTTTCAGCATATGACATACTCTTTGATCTGCCTTGGCAGACTCGCCATCTCATTTCTCAATCTACGCTTTTGCTCTTTTCTTCCTGACTTCCCTGACCTACTTTACAGATTCGAGGTGAATGTACCAAGTGGTTCATTCCTCCATTTACCAGTAATCCTGTTCTCCTGCCTGAAATGTGCTGGTCTGTTCTGTGATCTGTGAGTTGTACTCACCACTGAGGATAAGTCTTCATTTTTGTCCCCAAGAGTAAAAAAAGGGCAGGCATGGTTAAATCTTCATATTACCAAATCTCTATTGATAATAACTTTCTTTGTAGAGCCTAAATTTCAAATGAACATCTTGTGCTACTTTGGCCAATTGTAAGGCTCTGAATAATCATTTAGGTCATTTACTCTAGAAAAAGATGCATGTGTTTTGTGTAGTACAGACAGATGACCTTGGGATGGTTGTATATTTCAGTGGAAGGAAGCTTGGCAATCATATCCTGGGCCATGGATTTAATCTCCAGTATCAGCAGAAAGAAAATCATGAATACGATTTAGGACATAATGTTGACAAGACAGGTAAGAGAGAGTGAAAGCCTTGGAGGCATCTGGTCACAATGGGTCTGTAGTCAGGGGGTATAGGACAGTGGGTGCTGCAGCTAACTTTCTGCCTTTTTTTTTTTTTTTTACATTCCAGCCATTGCCTCCTTCCTGGTCCCCCCTCCCACATTTCTTCATCGAATTTCTCCTTCCCCTTGCCTTTGAAAGGGTGCTTCCCCTACCAGGCCTCTCCCTTCTTAAGTCTCAATTATGAAGCAGTTCTTCCACTGAAGCCAGACCAGGCAGTCCTCTGTGATATATATGCTCAGACCTCATACCAGCTCATGCGGTGTGGTGGTGGGGCGGGCTTTTGGGGTGGGGTATGCTGCCTGGTTAGTAGTTCAGTCTCTTGGAGCTCCCTGGGATCTGGGTTAGTTGTGACTGCTGGTCTTCCTATAGGGTTACCCTCCTATTCAGCTTCTTCAATCCTTTCCATAATTCAACCATAGGGTTCCTCAAATTCTGTCCAATGGTTTTATGTAGGTATTTGTGTCTGTCTTAGACAGCTGCAGGTAGGGCCTCTCAGAGGACAGCCATGCCAGGTTCCTGCCGGTTAGCAGATCATAGCATCAGTAATAGTGTCAGTATCAGGCCTTGGAGTCCCTACCTCCAAGAGATGGATCACAACTTTGGCTCTTCCAAAACATATCGTGGGAAAATGAAAGCATCTTCAATACATGGTGCTGGTCTAACTGGTGGTCTGTATGTAGAAGAATGAAAATAGATGGATATTTATCACCTTGCATAAAGCATAAGTCCAAATGTATCAAGGACCTCAACATAAAACCAAATACACCAAATCTAATAGGAGAGAAAGTATAAAAGAGCCTGAAATTCATTATCACAGGGGGGAAATTTCCTGTGATACCAATGGCCTAGGCTCTAAGATCAACAATTAAGAAATGGGACCTCATAAAACTGAAAAGTTTCTGTAAAGCAAAAGACACCATCAGTAGGACAAATTTGCAACCATAAGATTGGGAACAATTATCTTTGCTAACCCTATATCCAATTGAGGGTTAATATCCAAAATATATAAAGACCTCAAGAAGTCAACCTCGTAAAACCAAGTAACCCAATTAAAAAATGAGGTACAGCTCTAACCAGAGAATTTACAATAGAAGAATCTCAAATAGATGAGAAACACTTAAAGAAATGTCCAACATTCTTAGTAATTGGAGAAATACAAATCAAAATGACCCTGAGATTTGAACTCACACCAATCAGAAAGGCCAATGTAAAAATCTCAAGTCCCAACACATGCTGATGAGGATGTATTGAAAGAGGATCTCTTCTTCATTGCTGGAAGGGTTGCAAACTGCTACAAATATTCTGGAAATCAATCTGGCAGTTCCTCAGAAAATTGGAAATAGTACTACCTAAGGACTCAGCTACACCATTCCTGGGCACATACCCAGAAGATGCTCCAACATGTAATAAGGACACATGCTCCACTATGTTCATAGCAGCCTTATTTATAATAGCCAGAAGCTGGAAAGAACCCAGATGTCCCTCAATAGAGGGATGGATATAAAAAATGTGGTTCATTTACTCAATAGAATACTATTCAGCTATTAAAAACAAAGACATCCAGGCAAATGGATGGAACTAGAAAATATCACCCTGAGTGAGGTAACCCAGACCCCAAAGGACATGTATGGTATGAACTCACTGTTAGCCAAAAAGTACAAAAAAACCTAGGATACAACCCACAGTCTGTAATAATTCTAACAAACACAAAGACCCAAGTGAGGATGCTTCAATCCCACTTAGCAAGGAAAAGAAAATAATCATGGAAGGCAGAAGGAGGGAAGGACTTAGGTAGGAGAGGACAGGAGGTGAAGAACAGGGCCAGGTGTGGGGGAGGGTCAGAAGAGAAGCCCAGAGGACTAGGAAAATGAATGGAAATATGCAGCCTGGCCGGAGGGGAGGGGTTGTGGAGGTGGGAGGACCCTCTAGAAAGTACCAGGATGTTGGAGGTGAGAGACTCTTTAGAATCAATGGGGGTGACCTTAGCCAAATACCCAACAATTGGGAGAGGGAGCTTGAAGTGTCCACCTAACTTTTTGCTTCTTATGTAGAACGGGAATGTGCAGTGTGTTTTGCCTTCTTAATTAACCTAATCAAGATAATGTATCATAGGCAAGGGCAGCGATAAAGGCAACAACAATACCCTCCCAAGTGTGCCCAGAGTTTGTTAATAACATTAAATATAATAGTTTGCTAAGTCTTCATTTTGCAGAAGACAGATCATGGGGCTTCTCAGACTTGAACTGTATGAGATAGTCCCATAATGACAAATCTCTCCCTGTTCTTTCTTCATTCATTGGTTCGGTCTTTCTGGCAAACATTGACTAATAAATAAAATTTCTATTTCTTGGATAATCAAGTTATTTCTATAAGATGAAACTATTATTTGGAATAGATTAGTGTCTGGGACACCTTATTTTTCAAACTCCTGATAAAAACTTCCTTACATAAATTTTCTTGATTTCCTTAAGATATTTGAGTATTGAAGATAAAAAAAGAGCTCAAAAATTATCAGGAGCTCAATACTGGTTGACCACATCTATTGAAGAAGATGTTTTATATAAACAGTTGGTTGACTATGGTGGTCTTAATTGTTTCTATATCATTCTGAGTGCCTCATTTATCATCTAAACATTCATATCAGTTATCTATAGTGTTTATTAAATTGTCATAATCGGACAGATTTTATTGGCATCCAGATAGCCCATATTCTTGTTCTTTTCTCATCTTAGACACTAATGTACTATTGGGGACTTCAGAAAGCCCTGTTGGTAGTTAACTATATGGTTCACACACAAAGGTCACATAGACATTCTGAAGATTCTTCCCATCTGGCTTAGACCGTTTTCCCTCTCAAAAATGTTTACACTAACTCAAACAATTGTGCAATGGAGACAAAATATGTATGATGAAAACATTTTCTAAAATTAAAAGAACTGTGTCTTTTTCTCTTGCTTCTTTTTAACTTTTAAATGTCTACATTACTTTTTGACACTTTCAATATACAATGTATTATGATCACATGCATTTTTCATTAATTCTCTGACCACTTCTCTTGCTCTCTAAATTCTTTCTTCACTACTCTCCCTGCTAGTAATTTAATGCATTTTATTTTATTTTATTTTATTTTATTTTATTTTATTATTTTACTTGGAGTTGCCTGTATGAGCATGTACATAACCAACTTGTTCATGGCTTCACTGAAAAAATTACATCCCTTCCCCTGTTAACAACCACTCACTCCCCAAAACCCTATAGGGAGAAGTGGGCTTCATGGATTCCTTCCTTTTTATGTTGGAAGGTTGAAGTACACAGCCTTTTTCTGGTCTTATAGTCAGAGCTTCTTTGTGATCATGACAGAAAGTGTTATGTCATACACAGAAGAGAGCATGTCACAGCACGTTTCTGCTCTAATGTTCTATCCCTCTTCTGTACTGCTCCTTAGGGCTTAGAGGAGGTGACATAATTCTCCTACTTAAGGCTGAGCACTGGCATGTTGTTTTTTTCTACACACTTTGATCAGTTGTAAGTATCTTCATTAACCAAAGAGAAGCTCTTCTCAGCCAAGCATTGAGCATAGCATTAGTCCATGTATGAACATGAATGTTTAGAAGGCAATGTGAATATATGCCTATTCAGCAAGATAATAACAGTAGATTCCCTTTATGGGGCTGTGAGTTTTCCAGAAATAGTAAGACTGTCTTGTCTAGCAGATACAGGATTCATGACTGAATAATGATTTTTTTCATCCAAAGTCTGCATAGAAACTTTGTTGTGATATAAACACTAGCCATCATGTAGGGGGCTTTCAATAGGATTCTACACTTACTTTTCCTGTGATCTGTATCCAAACTATGTTGTGACTTCAGCAATAAGGTCTTATTCTTTAGGTAAGTAACTTTAGTAATGGCCATTAATAGCCTCTATCATCTTTGGAGCCTCTCTTGACTCCTTATTCCATCACCTGCCACACCCAAACTTTGAAGGATTCTTCTGAGTCAAAGTCTAAGTTGGGTCTTTGTTTTTTCTATGGGGCCTCCGAAGATACCACTCTTAACCTTCCATTGTTCAGTTTGTCTGAGTTTTCCCCTTTCCTGATGACTGAGTGTTGACCTGTTCACTAAAGGCGTCAGGTGGCATACCTGAGATTTGTGTTTACAAATCTCTGACTTCTGGAACATTATCTACCTATACAAAGTACCTTACTTTGAGGTCTTTATAATTTTAGTTAGTTTTTATAGTTATATGTTGCTGTTTAGCTTTTTCATTAACCCTTAATTTTGGTTAAAACTTCTATGCCCACCATCTTCTTCTGCCATCCCAGTGCCTTACCTATTTAAACCTTTCCATACTTGTCATACTGCCCCCACACCCACAATATTTTCACATGGCATGTGTTGTACTATTCTTCTGTAACATCTCATTTCTCCCAAGATCTCTTTTCTTGCCTCCAGGCATCTATAGACAGTCACTCCAACTCATATATTGAAATCTAAAATCCTGAAGATAGGCTCCACACATCAGAGACAAGAATATAGTGCTTATCTTTTGGCCAGTGTTAATTCACTCAGTACAGTATATTCTAGTTCCACTCATTTTCCTGCCCATCTTATTTTTCTCAGAGCTGAATAAAATTCCAATGTATGCATGTACCACACAGTGCCCCCAATGGAGGAGCTAGAGAAAGTACCCAAGGACCTGAAGGTGTCTGCAACATTATAGGTGGAACAATATGAACTAACCAGTACCCCCAGAGCTACTGCCTCTAGCTGCATATGTAGCAGAAGATAGCCTAGTTGGCCATCATTGGGAGGAGAGGCCCTTTGGTCTTGCAAACTTTATATGCCCCAGTACAGGGGAATGCCCGGGCCAAGAAGTGGGAGTGGGTAGGTAGGGGAGCAGGACTTTTGGGACAGCATTTGAAATGTAAATTAAGAATGTCTAATAAAAATTGAAAAATAAAATAAAATAAAATAACCACTACTTACTGGTACCTTTCAAATCTCTCTGTTTTACACACACACACACACACACACACACACACACACATACACACACACTTTCTGTGCTGGAAAGGAAACCATAACTTCATCAATGCAAAACAAACATTGAGCCACTGAGCTATATCTATAACCTGGACATTAATTTCTCAAATTATTTCTTTACTATTTTAAAGATAATTTATGTATTCTCTCACAGGCCAAGTTTATTTTAACTCTTTTGTAGTTCACTCATTTTATTTGATCAAATTGTTTTTACTTTAAGACCTTCAGAGTAACATGTTTTCTCTGTTAATCTGGATTCTATTCAATTATACTCAGTGCAACTGCAATCAACATTGAGTACTTTTTTTGTGACAGATACTGTGCCTTATTGTACAAATTGCAATTAAAGTGATTCCTGTGTTGTCTTAAAATAGCCATAGTCTATGACCAAACCAAACTTGTACATAAGTAAATTTTTTTAAAATCACTGAGATAAGTCAAAGAATATTTGAACAATGTTAAGAGAACTCTTTGCTTTCTGGAAGCAAACAGACTCCATGGAGCAAAGAGAAAGTACGAAGGGGTGGCACAGCAGCTGAAGTGACACCTGAGGTGGATGGCAAAGGTTAATTCATTATTTCACAGAAAAGAGTCACTTTGGCCATAAGGGTCAGTAGGAAAAACAAGAGCAGTAGATGGACATGCGCAGTGTTTAGACAGACACTCTAGCATTTGGACACAAAGGTATGTGTCATATATTTGTTCAAAGTTTATTTTGGGAATCTCAACTCTAACTTTAAACACTTACTCAGCCTCAAAACTGTCCAGGTTTTAGAGTCCATGTTCATTATAGGGCAGTTTAGACACTATATTTTGTCACGTGATTGTGCTATGCAGGGAGCTTCTGTTTCCTGTCACCCTTGGAACTAGCCCACATCTCCTTTCTTATCTTTCACACCATCCTAAGAAGAATGGTATAATGAACACAGCTTTCTCAATCTGATGACACGTGCAGAGAGGTTGAAATCTCCTTTGAGATGAAAGTCTTCAGTAAGTGTAAAGCCACTAGCCTGTTAAACCTAGCTTCACTGAACAGTTATAATTCTGGATATGCAAAGAAAATTCTCTGTGACCTGAACAATCTGTTTCCCCTTCATCAGCTCAGCTACTTTATCCGACACTGTGGCTACTGAAAGGAGCCAGATACAAATGGTCTTAGACTATATGACCCTATTTATGTGAAGAATCCAGAAAGCAAATCTGTGCTGTCTAAGTATATAAGTAGTTTCTAGAGCCTGGAGAAAGTAACAAATGAGAAGTAACTGTTAGCAATGCAGTCCTACTCTTTATTTTTTCCATTTTTAAAGTTTTACACAGGGTATCATGTAGTTGCCACTAGCTTAAACTTAGGGTGTGGCCAAGAATGACATTGAGCTTCTGCTCTTCCTGCCTATACTTCCTGAACACACGGATTACAGTCAAGCACCACCACACCAACTTATGCAATATTGGGAACAGAACTTAGGGCTTCATGCACCCAGACAAATATGCATATCAATTGAGTGGCTTCCAACCCTGGCCTTAATTTTCATTATATTAAGTATGGCACTTCATCTTAACATCTCCATATGTGTATGCTCTATTTTAGTCTTAACTACTTTCCCCTTCCCATTACACTTCATTACTCCCTTACCTTATTTCTATTTCCACAACTCTGATAGTTCCTCCTCCTTTATATTACCATGGCCCTTTTCCTCCCCAGAGGCTACACATGGCAAAAACCACGTGCTACATCTATTTTATGGACTTCCTATCTCACTTAACATGATGATCTCCATTTCCGAAAAACGATAGGGCTTCATTATCCTCAGCAGCTAAGCAAAGCTTTATTGAGCATATGCACCATGATTTCTGTATCAGTTCATCTGCGAGTGGGTAACTGGCCAGATTCTACAAATCTGATGTGGATAGTGCATAAAGACACATGGGCATGAAGATATTCTGATAGGAAGTTCATATTATTTTTGAATATATTCTTTTGAGAACTATGGATATTTTCTTTTTGATTGTTTTAAGAACCTCCATATTGATTTTCATTGTCAGCTATACATTTTAAGATGATGAAAATGTCTATAGTTGGATAAAGGTGATAATTTAAACTTGTGAATATAGTAAAATAACTATAAGTTAATAAACTGTAAAAGTAAATGATTTATATTGCAAGGGTGAACTTTACAGTGTGTAAATAACATTCTAAAGTATATATCAGCCTTCCTTACTACTGAAACTTGATGAACAAATCAGTTTTGTTTTGTTTTAAATCAAACTTTCTCAGGAATATTATAGGCAGTCACAAACATTTTTGATTTAATCTTCTGTTTTCTCACAAGCTGCAGACCACAATTATTGCTTCTTATCCAGTGGCTGGCTTTTCTAGAAGGAAGAACTAGATAATTATTGGCAAATTTGCCAGATGGGTGAATTCACAAATTATGGAAGATATTCTTTTGGGTTTTGAGCCTTAAGGAATGAATGATAAGTATATTTATCTCTGTGGGCTACATTTCCATTTCAGCCAGCAGTGTAACTTGAATTCAAGTGATTTGGCTATGATACAAATAGCATACATTATATGCAAATTTCCCAAGCATATGAACACAATCACATTCACAGTTGGAAGAAAGTGAAACAAAAATCTATATTTAACCACACAGTCACTTATGCTAAAAATACCATCTTTCAAAACACATCTCATTTTTCCAGTGGTTGGAAAATAAACTTCATAGTATGCCATCCATGGCACTGATGATCAATTGTAAAATTATGGCATAAAATTTTAATCTGATATTTTCCCCCTCTGAGCAATTGATTTTTCAAAGCAGAGAAACTGTGGCTTTCTCCTATCTCCAGGCCTTTGAGCTAGTGATTATTCTCAACACCTGCTTTGCTCTAAAAATAAAAGAAAAAGATTCCAAAATATGTATGGTGATGCATGATTGCTAGCTATTTAGTACTTGTGTATGTTGGGGACATTCCCACTCAGATGAAACCTGGGAAATGCATTTGTTTTTTCTTGTTCTGCCTCCATTACTACTGCTCTCCCCTGGAGATACTTCAAAGCTCATCTGCTAATAAAACTCAGTCTTGACAAGGGGGTAAAGTAAAGTACTAAAGCTTTTAAATCTTAATATTCCCAACCCCCGTTTGGCTTTATCCTTCTCCTCTGGTGATAGAATCAATCAAAACAATCAAAACAGGTTTATGGTTTATAAAGACACCTCCATGCTGCCTTAAAAATGATGCTGTAGCTGTGATTTAGGATGTTCTTTGACTGAAGAGGGGAGCACAGAATACTCTATATAATTTCTGGATGGCAGTACCTTTAGTCTTTGACAGTATGGCAGGTGGTAGGGTGGGGGTGGAAGACTTATTAACATATTAAAGTCCTAAGGTATATAAGAACACCACTTTTTCATGTTTAGGAAAGTGACTAATAGGTTAAAAAAATCTCAAGTATGATCTTGGCACTGGAGCCTAATGGAGATACTAAAGTTTATGTTTCTCACTTTATCTGCCCATTTATATACAAAATATATCTTCAGGATCCGTATGAGTCTCAATTTCATTTGACTTTTTTTGAAGTTGGAAAAGTTTTCTCTTCGGGTATTTTTTTTTTTTTCTGGATAATTTAGTCTACTCTCCTAGCCTTAGAAGTGTATGTACCACAATATTTTAGGCATGATTCAGGCTAATTACTTCCTGTTATTGATGAAATACAATTCTTATTATCAGTAATTTCACAAAAAAAGTGTTCTTGTCATCGTCATGATCATTGTCACCATCATTGTCATTGTCATCAACATCATCATCTGTCATGGGTTGGGAACTTTCTTTCAAAGAATAGTCTAAGTATTCCAGCCCCTTATGTATTCTGGTTCAAGTACATACCTATAAAATGACTCTCTGATGCTGCTTCTTAGTGAAAATGAATCTGGGAATGTGGCTCTCTTGTCTTTGATAAAGGGGAAATGGGAAACTAAGATGGAGCAAACTCTTGAATTGACCTTTTTGGTCTCCAACAGTCAACTTCATTCCTGCTGTTAAATATAAAATATGGGAGCGTGTGGGTGGGAGGGGAAGCATCCTCTTACAGGCAAATAGGAGGGGAATGGGGTGGGGAGTTCATGGAAGGGAGACAACATTTGAAATGTAAACAAATAAAATGATAGATAAATAAATAAATAAATAAATAAATAAATAAATAAATAAATAAATAAAAATATGCTGGTCTTCTCCCTACCAGGCACAGTTTAATGTCCTGTTCAAAGAAACTATCTCCAGATGATGTGCAGGCTTCTCCATTCTTCCAGATGTCTGCTTCATGAAGATGATCCATGAAGATAAGGTACCTGCCCCTCATCTTCCTTCCTGCCTCCCAACAGCTATTATACAATAGGGGACCTTGCATGGTTTATGGAAGCATATAATCTCATTTATGAAGGAGAAACTTACGAGAAATATAAACCACCAGTTACAATAGACACTTGGGTTTCCATCCCAGACCCACCTCAAGAGCATTAACTGCTCATGTTCTCAGTTCTTAGTTCTCAGCTCATGTTCCTTCAACAAATGCCATTTAAGGGCAGTACCTATTGTGTAGCAGCTTGCATCCAGTAATTGATGTAGAGTGTAAAGACACTGTTGCCTGTTGCATCAACTGGGACATTCGGGAAGAACTTTTCCAGCTTCTACTCTTCAGTGAGATTGGCTGAGTCCTTTGTTGTAAGTATTTTATGGTTCAAATTCTCTCTCAGCATACTTCTGATGCTTTGCTCCTTCCTTGGAATGATTTCCAGTGGCATTTTTCAAGTACCCTTTTCTTGCTTAGCTTTCAGATCTTAGATCATGATCTGAGGACCTTGAGTTCAAATGCTGGCCATTCTTGACCTGACATTCATCAGATTAGTCTGATAAGGTCACACTAATGTGGATACTTGAGAAAGTTTCTTTGCAGGCCCCGATTCTGTTCACTGGTAGAAAAACACCGTGTGTGTGTGTGTGTGTGTGTGTGTGTGTGTGTGTGTGTGTGTGTACTTAATGACCTGTGGTTCTATCTTTGGGTGCCGTTGTTCTTTTAACAATAGCTATTTTAGAGGACATTTCAATCAGTACCAGTGTATATCATTCTTAAGGAATTTAGAATTTGTGTCCTATTGTTTTTTTTTAAATATTAAAATACTAAAGATGAATTAAGTCTAAAGGACTTATGCTTTGAAATTAATTTAAAAATTTAGTGAATTTATGCCAGTATAATATTTCCAACAGTTTTGTACCTTCTAATTGAGAAGTTAATGTCAATTCCATGTATAAAAACACTCCAATCTGTTTCATAGACTTGGTTCTCATATACACTTTTTAAAATTAATTAATTTTATGATTCCTACTTTTAACTTTCAGTCTTTGCTAATGAGGTCCTCAGGATTAAATAGGTTGATTGAAACAGATTTATCATTGTCTCAGTTAAGATTTTTTTCCATCGTATTCGATTTAGTGACTTGCAAAGGCCTGGCATTACTAGACTTTCCAACTTAAAAAATTAAAAAAACACATTTCTGGTCTTATTTCTCTTTCATTTTCACATACAAAATATCTGTTTTTTCCTTGAGTGTTAACATAGTCCAAAGGCAGCCATGTGCAGTCAATGTTCAGTAATAGGGCTCTCTTGCTACAGTTTTTAAATAAGATCTTGGTTTGCCAGGCATGCAAATTCTACTCTAAGCACCCACAAGTTGGAATGAAGCCAAACTTTTTGCATAATCAAATGACCTAACCTACCTTCTTGTATTAGTTCTGTTCATTACCTTTGCTTGCTAATTAATGCTTTCTTTTATCTTTTTTGTTACAGAAACATCCAACACTGAATTATCAAATTCCCTCTGATGTTTGATGAACAGCAAACAGTCCAGAAATCTCAGTGATTCAGTGAACAAGACCAACAATCACTTCCTCATATCGGAGCTTATTGTAGATGCAATTGGTTTCTTAGATTTTCCTCAAAGCCATAAGTGTGCCAGTCTGTAACCACATGACTATCTCTTCAAGGGTCTTTTGTGTCTGCCAACTGAGTACGAGGAGAACATGAGAGTATGTGTTGAGAATCTTGAGGAGATGCAAAGGGCTGGGAGTGGGGGTGCTCTACTTTACTTCTGTGCAGGTCTCATTACCTGGCATTGTCATAGGGTCACAGAGAATTCTGGGATGTCTAGATTGTATTTGTTCTCAGGAGAAGGAAGAAGGATTGAGGAATCTCTAGATACTCTGAACTTTTGATTTGTGTGTCTATCCTACATATTTCTCTTAATAGAAAAGATTTCTTAATGAATACTTAAGATTTGCAGGACTTCTTATGTGTGTGTGTGTGTGTGTGTGTGTGTGTGTTATGTTGCAGCCCTCTAAATATCTTTTTGATCTTATTTCTATTCTCTTTGTTAGGTGGTAGAAGAGAGGATTATGAGTTTAATCAGATCACGTATATAAAGTTTCTATATACTCAGTACCCTGTTCAGTTTAGGACAAAAAGTTAGCTCCGAACTGATACATGTTTTGTTATGTTTATGTACAAGTACAAGAAGGTGACTAAGCAATGATCTTAAGAAATGTGTGTTGTAAGTGAGATTTGGTCTCTGTAAGAAGGAAATATATGCTAGGTAGCACAAAAAGGTGATAACACGACACTATTAAAATAGCACCACAATGATAGTGGTGTGGCTGTGAAAATACCCTCCCATGGATGTGCACTTTGATTCACACATTTGAACAGTATATAAATTGCATCTCAATAAAGTTGTTAAAAGGAGAACACATGATGGCAAATAATATTAGATGCCTTATCCGTGGTAATTACCTCTCTTCCTAGACCTGCAGAATATGAGAAGATTGAAGACTTAACAAAACTTTCTACCCTTTTTACTCAGTTTTCATGGCTTTTGTTAGTAAGAAATAAAAACAAAACAAAACACTATACTATGTACAGGAAGTCCATGATAAGCCACTGAATATTTTGTAAATCATATCCTATTCTTGAAGTGAATTACATTCATGATGATGGACCAGAAGGTACATTTTCCCCTTGATCACTTTGCAGTAATAAAAACAAACACACATAGATTTTTTTCTATTCAACTAGTCCCATGCTTTTTAAAGCCATGGGAGACAAGAATTAGCATGTCCTATAGATAGATCTACTTAGTGGAGTCTTTGATTTGATTTGAATGTTCTTTACTATTCATGAGATAATTTAGTAGTAAAAGATAGTGAACATATATCTCCAAAACCTTCATCTTTTCCCTCACTATGTCCACTTAAAGTTTCATATGAAATTTCTTGTATTAAGTGGACACCAAAGCTGACTAACCAATGACTGTGACAGACCAGTGGTCTTTCAACATTGATCTTTGCCCATCCTGAGCCAGAAAAAAGCTCTTGGGAATCAGCCTTCCTCAGCCTCATTATGAAGTTGAATTTGAGATTTGTTATCATTAGATAAAATAGTCTTCCTTCTTCCCCTTCCAAGAGACAAGTGGGAACTGGCAGAGGTTCTGACATGGTTGGTATGATGAGGGTGGGAGAGGGCAACTTAAGATGGGCACAGAGAGAATAATGGAAGTAGTGTATCTTATTCAAAAGTTCTGTGAAGCTTTGCTGAATTGAGGCCCTGTACTCAGACATTCAGCAGGGGGTTTCCCAATTCTGCCCCAGCCATCTGGGAAATTCTCCAAAGCCACCCAGTGACTTTCTACCTAGTATATGAATGGGGTCAGTGGGTGAGGGAGCTAGCTGTTTTTCCTTAACATGAACTTTAGTGCAGATATTAAATAGATGAACTTTCTACATACAAAGATCTTATAGTTTTACTGCAATGAAACGTTACAAGATTGTGTTCAACCTCTGCAACAAATCTTTAAATATATAATTGTCTTTTTTACTAATGAAAGACTTTCCTATTAAGAAAGTTAAGTTTAATGACAGATTTTGCAGAGAAAATAAAAGATCTATATCTTCTTAATGTTCTAGCACTTTAATATTAAATGTTGACTAAAACATTTTTATAAATGAGAAATCTTAAAACAAACATTGTTATGTCTTGACAAAAATGAATGGTGTAATCAAGCATAAATAGGGTCCAATAACTATCTAAGGTGTTTTCATTTCTACATATGAGCAGGTAAGTGCTTTAAGAGTAGAAGAAAGAAAGCGAAAGAGAGGTGGTATCTATCTCATTCAAACTCCTCAGGTAGCAACACGAAGGGCAAGGTTCATTTCAAAGTAGAAATATCAAAACTTACTAATCTCATGGAGAACCAAATGCACATCAAATAGGTTCTTTTGAAAAATGTTCAGTTTTGCTAGAGGTGCTGGGTAACATCAAAGGATAAGCTTTGAAATCAAAGGACTTAATGGGGCTTCTCCTAAAAATCCTTCCAAAGAACATAAATGGTGAAAATGGCCCTTACTGAATTTTGGTCTATTGGAAGACACAGAGTACTTCAACTCTTCTCATAAAATATCTTGGGGTCAGTTCTATAATTTACTTTATTAACAGTCCACATGTATAATATATATGATAAAGGCAGTAAATCTTTGTATCTGGTAGAGTTTACAAATGGAAAACACGGCCTCTGAACTCTAAAATGATAAGTCAGCCTGATTAGTCATATGATATGGATAGAAAAAAACCATGAAAATGGATAACATCCCCTTAAGAGAATGACCAAAACTAGAACTTGCCCTGCCTTTAGTAACTCGTGCTTACAGCTCTCTCACATCCCCTGAGTCCTCCCCTCCCCTCAACCTCCAGCAAATTCATTGTTTCAGCAGTATGGGAATAGAATCAGAAAGCCTTCACATCAGAGAAAAGAGCAAAAACCATAGAAGAAAGCCAGAGAGAAGTTTGGTTTGGGGGACACTGGGGCAGTTAATTCTATGTTCACATGCAGTCCCAAGTAAAATAAGTATAGCAGGTGAAAATAAAATGGGTTCTAGTAAATTGCACACGACCCTCACTCTTTGCTCTTTATGACACACTGAATATAGTCATGTAAGTGGCGTAGTCTCTATGAAGCATTAACGAATTGTCCCCACATGGGAAAACAGGCTTACTATTACTGTCAAATAAAATGTGTTGAAGCCATATTTCCACACAGAATTGACTGACTTTTAAATGTCATCTTGATTTTATTTTTAAAAACACCTAGCAGACTAAACTATGAGGCACCTGCTCTTCAGCTCTGCCTTCCAGTCTCATTTTTCCTATTTACAAAATGGGGTTAACAATTTGTAATTGATAGTGTTGTAAAGACTGAAATATTTGACATGTAAGGTTGCTTTATATAAATGACTTATGAACTATATGCACTATATTGTGAACTATATTTATTAGTGATTAAATAGTGATGCTACAATAAATCAGCTATGTAGATTAGGTTCCACCATAGAAGTGATTAAAGGCCTTATAACTTCCTGTCTAGAATATCACTGAATTCTTTGGATTTAAGGTTGAAGTCAATCAAAGACAGATGATCTTATCTTTGCCAGCATTTTAACTTGCTGTGCCTTCCTGGATAAATGTCCTGTATTTGTAATGACTCTTAATGATAAGAGGCTCTTGCAATGGATTAATGATGTCTAGCAGAGAATAAAATAAGTGTCCATACACACATATACACTTGCCATCCTTGGACTAGTTGAGTTTTCAATTCATGGTCAGCTCTAATAGCTTACAAAATGAGAATTGATCAAGTCTGACTTGTCTTCAGTAAGCCATAATGCATGCTGAGGTTTGCACTCTGAAGATCACTTTGGCAATAAAACATTAACTGATGGAATTTGTAAGTGATAGACAACCACACAAGCCAGTTTTGCTTCTTCTTATTTTTATGCTGGATCTAGACCCAGGACTTCACAGAACAGGTTGTGTTATCTAATGTCATCATTTCACAGTATACATGGTAAGTGCTTGCCTACTTCATCTTGGTTGAAGTAGAAAAAGAGGAAATTTCGTCTTATATGTGAGATGTTAATAATACCACTGTGTGGATTTACTAAATGTATCTATCATTTTCATTAATACAAACATAGAGAAAATGTATAAAATAGGATAGATGAGCAATCCCAGAAGTTTCTGTCATTGCTTCTCAAATGTTCTCACCAAAACCCAAGGGGAAGATTGCCTACATCACAGTATCTGAAGCCAAGCATAAGAGGAAATGTTATTAAGGGAATCTTATTTCATATCTTAAGAAAAAGTTAAAGCACTCACCATGGTATGACTCTTTTCTAGTTTATAGAACTTTGATATTAAAGTATTCTAATATAACTTCTGGACAAAAAAAAATAGCATGGAAGTTTCCCTATGTATTTTTGGATCTCTAAATGCTCATAAGGACACACAGTCCAATAAACACACACTAAGTGTAGTAGATTAGCATTTCTAAATGCTCACAGAAGACACTATTAGTATTGCTAATTGAAGAAGAAAAAGAGTAAGCTTCACATCTGAAATCAGATGTGAGTGAAGGGACAGAATTATAATACAACTAGAAGAGTCTGTGCAAAGATTTAGATATATTCCATTGCACATTGTCCCCAGGATACTGCAAACAGTTTTTGTACTGTTGGATATGAGGTTTCCAGACTGAATGAGGCCAGAGTAAGGGCAGTCCACTGAGTATAAGAAGCAACTGTTAGACACATCATCATCTTCTTAAATATGTATTCCTCATTATTCTTTTTAATTGCCCCTGTTCTTCTTGCTTAACTTCCCACTCACAGACCAAAGAACAGGTCAGGTGGAAGGGCTTATAAAAATTATTATTCATCCATAAACCATACTTTAAAACCAAATCATCTGTGACAAACTCTGTCCTGGCCTTGGCCACCTATCAAAAGGATCCCTTTACTGGTGATCAGTGGTTCTCCAGGACCTGGAACGGAGCCAAGAAGGAAACAGCCACTGATGAAAGAGTAGGGTAGCAATTCAGGGAGCCCAAAACATCTTCACCAGAGTAAGGGCTGAGGGTTCTTTAATAAAAAGCATTCTGTGTGTTCAGGAATCATTCAACAAGTACACCCCCCTCCCCCCCACACACACACTTCAGGGTGGAAATACCTTCTGAAAGTTAGTAACAATCCACCTTCTGTGTGTAACCTTGTGGTCCTTTTGAGGAAATATTTACAATAGAAAGCTACACTGTGCTACAGAACACAAGCTCTGTTTCTGGGTGCCTGAGGACCAGCATGACTTTGAAGATGCCTTTTCCTCTCTGCTTCCTCTGGAGTCTGCCTGAATAGTGCCTGTCTTCTTGATCCTAGCCCTACCATGGGCATGAACTTTAAAACATTTTCACATGCACAAGCCCAAGTCAACAATGTTGTTCTTGCTATGAATTGTTGGACATTAGGAGACATTTGTAACGCACTTCATCTTTTAATCATTCTGTAAATATTCTACATGGGGAGTGATTGGCTACATTTCTGAATTACCTTGCATTACAGCTATATCTTATCCAATTTTGAGATTGATGTGGTGGGTAAGGTTTCTGGGAGTAATGAAGCTGACAGGAGGAGTATTTGTATAGTGGTCATGTCTCCAAATCTACCATACTATAGAGAACTTCTATTCACTCTCCTTTTTTGCTTATGCTGCTCTGGATAAATTTCCTAATCAATCTCACTTAATCTATACTTAACCTCACCAATATAATAAGAAAAAAAAAATACTATTTCACATATCAGATCTATAGGTCTTGAGGCTCAGAAGAATTTATTCCCCCAAATTTGAATCACTGCCAATAATGGAGCTGGTTTAGGAGAATATTTGTTTTCCAAGAATTTGTTCTCAAAGTCCTCTGATGTCTAAGACCTGTGCCCTTGGGGTTCACATTGTCTGTATTGCTTCTTCACCCCTAATTCATGGTCTTCTTGTTGTTAGTTGGTTTTGTGTTAGTACTTCCTTTAAGATTTGAGGTTAAACTAGTTGCAGTGGCTCATGCTTTTAATCCCAGTACTCGGGAGGTAGAGGCATGTGGATCTCTATGAGCTTGAGGCCAGCTTTGTTTACATGGTGAGTTTCAAGACAACCAGAGCTACATAGTAAGATCCTGATTCAAACAAACAAGCAAAAGATATAAACTTGTCAGCAATTCTCCATCGTATCCTCAGTTTTAGGC
The DNA here is from genome assembly GCA_902729485.2 of Mus minutoides. Classification (NCBI taxonomy): domain Eukaryota; kingdom Metazoa; phylum Chordata; class Mammalia; order Rodentia; family Muridae; genus Mus; species Mus minutoides. The sequence continues at coordinate 93,215 of LR751009.1, forward strand.
TAGGCGGTTGGTGTCTACTGTCTGCTTTATAGACTTTATATTGTAAAGTCTGACAAGGTGTTGGCTATGGCCTTTATCTACCCACGTGACACAGAGTAACATAAAGCTGCCATTTAATAAGTTCTTAGTCATTTAATACAGTCCATCATCTATTTTTGCATTTCTGTGATACTTAGTTTTACAAATGTTTCCATGTAAACTGGCTCATTAAGTGATATGCAAAAACAAGTAGGATCAGTAATTTACTACATAAAGTGAGACATATGATAAATATCAACACTGTGGATTAGCTACAAGAGTCTGATTAACACTAATGTGTTCCTACATATTGTACATATGTAATGCTATCAAGTATGTTAAATATTAAAGCACAGTAGTGAGTTATTAAGAGACCAACAATATCATTTTTAAATAAAAGTATACTCCAGCAGTGCATATAAACTCTGTATTGGTGGTAAAAGAGCACATACTAGTTCCTGCTGTATGAACGAACCAAGTGTAACTTTTCATGAGATTGTCCTCCTGTTTTGCACAAATGAAAACTTGACCCTACTGATGAACTCAAGATATTTTCATCTGATGGTTTTACTTTTTAAATTTACCTTTATTTATCCTTCTGTGGATTTAGTCAACATGGATGAATGAATCATAAGGATGAATTTCCTCATAAGAAATAAGAAAGATGCATGTGGTACTGCCATTTCAATAACACCTGGCAATCAGTGTTATCTTCCTGTGATGTATAAATTGAGTCTCCGTACTCCAGCCCTGATGCCCATGATCTCAAATTGTGAGTATACTTGGAGAGATGTCCATTAAGGAGGCAAATGTGTAAAAACATGATGGCAATAAGATGGAATTAAGTTCATGCTGACTGGTATCGTTCTACAAAGAGGGAATTTTGACTCAAAGAAAGTCATTTGGGATGTGCGCCCACATAGAAAATGCCCAGAAAGACACTTGAAAAAACCTTGTGGCTAAACTAACCCTACTGATGTTTTGGGGTCTTCAGCCCCTAGAGTGCTCAGAAAGTCAGCTGGTGCCACTGAGGTAAGCTCTTCTGTAGTACTCTGCTGTGAGAACACTAAGAAACTAAACAGAATTTTTGTGGCAACAAGTGAGTGCCACTGTAACTCGTGCCCGAAATATGGCAAGTGCTTCAGCACATACTAA
>LR751009.1:96991-146180 GCA_902729485.2 Mus minutoides
ATTTTGTTGAAGATATTTGCTGGCCCTTTAGTTTGATAGTCTTCCTTCTCATCTACTCCTATTATCCTTAAGTTTGGTCTTCTCATTGTGTCCTGGATTTCCTGGATATTTTGTGTTAGGATCTTTTTGCATTTAGCATTTTCTTTGATTTTCTTGTCTATGCTCCCTATAGAATCTTCTGTGCCTGAGATTCTCTCTTCTATCTCTTGTATTCTGTTGCTGATGCTCATATCTATGGTTCCTGATTTTTTTTCCTATGGTTTCTATCTCCAGGGTTATCTCCTTTTGGTTTTTCTTAATTGTTTCTACTTCCATTTTTATGTCCTGGATGGCTTTGTTCAATTCCATCACCTGTTTGGTATTGTTTTCCTGTAACTCTCTAAGTTTTTCCTCTTTAAATGCTTCTAGTTGTTTATCTGTGTTTTCCTGTAACTCTCTAAGTTTTTCCTCTTTAAATGCTTCTAGTTGTTTACCTGTGTTTTCCTGTATTTCCTTTTTATAGTCCTCCATCATCATCATGAGGAGTGACTTTAAATCCATGTCCTGCTTTTCTGGTGTGCTGTTGTATCTAGGACTTGATGTGGTGGGTGAGTTTGGATCTGGTGATGCCAAGTACCCTTGGATTCTGTTGCTTCTGTTCTTATGCTTGCCTCCTGCCATCTCTGCCCGAGGAGACCTGGCATTGGTGCAGACCAGAAAGGACCCGCTGTTCTACCCTGGGCCTTTATCAATCTCCTGGCTGATGTCTCAAGTTCCAGGAGATTGGGCCGGAACAGAGGCTGTGTTCCCCTGCTCACCTCAGGTCCCAAGATAGCTTGGGGAGTCCCAAAAGAGCCTATGAGAGTGCACAGCACCTGTGGCCCGAGACCTGAGCTGGTACTGGGCAGGCTGGAGCAGACCGGAAGGGAGGGGCTGTTCTGCCCTGGGTCACTATCAATCTCCTGGCTGGTGTCTCAGGTTCCACGAGATTGGGCTAGAACAGAGGCTGTGTTCCCCTGCTCACTTGAGGTCCTGAGATAGCTTGGAGGGTCCTGAAAGAGCCTAAGAGCGTGCACAGCGCCTGAGGCCCGAACCCTGAGCTCCTGACGTGATCTTAAAAGTCCTGGGAGTTGCTGGGCTCAGAGGAAAGATGGCAGGGTGGAGGGTGCTCTGGCTGGGAGAGGCCCAGCCTCCAGTGGGGAAGAGTTCCTCAGTTCTTGCCCCTGCGGGCAACTGCTGACCTACTGCTCCCAAAACCACCACTGCACTCCACTCACGAGTAACTCCAACGTTATCTTAAAGTCCTGGGGTGTGAGAAGCACAGGACAGGCCCTAGCTGCATCCGCTGGGCTCAGAGGAAAGATGGCGGGCAATCACGCCATTTCTAAAAGGACAATTTTAGATTTTTTAAGTTTTTGTCTCTGGCATAAGAGTCTTGCAATTATTTAATCTTGTTTATGAATTCCAGGCTAGAATCGCCAGCCCCAGGATGAAGAGAAGTATGAGATCTGATCACAATTGTAGAAAGACAGCATTTGGTCTCCCATCCATGAGATGTGGATATTTTCTTTGAGATCTTTATTAAGTAGAGAAACCTCTTTACTAAATGTCTTTTAATAAGTATTGTGGGGGTTGAATCACAGAAATGCCTGTTTCTCAATCATAGAGTACTAAAGTTTTATTCCTTCTTTTTAAATTCGTATGGTTTTCGTTTCAGGATAATGTTGTATTTAAATCAGTTCGGAAATATGCCCCTAATGATATTGTGGGTGTAGCTGCTATGTCACATGTCCTTCATTTAGTAGTTAGGAGAGAGCAGAGAGTCTATGTCTACACTCAGTGATCTGTCATGTGATCAATGGAATGATTGAATGCTTAACATTTCCTGGAAAGCAAGCAAGCCTGAGATGGCCACCAGTCTGACACCAAGGGGCTTGAACAGGAAGCTATACTGGGAAGACCACCTATCTGATGCAGTACAAGCCCTGTAGGACTCCCAAGGCATGGAGGGAGCTGGAGGCTAGAAGAACTCAACCCAGGACTGCAGAGGGTTGGGTGGGGGCTGGTCAGGAGTGGACTTGGATGACTTTTGCATGGGCCCAAGCAAGGAGCAAGCCCAAGATGACCACAAAGGCCTCGGGAGTAAAGACAGACCATGTCCAGAATGACCTCTGGTGCAATATTGCACAGGACCGTAGCACTCCGGAGACCATTCCTAAGACAATCCCAGACACTAAGAGACCCCGGTACTTAGATGTACCACTAAGAACATCTAAGTGGTGGAGAAATAAAAGAGAGAGAAAGAGAAGCAGGATGTGAGCACAGTGAGGGGAGGCAGAATTGGAGATGCGAAGGTAGTAAGGAACAACCTGATGTGAGTAGCCAGTGATTACATCTGAAGTCAGGGTGGGGTCCTAGCCTATGCTGCCACCGAGGACCATGTCTGAGTCCATAGCCCTGTAGTAGGAGCAGTCTATCACCACCAAAAGACTAGGCAGGTGTCCCAGGACTAGACTGCAGCCTGAGGATATGTTGATGTCTGAGGGTTGTACAGAAGTGGCCCCACCCCTCACACTATGGGGCACTATGGGAAAGCTGGCTCTGTGAGTGTGGAAGCAGAAGAGCCGATCCCGTTCCTAGCCATCTCCATCCAGTACTTGGGACAGCAAGTGCTTCGCCTTGCCTGGGCAGCACAATAGAGTTGGCGCTGAGTGCTAGGGTTGCAGGTGGGCCTAGGGCATGAGTGATGGAGAGCACACCCAGCCTCTTATGGTACAGATGACGGAGAAATGCCCTCCTCTCTTCTATTGTTCCTCACTATCTATGGCAAACAGGAGTAGGAGAACTGGCCATGTTCCTTGATAAGCTGCAACTCGTGGGAAAGTGGGCCCTGAACCTTGCCTGGGCAGCAGGACTGCTCCTAGTTGCCAGTTGTTCCCCAGTAAACCAGCCTCAGGGTGTGATAGTGGGAGAGTCTGTGGGCTGACTGGCTCAGTTACCTCTCAGGCCCAGATCCAGAGCTTTGAATTGGGCTACCTCAACATCTACCCCATAGACAACTGCTGGAGTACACAAGAGGCCATCCCTACAAGTCCAAAAACTATAGGATTTCCATGACAGGGCAACCACAGGATGACTGAGACGAGTCCCAGTGAGTTTCCAGGATTTGGTAGAGTAAGAGAAGCCAGAGGCGTTGACACATTTTGACCCACTACAGCTTCTACAATGAATTTCTTTTTAATCTGTTGAGGGGGAGGTGGCAAGGGTAGAGGTGGGTCTGAGGGGTGGGGAAGACGAATGGGACTGGGGTGTATGATGTGAAATTCACAAAGAATCATTAAAAAGCTAAAATAATTGGGAAAGAGTCACTAATTTTCTGGATTCTGGGAAAGGTTGAACAGAATTGACATCAGTTCTTCAATGAAACTCTTGGTGGATTTTCTTATGTTTTTGCCAATTATATTTGTTCTCAAATTTTATACACTTGTATAATTCATTCAGATTTCTGTCTCCATAAGTCCTCTCTGTTCTCCCTCCCAAGTTCTCTTAACCAATCCTATCATCCTCTCTACCAATTTTGTTTTCAGATTTATGACATTTTCTCTCTCTCTCTCTCTCTCTCTCTCTCTCTCTCTCTCTCTCTCTCTCTCTCTCATGTGTGTGTGCATGTAAACGTGTGTGAGATCTGGTGCAACAAGGATCATGTGTTTAAGTACTGTTTTGGGACTATCCATTAGAACTTAATGGAATTACCTATGGAAACAACTTCCATCCTCCCTGAAATTATCACTATCAAATGCTTCATCGTTGAGGATGAAAGCCCCTTGAGTCCTTGAATCCATATGTGACTATTGATGGGCTAAGCTCATTTTCATGACTCATTACAGAATTATGCAACTGCTGTGGACTTAACACTTGTAAATACTGTCTTTCCCAGAAGATGGTATTTTGAAAGTTTGTATGAACCTTCTCTCAATTCCTTCATTTCATATTCTTTACACTAATCATCCACAATATTCTCTGAACCTCAAAGGGAATGCACACTCATCTCCAGCATCCTGTGCTGCTACCAATGTCTGCATTTATTGTCATTCACAAGACATAGATCGATTTATAATTAGGGCAGAGAGTAGCATTCTCCTACAAGTATTAACATGAATATTTAAAGGATACCTTGACACTCTGCCAATTTGGGTAATTAGGTTGAGTTCTGTAATAGTGCCTTATGGCCTCATCTCATGTTGTTTTTGAAAATAGATTTACAATACCAGGTAGATATTCTAAGGGATGTAACACAAACTCATCAAGTCATAGTTGGTTATCCCAATAACAATATTGCCAACTCTGAACAGGTATGCATATTTTATTTGGTGGGATAGTCCTTTAGTTCATAGAATTAATAGCTGTGCATGACATTTGATGCTTGTTTTTTCTCCACCAGAAGCCTTCCTAGTGTCTCTTGGAACCATGAAAGGTAGTCCAGGGAAGAGTTTCTGTCTCAGATTTATTTCTTTATATTATGCAATCAATGTGTAGATGGTATCGTCAACAATAGGGTCTTCTTATCTGGTTCAGAGCAGAGATAAATGAAATGGAAGAGAAAGAAGACAGAGTGAAAATGTTTAAGGAGGGAGACAGGTAACGGGTTGGGGGTGGAGCAATAATCTAAATAAGGGAAGTTTGAAAAAAAACATATGGAAGCCTTCCAACTGTCATAATCCTAAAAGGATATCATATATAAAAGAAATTCTGGAGATATACCATGAATAGCTGGAAAAAGCTGCTTCAAGAAACTGTGGCTTAGTAAACAAAAACCCCAGTGCTGGGGATAGGATACTTCCTTATATGTTATTGGCCATGGAGGCCCTAGAGGTCTTCCAAATGGCTCTTGCAAGTTGTTATAGTGTACTTTACAAACTTTATCATTAAAATACACACAAATAAGAAAAATCACACACTGAAATTAACTAGTCTATACTTCTCCATGAACTTTCATACAGTTAGAATAGCCATTCTGAAGTGGTGGAACTTCACTTTAGATTTTACATTTTCACTACCAAATATATTTTCTGCACTTACCCATCATTAAAAATAAAGAAAAAAGAGCCGGGCGTGGTGGTGCACGCATTTAATCCCAGCACTCGGGAGGCAGAGGCAGGCAGATTTTTGAGTTTGAAGCCAGCCTGGTCTACAAAGTGAGTTCCAGGACAGTCAGGGCTATACAGAGAAACCCTGTCTTAAAAAACCAAAAAAAAAAAAAAAAAAATAGAACTAGACTAGAAAGTCAGTTAAATTTATATATTCCTTCACAATTCATTTCAAGACATGCATTAGGTTTTTCCTCATCCCTAATATGTAGCCTTTCTTATCCTCTTCCTTCCTTCCTTTCTTTCTTTCTTTCTTTCTTTCTTTCTTTCTTTCTTTCTTTCTTTCTTTCTTTCTTTCTTCTTTTTTTTATTGGCTATCTTCTTTACTTGCATTTCAAATGTAATCCCCTTTCCTGGTTCCACCTCCTGAAAACTCCCTATTTCACCTCCCTCCTCCTGCTTCTATGAGGGTGTTCCTCCACCCACCCACCCACTCACCCACCCATCCCCCCCCCATTCCCCTATACTGGGACATCTATCAAGCCTTCATAGGACCAATGACCTCTCCTCCTATTGAGGCCATCCTCTGCTCCATATACACTGCACACTCCTAACAAGTTCTGAAACTTGGAGACCCACTAATAATTTCAATATTGGATGCCACAAGGTACTGTTAGTTTTAAGATGTCCAGGGTTCCTGAAATACATTAGTGTGTTTATTTATAGCTCTCCTCTGTATAGGTACTTTCTTCCAGTTTTATTATTTCCTCTATTCATTCTAAATTTTTCCCACATTCACAGATTCACAGGAAGCTCTTTCTCTCCTTGTTTTGTCTTTGGAATTTGCAGCTTGATTTCAAGCAAGTGAATATCTAACCACATTTTTATATTCAAACATGTAAATACATATCTTTGTAAAATGGAAAATAAAGTTATGTAATTTCTTCTTGACACTGGGATAGAGAGAATAAACCTATATGCCACTCTCAGACAACAAACATGACACTACAGAGTTTTTAAATTGTTCAGTCTTATTTGAAAAGTTAAAAGCTTTTAGAGCAAAGTATTTAAAACCTAGAGTTTCCCAAAGATCTTTTTGGATCTATTTGCATTCTTCGATATGCAGATATCCAGTTAGACCAGCAACATTTGTGAAAGATGCTTTCTTTTTTCTATTGTACAGTTTTGCCTTCTTTGTCAAAGATCAAGTATCTGTAGGAATCTTCAATTGATTACATTAATCAACCTGTCTGTTTCTATAAAAAATACCATGCAGTTTTTATTACTATTGCTCTGTATGACAGCTTGAATTCAAGGATGATCCCTCCAGTTCTTTAATTATGCATCATTTTAGCTATCCTGGGATTTTTTTTTCATATTAAGTTGAGAATTGCTCCTTCAAAGTCTGTAAAAAATATGTTGTAATTTGGATGAGAATTTCATTGAATCTGTAGATTGCTTTTAGTAAAAAGGCCATTTTTAATATGTTAATCCCACCAATCCATGAGCATTGGAGATCCTTCCATCTTCTGATATTTTCATCAGTTTCTTTCTTCAGAGACTTGACATTTTTGGCATACAGAATGTATGCTTGGTTAGAGTTACACAAAGATATTTTACATTCTGTGTGGCTATTGTGAAACATGTTGCTTCCCTAATTTCTTTCTTAGCACACTTATAGTTTGTATAAAGGAGGGCAACTGATTTTTTTTAACTTAATTTTATATCCAATCACTTTGCTTGTTGTGTTTCTCAGCCATAAGAGATCTGTGGTTGAGGTTTTAGGGTCATTTATGTGTTCTATCATATAATTTGTGACTAGCAATATTTAACTTCTTCGTTTCCAATTTATATTGTCTTGATCTCTTTTAGTTGTCTGATTGCTCTATCAAGGACACTTGCTCGACTATATTCATAACAGCTTCATTTGTAATAGCCAGAAACTGGAAAGAACCCAACTTGAGACCTATTCCATGGATAAGAACCAATCCTTGACATTCTTAATGATACTCTGTTATGCTCTCTGAGGGTAGTCTAACATAAATGTCCTCTGAGAGGCTCCATCCAGCAGCTGATTGAAACAGATGAAAAGATTCACAATAGATGGAACTTAGGGAGTTTGTGGAAGAGTTGGGGGAAGAATTGAGGGACCCTAACCAGATAGGGACTCCACAGGAAGATCAACAGGGCAACACAATATAAAATGTAATGGATTAAAATTTATAGTTGAGAAATAACACCTAAAAATAGATTCCTCGAGGGCTGGGGTCTACTATTACAGTGACTTTTGTTTGCCAAACTTATCTGGAGCCAGGCCCAAGGAGAGGTTTACAAAAACTTTTGCCAGCAGCCCTGCTGCCCAGGCAACTCACCAAACCCCACTCTCAAGGGAGGTTTTGTAGTCATGATTCTTGGCCAAAGGAGAATTAAAAAAAAAAAAAAAGACTTTCATTTTCCCAAGTTGTATTATATATCACATTTTCAAGTTCAAAGCTTCTTGAATTCCTTCTTCTTGTACTTTCCTTGACTCGTATGGATGTCATATCACTCTGTGTTTCTTCCATCTTGATCTTGACCGTAGTTGTCTACCTGTAGTTTTAATGTGGACTAGAACTAATTACTCTAATTTTTGTTTGCTCATTTCTAATATTTGCAATGATCTTTGTGTAATTGCTCTTCAACTCATGTTCCAAAAGTTTTATTTCATCTCTCTTCCCTAGTACCTATGATGTGTCATAGCCAGCCTATCTCAGCCCTCTCAGACAAGAAACTCTTTTTTTCTTTTTCTTTTTCTTTTTCTTTTTCTTTTTCTTTTTCTTTTTCTTTTTCTTTTTCTTTTTCTTTTTCTTTTTCTTTTTCTTTTTTATTGGATATTTTTTATTTACATTTTGAATGTAATCACTGTCCCCCTGAATCCCCTTATCCCATCCCCATGCCCTACTTCTATGAGGGTGTTCCCCCACCTACCCACCCACCCACTCCTGCCTCCCTATCCTAAGAAGCTCTTTACAAACTGTAACACTCTTTACAAATTGTAAAGTGACAAGGATCTACCACTCACACTGAATGGATCAAAAAAGAACTTGTCTGTCAATTATATAGTTTGTCTCTGGAGGAAGTTTGCTGTTTAATTTCCAAGATAAAAGATACACTCTTTCAATGTTAAGTTTTATTATGGATTCCTTTGTACAAATTTGAATTTAAGATGTTCAATACCACTCAAAATTAAGGAAAGGATGAAATTTCCCACTCAAACTTAAGAACTTGTTCTGTTCTAGTTTCTTTGACTTTCTTTCACTGACCACTGAATATGAAGAAAACATAAAGACCATTTTGCATGTCTTTAAATCTCCGTAAGTGAATATGTCTGTAACAAGGGAATTAGATGTAAGCTAGAATACCAATTCAAGTTGTACGTTTATTCTTGATCATTTCATTACTGTTATTTAGGAGGTTTTCTTCTCAAGTAATACTTTAAAGTTTCAAATCCCCATTTATGTGAAAGCGGTGTGGGTGTGCAGGAAGTTGACAGAGATGAAAGATGTTGATGTGTTCTGGAGGCGGGACCTGTTGCCCCGCCTTCTCAGCGTTAAGAACCTAAAGACTTAGGGCAACTTGCTAAATCTAGAGGTCTTTAAGAATTTTACTTTTATTCTTTTTTCTCTCCTCGTGGATTGATTCTTTCTGCTCTAGAGTATATATTCATATAACCTTTATTGAGTTTAATTACCCAAACTTAAAAGCAAAAGTTATAAGCAATAGTAATGTTAAGGTGTACTGCAATTTCTCTCCCTCCCCTTTCCTTTCTCCATTTCTCTTCCTTTCTCAAAGAAATAAAGGTGCAATTAAGCAGCACAAACACAGAGACTGGGGAAAACCCATTTCTGAAGCTTGTAGTAGTAGAAATCTGTGGGCTAAATTAAGCTTCATTGAACAGAATAGGGAGTGACAGAAAACATTACACATATTGCAAAAATTACTCACTACGTTAACTGGTGTTATATTCAATTAAACCATGTAATTATATTCCATGATATTTTACAGGGGAGCAGGTCTAAGCAGGAATACATGTAACTATGGTGCCAGTCTATAGTTAATTGGTAAATCTTCCCAGAGCTAAAACCTTGACTGAATCCCCAGAGCTTTCAACTGCCACAGGTCTCTTTCACTTAGACTTATTCAAGTGATTTCTCAAGTGTGTAGAAAAAAAAAAGAAAGAATCTGTTAATAATGTCAACTTGCATCCCTTATTAAATACTTACACATGGCAAACATTGCTATAGGCATCTTATATATGTGCTCACTCTCTCCTCTTCTTCTTCCTCTCTTTCCCTCCCTCTCTGTCCTCAGTAGCCTGCACAGCATCTTCTGGCACTGTGTAAGATGACCAACAGGAAAACAGTTTCATGATCATTCAAGGTTTATTTCTCTAGGTACTGCATCTGAAATATGTGATGAATTCAACCAAAGGTTTTACAATCTAGTTATGCTAGGCAATGACATTAGCGAATGCCTGGTGCTGAGATTGTCATTTAGTAACCCATGTATTCTGAGGCAGCATTGCTTACCAAAGCAAGACACTTTCTCTCTAGTTAAACAAATTGGATCCTGGTTAAGAGAAGTAAATTGTCTTACTAATGTGAAAGATACAGTTCTAAAATTATACTTTGACTTACATACTCCACATTCACACATCTATACCATTGTCAATGGGTGCATTTGCAGAAGAAGATACGACCAGTTGTGTCTATCATGATAGAATGTCCCAGAATCACAGTTCAGTTTTAAATTGTGAAGTGTATGGTATATCATGGGAAAAACCTGGATGAATTATAGAAGATATCAATCAAATCTATATTAGAACCTTAAAGATAAATTTGAAAATGTGTTATTTCCTTCTGATCAGAGAGTTCAATGAGATACACTTATGTTTTACCTGGGATTGTCTCTGTCCTTCCTCCTGATGAGAAACATAAGCCTTGGTCATTTCCATGTGACAGGCTTCTACACATGCTGATTATTAATGAACTATGTGCTTTCACTGAGTAAGTTAGTATAAGTAGCATTGGATTCAGGAGTTCAGTGCCTATAGATGTGAATTCACATTAGAACTAGTGGACCCAGAACAGACTGACCATTTTTCTTTAGTGTGGAGACTTTTAGGACTCTGTGTAATCTTCTCAATTTATTTCAAAGTTGGTGCTTTAAAGATATTTCCAGGATTATCCCATCACGGTTATTCTGATTGTTTTTGGCTGTTTTACAAATCCACAAAAGTGCTTGTGGTAGGAACTTTTCTCAAAGCTCTCACAATGTGAATTTGCTGGTACAGCCTCCAGCCTCTACCCCATTGTGAGTATGGGAAATTATTCAAAGGCTTTTAAGTTGGCTGTATGCCAAGAGAGGATGACTGTTACCTGTAATCAGATTCTTCAGCTCATTTCAAACCCCCCCCCCCACCAAGTATGCTACAAATTGTCTTTCCAGGCAAATTTAAGAATGATTGTCTGGAGCTGTTCTAAAAATCTTGCTAATTTACTGATCCACTCCTGTCTTGGTTAGTTTATTGTTTATTATTTTTATTAATAGCACTTAAATTCATCTTGAAACAGTGAAACTGAAGAACTTTCTTACATCAGATGAGTGAGTCTATTGTTTTATCTGTGACAGATTGTCTTGGTTAATAATCAGTATGGGAGAACCCAGTACACTGAGTGGCACTATCCTTAGGCAGGTGAGAAAGCCAGAGACTGAACCTGTAAGTACTACTACTCTATGGCTTCAGTTTCTACCCTGACTTTACTCAATTATGGACTATATCCTGGAAGTATAAATCAAATAAATATTTTCACCCACCCTCTAAGTTTCTTTATCTTAGACTGTCTTATTACAGCAGAAAAACAACAACAACAACAACAAAAAAACAAGCTTGCACAAGCTCCCAAACTTTTCTCTAAAATGTAATTGCATCATTGGACATAAAGACAATTTCTAAGGAGCTTTTCAACCCTTTGATTATCATGGATCATTGACAAATTGAACAAAAAGAGCCAAGTGTGCTTTATATGTAAACAAAATATTGGAAGAGTGGATTATTACAGCTTTCTTAAAATAGAGTTTCCTGGAAGAGTTCTGTGGAACATATGTATATTTATCTCAACTCTCATTTGAAATCTGAACCCCAACATGATGTCAGTTTTCTTAGGTCATTTAAACTCTCAAGGCCTGTGCATGAGCATTTTTAGAGTGAGGGGCAATTGAGGAGACCTCTGGTAAGTTCTGTCTTAGCTATAACATTAGGTGATTCTAGTCTTTGGGATTAAAGACCATTTCTTTGGATTTTGTTTTTTTTTTTACTGAAAGTTCCACCTTACCCTACAAAGCTCCTCAGCCAGAATAAGCTAGATATAAATTTGTAGGCTTATAATATTTCAGAGTTCAAAGGCACTGTCAGGTCACAGAGCTCAACCCTATGGTGATACATAATACCTTCTCCAACACCTCCACCAAGTGGCCAAGCAGTCTGTATTCTGCAGGTGGTAGCATGTCTGTTGGTACTCAACACATCCATTCTATGCCAAACAGCATTTTCTCTAAACCTCCCTATGACTTTGAGGTTCTTTCTCCAGTTTTTTTCCAAAGCAGTTGTCTCTCTTGTTTCACAAGGACAGCTAAATTCTACCTTCATGACTCAATTTACTGGTTTTTTTTTTTTTGAACAAAGCATTTCTTCAGTCATTCGAAAATGATCAATCCAAACACTTAGGTCTAGAACAGGTAAATCGGCTCTTTGAATTTTTGGTGCATCCTTGTTCTGAGTGTGGCTCTGGTTCTGATCACTGTCTTCTTAATTTGACACATCATCAACTTCCATTTGACTGCTTCTCAGTAATCAGTTAAGTATCCAAGTAATTGGGGCTGACAAAATTTAAAAACTGGCTTTCAGCGAAAACAAAAGAATCTGGTAGGAAACTGGTACAGAGCTGACAAAAATATAGAACCGAAGCAATGGTAGGAGCAGAATAGTCATTTCTGTTGGGTATCTTGAGCCCCAACTTCAGTGCATTGCCTTCAGTAATATACTAACTCTCCCCATGTGATTCTTAAGTTACTTTTAGAAGACTGAAGTCTGAGAAATTTAAGGTTTTTTTTTTTAAGATTGAAAAGTAGTTTATCAATACCTCAAATGGAAGAAATATTTCAGAAATACTGTATAAGAAATGAAGTTATGGAAGGACTAAAGAAGCTGAAGGGGACTGCAACCCTATGAGAAAAACAACAGTATCAACTAACTGGTCTTTTCAGGGTCCAAGCCACCAAGCAAAGAGTATACATGGGTAAGTCCATGGATCCCACTACATATGTAGGAGAGGATTGTCTTATCTGGCATCAACAGGGGTGGAGATGCTTGGTCTTCAGGAGGCCTGTTGCCCCATCGAAGGAGTCTAAAGAGGTAAGGCAGGAGTGGGTAGGTGGGTGGGAGAGTACCCTATTAGAGACAAAGGAAAGTGAAGATGGGATGGGATATTTACAGAGGGGAAACTGGGAATGAGAACATTTGAAAAATAATAATAAATAAGTAAACTAAAATCCACTCTCTACAAATAAATGGAAAGCATAAAAAATCTGGCTCCCTAATTACTTTTCAAGAGAAAATACCTTTGAAATTTCTTTAGAGAGTAGACAGAAATATCACTGAATGGCAGAGTGTTTTCATGCCCCTCTGTAGGAGTATAGATGAGTCTTCTGTGTTGGTACTCTTTTTCCTATGGTAGTTCATTCATCTGACAAGGGACCTTTGAAAGTGTTTGTTTTAGGCTGATGTACAATGCATATTAGGTCTAGGAGTGCTTTATAAATGAGAAGTCTGGAGCATCATTGGTTTCTAGATAAACTGATTTTTACACATATCTTTTGCTTTGGCTGAGTCTCAACTGCTTCTCTTCTTCGAGTATATTCTCAGAATAGTTATTATTTGAAACATCTATCCCATACCACATACCACAAAGCCACATACTCCAGGAATAACCACTGTTATATATGACAGGTCTATGATTTTTGAAAGCATCAGGCTGTGAGGGGAAAGCTTTTTGCTCAGTGTACTTGGCAATGTGGTCAGACTTTATCATTATTGCTCCTGAAGCAGTCCATTTAAGCAAAGAGAGAGTGATGAGCCCTGCGAGACTGTCCCCAGAACAAGGTTATAATGATCCTTAGAAGTCAGAGTAAGGGGAAGGCTAGACTTGTAAAACATTTCTTGACTGTGAGCTCTCCCTTTGTAGACAATGTAACATAGGGAGATCCTTTCTCATTTCTAAGCATCCATTTGGTCTCCACCATAACCCAGAATACACTGCAACCTGAATTCTCCTTCAGACTTAAGTCCTCAAATGATCACTGACAGATTACATGAACTTTTTAGCCTTAGTAGGTGAAACAAAAGTGAACATGTCATATAGATTAGTAACCATTGGCTCTTCACTTATAGTCTCATTTGTATATCCCAGGATCCAAGGAACAGTCCATTAAATTAACCCCTTAAGAAACCCTCTTTAGCTTGGTGGTGATGGAATACAACTTTACCAGCTCTAGGGGTGGGGGAGAGGCAGGCAGATCTTTGTGAATTTTAGGGCAGCCTGGTCTACAGAGTTCCAGGACAGCCAGGCCTACACAGAGAAACCCTGTCTCAACACCCCTCTTCCAAAAGATGAAAGAAAGAAGCCCCCTTTAGAGAGAACATAATAAAGCACATATAAACAGATGATATGGAAATAAGAGGAAAGATTATAGGAGTTAAAACTTTAAGTGGATACAGGGGAAAAGATAAAGGAAGAGGAGGGGTGGATATTGGTTTGAAAAACACTAAAAAAATATGTAAAACCTCAATAGAAACCCACTTTTTGTAAACTCATTAAAATATAATTTATAAAAATAGTAGTTTGCATTTGCATGAACATATACTTACAAGGGCATAATGATTACTCTAGAAGACACAACTTACTAAATTAAAAACTTAGTACCATGTCTGGGATATTTTCCCATGAGTTATCAGTCAGAGAGATCCTAGAGTTCCCTCTGAATGATATAAACTATTGGCACTGCTCTTGGTTGCCAATCAGAACTATGTGGGGAGAGTATATTGCTGAATATACAACATAGAAAAGCAAGTCTGGAACTAACTTCATAACTTCCTATTAATTTGCTAACATCTGTAGTGCTATGCAGGCCACTATGGGAGAAAAAAAAAAAAAACATCAATGGTATTCCTGCTGCCAACTCTGTAATATACAGACCTACTAGGTAAGATGTGTCTGCTGGTACAATAGTGGCATGAAGGTTATAGGAGTAACATATGACATTTGGATTGGATTTGAGGCTTCCATAGTAATGAATTCAGGCCTGCTACTGTAAACATTGTCAAAAGCCTATGGCTCAGGAGGTCACAGAAGAAGGAACCTACTACCCTTATTTTGCTAAACCACATGCTCTCAAATTGCCATCTAAGTATTTACGCTTATACCCATAACCTATGGTTGCCTTTATCCTTGGCCAGAGATGGCTTCTCTATGTGGAGAGCAGTGGTCAAAATAGAGACTTGCAACTGGTCAAATTGCTGAAGATAAATTTCTACTGGATGCTAAACCAGAAGAGGGACATCTGTACTGCCATTCTCAAGGCTCAAGTAATATCTTGGGAGAGGGACAGAGAGAATATATAGAGTTGGAAGATAGGAAATAGTGTTGTAAAATGCTGTCTTTAGGACATGATGTGGACATTGTACTCAAGAACTCACTGCAAACGATCAAGCCAACACAATGGGTCTACATTCTAACAGCCAGAACCCAGTGAGCTCAGGGGGTTAAGGAGACAGTGTGAAGTGGGGAGAGGAGAGGACTGGGAATGGATACCTGGGGGAGCTGGGAAGGAATATTTGGGCATACTTGCAATAAGTAGGAGGGAACAATTAAGATTCATATGTCCAAGATGCATCATTTCCATGAATGAATCTGTCACAAGACAAATTAATGATATTCAATTTTAAAAAGAAATTTTTAACCAAAGAGTACACATGGAGGGACCCATGGCTCTAGCTGCATACATAGCAGAGAATGGCCTTGTTGGGCATTAATGGTAGAGGAGAGGCTCTTGGTCCTGTGAAGGCTCAATGCCCCAGTATAGGGGAATGCTAGGGAGTGGGTGGGTGGGTGGGGAAGCACCCTCATAGAAGCAGGAGGGAGGGGCTTGTAGAGGGAAACATGAGAAGGGAGTTAACATTTGAAATGTAAATAAATAAAATAACCAATAAAAAAATAAAGAAAAATAAAGAAACCTTTGTCAAGGCATGCATAACAGGTCTCCATCACTAAACTTACTTTCCTTTGCCAAAAAGATCCATCAGATAGTGATCAGCACAGAAACACAAAGATGAGTAAGATGAATGTGCGCATGTGTGCGCGCGCGCGCACACACACACACACACACACACACAGAGTATTATATAATGTGTTACATGATGCCTGGTACCAAGAGCCTATCTATTGCCCAAGTGCACATGCACTCTCACAGGATCTCAATATGTAATCTGCTTCTGTTCCTAGGCCTAATATGCACCATTCACTAGCCTAAAAGCAAACACTTTTTAAGTTCTCATTTTGGAAAAAATAAAACTAATCTAGGAGACAAAAGACAATACAGCAACATGGAGGACTCATCTATTTACAATTAGATATAGACTATGCTTTTTTAGAATTAATATGCATTTCACTAATGCCCAAAATGAACTGACATTCTAAAACCGGGGTAGGAGAAAGAGAAAGGGGAAGACCCCTGAGATCTGTGAATGACAAGGAGGAGGTGTATTTGCACTTTTCACCAAGAAAGGCTTGAGAAATGTAATGCAAGCAATCCTTCTTGTGGAAACAGGGTAGTTCTCTGTGGTGAGTCACCTGCCCGGGGCTTCCCCAGATCAAGAACACCCAGAAAGAGTTGCAAGAATAGAAAGACCATATTAGGGCTGAGGACCTGAATGCCATCTGAATCTTATGGCTATTACATGCTCATTTGAGGAGAGATTCTAAACATCATAACAATCATATTATCCCACTACCTCTTGGAACAGATTATCTTTGCTGGTTGAGTGTGTGTGTGTGTGTGTGTGTGTGTGTGTGTGTGTGTGCACATTTTAGGAGGGTTTATTTACATTGGTGACTCTATTCCAGTGTATTTGACGCTTCTGTGATGAAAGAGGAACAGAAAAATTAGACTGAGAAAAGATAAGGTAAGAGTTGTCAGGTCATCATTAGGGTAATTCTTCCTTCTAGATGCTAGGCAAGGCAATGTACTTGGACCAAAAAACACACAGATCAGCAAAGCCTATTCTAGAGGCATCTATGGTCTAGATAGAGTAACCTAAGACTTAGAGAATATTATGAAAATGGTATCTATGTTCTTAGGAATAAGGAAGGCACAGTGCTTAGCACTGCATAGTTGCCCTATAGCAAGGGGAAACTAATCAGTACACTGCCAAAAGCCACAAGTGGCAATCCCTAGTTAGGGGATTCCCTAACTAGTCTGCTTTAGGCCATTACCTGGGTCCAGCTGGCCCAGCTGGCCCAGCTGTTGAGGTAGGGTTGCATAGACATTCCTCTTAGTACTTCCTTCATGCAAATTCCCATCCTCTCTTGATAAAAAAAAAAAGAATCTCTATCAAATAAGTCTCTTGATAAATAAGATTTTTTTAAAAGCAAATCCCATTAAGGAAATGTATCAAGATATACTTCTAAACAAATAAAAAGTGATGAAGTGACAATTTAGTAAGATATTAAAATCTTCAAACCCATGAACTTCCTGTTTTCCTCTTCAAAAATGATTACAGAAGACCGTGGTGTTGGAGACGATAATGATAGCCACCACAGTGTAGATAAAGCCAGTAAGAATAACAGGCATCCGAGGCATCCTCAGAGCTTCCTATGTCTAAGAATTTTGTATGCATTTCTGTGAGACCGTTATACTGTTTCAGTTTTGCAGATAAAGAAAGTGGGGCACTTGTTTGCCTAAGATCACACACATTTTCAAAAGGAGGACATGTGTTCAAATCTAAGTTTGCTGGACTGCAGAGTCTAAGTCCCTATCTGTTGCCTGCCCTGTGTGTGAAAGGAGATGCTGAGCTCTACTCCAAAGATCTCTACTACCTCATGGAGAAGTGAGGAAAGGCAAGAAGGAAAATGAGGGGGAAATGTCCTCTCAGAAGGGCAAAGAGGTAAAAGATTACCTACTCTGTTAATGACTTCTATTAGGCATTGCAAATCATTGCACCCCACCCCAGACTCCAATAGTTTGTCTGTGTTCATGGCTTAGTCTCCTTGAAAGGTGTTTTTTAAGCCATCCATCTTCTCTCTCTCTCTAATTGGGTGTCAACTAAAATATCAGTTAGTGACTTCCATTAATAGACAATATTGCAAACTACAAAACATCTTTTCCTACTCTCTAGCTTCACACACGCAGGTGAGTTGCACTGAAGACCAAATATGAAAGAAAGAGACTCTCATTTACCCAGCACAAGAAAAATGGGTAAATGGCTT
Organism: Mus minutoides; assembly: GCA_902729485.2. NCBI lineage: Eukaryota > Metazoa > Chordata > Mammalia > Rodentia > Muridae > Mus > Mus minutoides. The sequence continues at coordinate 114,639 of LR751009.1, forward strand.
TGCAACCTCCCTCTGCTTGTCTGGCTCTACACTACATCATCTTCCTGGTGGAAAGTGCTTTATATATGTCATCCTGACCTCCATTTCATCCCATCTACTATGAAAACTTGCTTAATGACATTCCCACCAAAAAGAAAGGTTATCTAGAATTTCAAAATTATTAAGAAAGGAAGTTTGACTCGCTTGTGGAGGCTTCTCTTAAGGTACTATATATAGCAGTTGCTTTTATGTTCATAGCTACAGAGAAATACAACTTCCTGCTTTCTCTGAAAAATGGTGTTAGAGCTTGCAAGCTGGGGCTAGGCTCTAAAAAATACTTGCATCCAGATCATCAGCCTATGTGACCCATTAGAAGGCTGTGACTATGCGAGGCAAATATTAATTTTTTTAAAATCATGGGTCTTAGCCTTCACCTCAATTTTCTAGTCCCATGGGATTGTATATATTTTTTCTCTGAATTATTTTTAATAATGTGTTAACAATACAATTAGTCTGTGACTTTCATCATAATTTCATTCAATGATTTTCCAATATTTATGACCCATGATTGCCATTGTTTCTGAATAAATAGTCAAAGTTAGATGGGAAATGGTATTGAACAGGGAATTAGAATCTTTTGAGATCTTGGTCAGCTTACTCCTGTTTTTTTTTTTTTTTAAGATTTATTTTATATATGTGAGTACACTGTCAGACCACACCAGAAGAGGACATCAGAGCCCATTACAGATGGTTGTGAGCCTCCATGTGGCTGCTGGGAATTGAACTCAGGACCTCTGGAAGAGCAGTCAGTGCTCTTAACCTCTAAGCCATCTCTCCAGCTAGTCTTATTTTTTCATCTGCACACAGACCTTAGGAATACGCAAGTGTTGATAGTGAGACATTTATTAGGAAGGAGTCAGAGTTAATTGAACATCAACAAAATTTATTTTCTGCATTACGCTCTGGGTGTCAAATAAATATTTATTCCTGCAAACATGAAAGTCACTTTTCTCATGCATTTTCTCATAATGTGTTATTTTTCATGGGTAGCAAATAAATTGTTAAAATAACTGAACAACTTTTAAATAATATTTTAAAAAATCCTCAGCTGTTAGTAATGCTAACTTTGAGTAATTGGATAAAGTGTGGTGTCAGACTTTATCAGTGCAAAGTCCCTTTTTCTCTGATTGTGTTTTTTAAATTATCTGTTAGAAAACAATGCTGAAGTTGGAATGAACCAATAACAGGTGATTCCTAATGAGATGTGCTGATATTATTTGGGAATGCTTATGTCCAAGATGTGTAAATGAAATCTAATTGCTAAAATATGTGAGGCTTAGGCGTCAACCTCTGGAGCTGTATACAAAAATGAGTCCTTAGTGTTCTCTAAAGGTGTTAGTGTTGGTCTGGGAAAATGACTCAGCGAGTAAAAGGCAGACTAAGGAAGCATATGGACCTGTGATCCGATCATTATTGCCCATATCTAAAGCTGGGAGCCGGGATGATTATCTGTTACTGCAGCACTGGAAAGCAAAGACAGCTGAATTCCCAGCTGAAACTCTGGGCAATCACATGTGCCCACATATGCATCACACACACACACACACACACTCACTCACTCACACAGCCAGTGATAGAAAAAAAACAGGAGGGACTAGGGACCATTCCCAAGTAAGAACAAGAAGAGATACAGCACATAGCATCACAATATAATATGTGGTCTTAAGTTACATCCTAGAGCAGGAATAAATGTTATTATATTAATAGCCAGACATGTAGCTAGCTTATGCCTCTAAATCCTTGCATTTGGGAAGCAGAAACAGGCAGATCTCTGTGAAGTCCAGGACAGTCTAGTCTACATAGTGAGTTCTAGGCAACCAAGGGAACACAGAGAAACCTGTGGAAAGAAAGAGACAGGGAGATATTTATTGGGAGAGTTGGTGAAATCAAAATATAATCTGTTAGCCAATTACAAATGAAGTGTTGTTGTTAAATGTAATGTTTTTCTTAAATGTCCAATGCCATGGAAATGAATGCCTTTCACTGTTACAAAGTCAGTGCTCTTGTTCTTAGGAAATGCTTGTGTAATATTTGGCAGCTTTCTATTACCTCTTTCATGAGAGACGGAAGGGCAGAAGAGAGGGAGAGAGGCAAAGAGGAGAAAGGGAGAGAGGAGTGGGAGACAAAGGAGAAAAAGAAATATAGAAAGGGAGATTAGGGGGAGGAAACAAAAGGAGAAAGAGAGAGAGAGAGGAAGGGGAAAGGTGATGGGGAGGGAAAGAGGGGAGGGAGAGGGGGCGGAAGAGAGAAAGAAGGGAGGAGGAGAAGGGAGAGGAGGAGGAGGAGGAGGAAGAAGACTGTCACAGTAGAGCACACCAGTACCTCAGTAACTGAGAAGCTAAGGGAAAGATAATTCTGAGTTCAAATTCTGTCTGAAGTATTTACCAGATGAGGTTCTATTGTAATAAACAGAGAGAGAGAGAGAGAGAGACAGAGATAGAGACAGAGACAGAGAGAGACAGAGAGACAGAGAGACAGAGAGGGAGATGGAGAGGGTGAAGGGGAGAGGGGATGGGGAGGGAGAAGGAGAGGGAGAGGGAGAGAGAGAGAGAGAGAGACAGAGACAGAGACAGAGAGAGACAGAGAGAGACAGAGAGAGACAGAGCGAGATGAGAAAATAAAAAAATGAAAAAATTTTGAGAACTGGTAGTCTGGATTAACAGCATATAGGGATTTTAAAAATATATAATTCCTCCAAACTTTTTTGAGTATCAAATTATTTTAAAACATTAAAGTTGGAGCAACTGAGTAAGAAACAAATCCTCCAGGAAAAGGGAGCTAAAATGAAAAATCAACTTGCTATTATGTTTTTAAGTGCTCACAGGAATTTAAAGGTTTTTTTTTTTATGACTTTCCTTGGCTGAGATTGTGGCTTAATTGCTGTGCTAATCCTCTCATGTGCCACCCAGCTAGAGCTTCTTTGACACAGATGGTGACTGAGGCAGGGCAGAAAGCCAGAGAATAGTCAAACAGCTTTCTGAGCTTCTTCACATAGCTTTGACACTTTCCTAACAAGACACATCACCAAGTAATCGAGACTTATTGGACGTTTCTTGTGTTCTAACAATCTTTATAGGTTACAAAGATGTGTATAATGTGTCTTTCCTCAAGAAATTTATAGGTAGGTTTGGGAGGGACTCATGTGTAGACACACCTCCATGTGTATGCACAGATGCAAAAAGCCAGTATCCCCTTGAGATAGTCCCTGATAAATAAAGAAGTGGATGTTCACAGTCATCTATAGGACATAACACAGGGTCCCCAATGTAGGAGCTAGAGCAAGTACCCAAGAGCTGTAGGGGTCTGCAACCCTATAGATGGAATGACAATATGAACTAATCAGAAAGCTAATGTCTCTAGCTGCATATGTATTAGAAGATGGCCTAGTTGGCCATTATTGGGAAGAATGGCCCTTGATCTAGCAATGTTTATATGCCCCAGTACAGGGGAATTCCAGGGCCAAGTAGTGGGAGTGGGTGGGTAGAGGAGCAGGGCGGGGGGAGGGTATAGGAGACTTATGGGATAGCACTTGAAATGTAAATAAAGAAAATATCTAATAAAAATGAAAAAAAAAAACCCCAAAAACATAGATGCTATCAAGGAGGGAAAAATGGACAGATTTATTTATTTATTTATCTATCTATCTATTTATTTATTTATTTGCAAGGAAATTGTTTTGCTGTGTGAATATAGCTGTTGTAGATGAGAGTGGCTTTCAGACTGAGGAAACCATGGTGGTGTAAGCCATCACTGTCCATTTGCCTAAAGGAAGTCACTGGGTGTTGGTGCATTTCAGAATATGCAGAAAACAAGAAGACAGTATTAAGGTGAGCTTTCACCAAAGACCTTTGTATTTTATCCTTTATGCCTCAAAGTTCTCAATGTTTCTCTCCACTTATGTACAGTCCCATATCTCTAAAGTGATGCTGTTTTTTATTTGTCCATTTTGAGGTAGGGTGTCTTAGTAAATAGCCCAATCTAATCTCAAATTTCTGGGCTCCAACAATCCCTCTATCTCAGCCTGAGTAGCTTGAGTATGATTGCATACCCATACCACACCAGATATCAGAGGGGCTTCAAGACCTCCAGCTTGATAGGCTTCTGTCACCATTGCCTACTAATGAGATTCAGAGGGCCAAATTGTCTCTGTTTGCATGACAAATTCCAGCCATGACCACTAGACAACTGTTCTATTAAGCTGGTTTAGATTTCTATCAAAGAAGGGCATACATTTTGTCTAGAATTCTTTGGTCCTGAAGTTTTTTTCCTAGATTATTGCTCCCCAAAATTGTGACTAGGACTAGACAGATAGCTCAACAATTAAAAGTACATTACCCCAGCATAGGGGAATGCTAGAGCATTGAGGGAGGACAGATGTGGGGGTAGGATGGGCGTTTGTGGAGGGGTAACTGGGAAAGGGGATATCATTTGAAATGTAAATGAATAAAATTATTAATAAAAATTTACATTCCTCTAGCAGAAGGGCTCGCACCCACTTTGGTTACCTCACATCTGCCTATAACTGTAATTCCAGGAGATCTGATGCCCTCTGCTGGATTGCTCAGACACCTGCACCCATATATACACATAAACCACCCTATATACATACATATAATTTAAAATAAAATAAAATAAATCTTTAAAATACTCCATCTCTCTGTGTGGCTTCTTCTGCCTGTCCCAGAATCTGTGTTGCTTCTGCATTCCGCTTGCTCACCATCTGCAGCCCACAAGCTGATCTGTGCAGACTAGTCTCAGAGGGACCTGGGAAGCAAGATGGCTTCCTTACCTGCTCTGGGGGTCACAGCCTTCTGGGGCGGCCACCTCTCTTTTGGCGGGGAAGCTGCCTGTAGGTCTGCTGCCCCAAACGGGGGTCTGTCCCAGAAGCTTTGTGGCTTCTGCTGCCTGTCCCAGAAGCTGTGTTGCTTCTGCAGTCTGCTTGCTCACCCTCTGCAGTCCACAAGCTGATCTGCGCAGACTAGGGACTTTTCTTTGAAGGCATTCTGATCCTACCACCATTTGCATTAGTAGCTCTCTGTAATCTTAATAGCTCTCTGTAATTCACATACCTCTGTGAATCTGCAATCTTGAATTTTCTCATACCTACAAACCCAGTCTCATGTGAACATTGTTCATAAGCTCTGCTGAGTTGTAGCCTTTCTGAGTCTTAGCCCTATTTCCCATTTTTATTCAGTGCAGGGTACTAGCATAATGTGGGTATCACCCACATTAAGGATATATCTTTTATTCAAGGTACGCTTTCTAGAAACTCTTCATAGATATACACACAGGTGTGTTTCATTGGTGATTTTTAATACTGTCAAATTAACAATGAAGATTAAAAGCACATATATAATATTTCATTTGTTGGTGAATTAAGACAGATATTATATCCTTATTTCATAGAGAAGGATGCTGTAAAATGGAAGCATTGACAACTTCATCTCCCAGAGAGATGTAGCTGAATTCACATTGATATCAAGCTCCATGATCCTCTGTATCATCTTTGTACATGTTTGGAGTTTTATAACAAAATGCAAGTGGACTTCCTGCTTTTTATTTGATTTTCTGTAACACATTTTTGTTTGAATGTGTTTGTGTGAATGTGTTAGAGGCAATATTTATACAAATATAAAGCTGACTTTGTCACACTAACATTCAAAATCCTTGGTGTCTTTTCAGAACACTTCGAAGAAAACACTTGTGCTGAGTTTTGTCCTATTTGTAGACTATAAATAACATCAAAGCCATCAACCATGGTATATAGGCTCTGTACTCTAATTCGAGTTAGTGGTTTCCCTGTACCTTGACAGTTTTTTCTTTAACATTTCCTTTTCCTTTCAACTCTTGGTCTTTTTGTTCAGAGTAGTCTTGGTTGGGGATGAGTTTTCTCTGGGATTTTTTTTATGACTGACTCCAAATCTCATTCATGTTATAGGCTATTAAGCCACCATTGCTTTGCCTCACTGTCATTTGTAATCAGGTATAATGAGTAGATTCATTCTGTTTTTATTTTTTAACAATACAATGAGGAACCTAGAAATAGGCTTTTTGAGAACAAGAACATCACTTTTGTTTAGTGCTGAATTAACGAATACTTATAACTGTGTCTAGCATTCATTGCTGTTTCATAAGCATTTGTTGAATTATTTGAGTGAAAGTCAGCAGTCTTATGTTATTCAGAAGCTGAGCATAAAATGTTATCCTATAAATAATCTTAAAGCATTCTGAATTTAAATGAATTTAAAACATATGAGTTTTGTGAAGATAATGTTTACATGCTAAGTCTACATGAAGGACACTTCATACGTCAAAAAAAAATTAACTTTAAATACTGTATTAAATTATCAAATATTGAGTCTTAAATGTATTAAATGTATCTTCAAGCATGGGGATACATTTTCTAAAGGTATCTCCCTATTGAGTTTGGAAATCTCTCTGAGATTCTCCATCCAAATAACCATGATATTTGGTTAACTTAAATCTATGGTACTTAGTACTTAGTATTTGCCATGGCAACCCATTTCATTCCTGGTCAGAAGAGCAAGCTATTTTATCTCCAGAGAGCCATCACTGTTATTATGCATAAGAAACATTCTGGACACTATGTGATAGGGTCTGTATATTTTAGTACAAGGATCAAATCCATCTTACTTTTGGAAAGAAATGAAGAATATTTTATGTTCTTAAAATTATTATTATCTTTAAAAAGTTTTCTTTATAATAGTAATTGGTTTTCCCCAGGGCCATGATGTGTATAGCCTCAGGTTCTGCTGCTGACAATTGATAGCAGCTAGGAGAAGAAAAATCAGTTTTCTTCAGTGGGTGATACTGAGTATATCAACCACACTCCAGAGCAAGACACATGTTCAGGACCAATATGTTAACACAAACTAGACTTCATAGTTTGGTTGTTTATTAAGAAACAACATGATGTTGATTGTAGAGGAAGGTAGTGCAGAATCTATAAGGAGTTGGGAAAGGGGAATGAGTATGATTAAAATACATAAAATTATCTGAGACAAAAAAACCCATTATTTTAAAAGTTGTTTCTGTAAAAGTATTCTAAAAAGAACTCATGCCCATTGGTAATAATACTCACCCTCCAAATACCACTGAAAGAAGGAAAGATGTATGATTTAGTTTCAGGAGATCCTGTCCATGATGAGTGTGTATGATAGCAGGAGCAGGTCACAACTGTGTCTACAGAAGCTTGTTCACATCATACTGGATCAGGAAACAAGAGATGGGTTCAGAAGTAGAACCAAACTGTAAACCCCATGAGTTCCCTGATTCATCCTCCAGGCTCCACCTTCTAAAGGTCCCACATCTCCCCAAACAGTACCTATGTGAAATGTTTAAACACATGACCTTCTGGAAACATTTTACATACTAATTAAAATAATTTTGCATGTATTTACATATAGCAGTGTAGCAACTAATAAAAATTAAATGTAAAAGTCATGCATGGATTATCATGTTCACTGATGGCTACCTATAGACAAAATGACAACATACAAAAAGGAAACATTTTCATAACCTACTATTTTTAGGCAGATAATGCCATGCTCACATTTTGACTGCAGTGCCTAAAATCATGTATTCATTTTCATAGACAATTTCATTAGTACATTTGTATATGTGTGCCTCGTTTTCCATTTGATTATGACCTCATAAGTGACTCTTATTTTTATTTGATTATTGTGATCTTGGGATTGTTGTAGTTAGAGAAGTAAAAACAATATGTACCGATCATTGTTTTATTTATAGGAATAAAATATAATTACATCATTTTCCCCCTCCCCATTTCTCCCTCCAAACCATTGCATATTACCTTCCCCCTTGAAATCTTTCAATTTATGGCCTCTTTTCCCTGCATATACACATAGGTACATGGATATACACATATATTCCTAAATCCAACCTTTTCCTTCTGTGCAATGTTACTCATATGTACCTCTGAATCACCTTTAATGCATTATTTGAAACAGGTGTGTACTCATTGTTAAGATGGCAACTTAGAAGAATTTCAGAGAATTTTTCCAGGAGCAGAGAAACTGTCCTTTTTCACAGAACTAACTCATAGTGAAAGCCAGTCTAGCTCTGTTAATGGTTCAAGAGCTGAATTATTCTGTACAAAATACAGATCAGCCACCCTCATATGTAGGGATGAGGGCCAATGGTTTTCACATTCTGACCAAGAACTACGAGTTCCAGTGAAGAAGGGAGGAAGCCTGGTGGAAAGGCCGCCACACAGGAAGCAGGGTGCTTCCCTCAGTCCTGTATGGCTTCTAAGTCCTGGAACCCAGTCAAGACACTTAACTTCTTGATCTCAAATTTCCTAACTTTCAAAATTAAAGGGTCAGTTAGATTTGTGTCTTTGTACTTCGTAAAGCAGTGGATTCCTAGATAAAATAAAAATCTCAATTCAAACATAAAGGGTAGACCTGAAGGGAGGAGCTGTGGTTGAAGTGCAGGACTCTGCACTGTCATTTGATCCCTGAGAGCAGTTCTAAAGCCCTTCCCCAGAGGTGAGGACTCTTCAGAACAGCCTGGGGATTACAAGGGTTTTTTTGTTTTTTTTCTCCTTCTTCTACAGTTCTTTTTTACCTACTCCAGAGAACTCATGATTCTGTACATTTTTACTTGCACACTCAGTAATACACTAGATTATAATAAAGATAACAGCAATAACAACAGAATGTGCTCTTTTAAATAATCATATATTCTGATAGCAGTAATAGTTTAATGATTTACATATTAGACAATTCTTAGGCATGGAGGTGGAGTCTTCTCAGCCCTACTCACTGAGATGGGAGACACCACAACAAAATAATTATGCAAGTGATTCAACGTGTTTGGGTTATATGGCTCACTGTTGATATTCACAACTCTCCCACTACTATACTTAAGTTCTGTGAAGGAAAATCCTTTAAAGGCATATGGTGTGCAACTGGTGATTAGCCATATTAATTTTGGTTGAAGGTCTTGATGTTCTATTACCAAGGGCAGTGTTGTACACACTAGTTTGTTGTATGGATTTGGGGAGTCATTTAAAGTTAGGTACAGATGAAGATCATCAACCTAGTAAAATTCTCGAACTTTCCCAGTCTCAGGATTGAAAACCAGTAACCCAATGTCTATTGATAAGCGATCAACCTAATACATTGTTTTTGAGAAACTTAAGGTACTTTCATCTTTACTCTGGATTTAAATCATTTCCTTGTGGTCTCATACTAATTTCTTAGCACTACATGGTGAGAAAGATCATTTCAATACTGACTGTTACAATAGACCTTCTAGGGGATTCTAACTGTTGGACCATTCTACTTTCTAAATTAATCAATTCTAATGCAATGTGTCTGCATTGGTGGTTTCATTGACCAGTAAGAGGACAGTCCCCTACCAGGAGCTCTGTACCTCATTTGCTCACTTAGTCATTCTGTTCACAAAGATATCACATATTTAGTTTTGCAAGACTATGGCCTTTTCTCTGATTAGACCTTCAGTCAAAAATTTCTTCCATTTCCTGTGGATACTTCTTAAACTTAGCAAACACTTTACCATACTGACCTCAATCTTTAAGCTTTCTTTCAAAAGTTTGCTACATTTGCAGTTGTTAGTGTTCATATTGTCTAATGTGATACACTGGTAGGAATTTCTTGTGGGGGGGATATAGTAATTTGGATCAAATGGTGGTGGAGAAAAATTTCTTCTTTGATGTCTGGAAGATGCTAGTCCACTCTACATGCTTCTTGTTTTTCCTCTTTTCTTATCATGCTTTAAGAGATTTTTGCATATATGTTTCTATTTGCTTACCTCTCATTCTATGCTGATTTTCTCTGCATGTAAATTCTTAGCAGCCAATAGAATTTCAGTAACACCCCATCCATCAGTTCCATGCAATCTGTGATCTTTGTAACATCTGGCAAGCTTTGAACACTGTTGATGATCTACCTCCTTAAGACACCTCTTTGAATTGCCTAATCCCATAATTTCCCTTTTCTAACTGTGACTCTGGACACAGCCTGTCCCAATCATCAAACAGCTAGACCTTTAGAACTCAGGTTTCCTCAGGGATCTTGCACCCTCTTGGTTGAAGGCTTCTACTTATTTTATGTGTTAGAGGATTCATTGGCACCTCAGAGAGTATGAATTTCAGACTCACATTGCCAAATTAAGTCTCTTCCATAAGATCTAGATCCCTACCTAGATATCCAAAATCACTGGTTCAGCATAGATGTCTGAGTGTTTCATAGATAACTCTAAGACAATATACCCAAACACCCCTCCCACTTATCAGCTATATATATCTCTAGTCATTATCTCACCAGATAGCATTTCCAACTATCTATCAATCATATTGGGCATCTCCTTCATCTTCAAGGGAATATCCAATTACTAGTAAAATATCAGCATAGCATTCCCTATTTTCTAAATCTGGTTACATAGTTAGAGCTTTGCAGTCATAATTTTGTTTCCAGATACCATGGAATCTTCAAAGTATTCTAACTAGTTTTCACCCATCTGCTCTCCTTCTCCTCCTTCCTGTTCTCTTAGCAAATGTGATCTTTTAGCTACAGTTCTGACTGTGACTCTCTTATACATTGTGTCCTTTTATTTTCAGAATATAAACCAGCTATGCTATGGATTAGGGTTAGTTTTATAATTCTATTTCTTTCTAATATGCCAGCCATGTCTCATGCCCTTTTCTTCTTCCTGTGTCCTCTCATTAATCTGAGTCTTTGTTCTCCTTTATACTGCTGGGTAATGAGTTTTATCAGCCATCTCCCCTTCATACTACCTCTTGCTTGTTTATCTATCATGTCTTGTCCTAAGTTGTGTCTCTTCAGTAGGACTTTTAACAAGCCAAATGGGATATTTCATTTGTTCACTTTTCAGTGTATATTTAGAGTATTGTAAGCATCTAGCACATGTATAATATCTTATTGTTTTTTTCTATTCCCGTTAACACAATATAAAGATTTTTATTGAATAAATTATTTGTACACAAACTGCTGTCTAAATTCTTTAAATTTATAGTAGTAAAAAACATTTTCCGTAGATGATTTACAACTCTATAGGTCTGATTGCAAGATAATTCATATCAAACAGCTTTATCAGTAGTAATTAAAATTATTACACACATATTCAGAGAATGTCAGACAAATGAATGCATAGATGAAGATGGTTATAGAGAAACAAAATCATGACACTCTGGAATTCTCCACCATGGAACTGTCATTAAAAAATAAAAAGTGGACATCTTTAGCATCAAGACTAGAATAACAGAGGAGATATTTTAAGAGTTAATGTCAATGTGTCTCTACTTGAAGAGGGCATATTGGCTGGTAATGTGCCTCTAAATGGGGCATAGTGGACGTCTTAAGCCCTCTTGCTTTGGTCAACAGATTCACAGATAGGTTTCTGAGATCAAGTCACAGAATAACAATGGGCATTCAGTAGTGTCGTGAGTGTCACAGACCAAATACATTTCCTCTTTGATGAACTCACCTACCATCATTTCCTTTCCAGGGACAGTGGTGAAGACCAATGCATGTGCGCTAGGGTAGACAAACCCTAACATCGCTCACATCCCCACAGAGGAAGGGCCAAGTGCAGTTCTAGGAAACAGCATTTTCTGAATTGTATTTCTGTCATGTATTACAGCCACATGTAACTTGAAGAAGCATGTGGTAAACAACTACTCACCTTCCTAATACCTTCTCACTCGTGCTAAATATTTTCCTTTCTTTGAATCAGTTCTCTTATGCTTCCTCCTTATTTCCTTCTTTTTTAAAAAAATTCTTTGCCTTTACACATGGCTGCTGTCAGAAACATCCTTACCACACTCCACTTTCACCCTGAGCCAGTGAGGTTGTATTTTTATTTCTTTGTGGAAAGAAATAGAGTCAAAAGAGGAAATGATTACCACACAAGGTTTTTGAGTAAGATGAGTTTTTCTATTCTCTCCAAACTTCTAAATACTTTTCAACCTGTAAGAAGCGGGCATCCACAGGCAAAGTAATTTTAAATATATTCATGTACTGTACATGTATATGTATATGAATGTGTGTATATATATATTCAGTAAAACCTGAGGAATTTTAGGGAGAAGTGTGGAGCCAAAGTTGCTGCACAGTCCTCAGAACATCTAACATTGCTGACACCTACACCTTAGACATTGAACACATCTAACTGTGAGACAAAGCCTGTCTATTTTTAAGCCATTTGCTGACCAGCAGCCCTAGGAGGCTAATTCAGGCCAAACGTATTGTGTGGCAAAAGAATTGCTCATGAGATAGATGTGGTGAAGTTATTTCCTTGGCTTCAAAGGGGTTTAGTTTCATAAAGAAAACACAGTAAACTTCCCCAGTGACTTAGCACATAGTTATCACAGGATGGATACATGTGGATTTTTATGGCTTCTCAGGATGATAATTTCCATAACATGTCTCAATCTCTTTTCATGCACTGCCCTGTAATATGTGTTGTTTATTAGTCATGTTCATCTCTGTACAATACATTTGGAGCAGGCAATGGCCTGAATCGTGCAGGTAGGAAACAGGGCAGAATGAAAGAATAGAAACATAAGACAAGTCTTTTCTGTGGCTTATAAAGGATGGTTCTTAGTTCTTCCCAGGATGCCACCACATGTGTATGTACAAAATGATGGTCTATTTTTTCACTGCTCAGCTCTCTAGGTGATGGAAATTGTTACCCGTTTTGATCTAATTTTATTTTTTGGAAACTTTTGAAACCTCATTTGCACATAGTCTCACTAGAGTTCTGTAAAGTACCACATTTAAGTCTTTTGTATAATTAAGAACTGAACAACAAATGACTCCAGAGACTTCCTTTCTTGAGATTTCCCCAGTGCCAGACCTTTGGTGCCTTCAGAAAGAGTTCACACTAAAAGGAAAGGGCCTTTTCTCTGACATTCATTCACTTGCAGGGAACATCAAAAAGGTGCTGTTTCCTCTGCAGAGAAAGTTTAACCTTCCAAGTGAGAAATGGAAAATGTGGGACTAGTGTCTTGCTGCATCTGATGATCACCACCCCAAGTAAACTTTCCTCAGCAACGATTCTGATTCATTCTCTTGTTTTGATGTCAAGCCTTATATTTTGAAGTGAGATGAGGGTCCTGACTGTATTGTATAACAACTGGAGACATACTATGCCCAAATAAGGTCTATTCAACAAGAGTAGGAGCCAACTGGCACATGACTTTGGGTGCCAGTAGATGTAATCATGCCAGGCAAAGGAGCTTTAATGGGCAGCTGTTGTCTTGTCCAGCTGTCCAACAGATGGAGAGATGAGCAGTGGAGATCTCTAGCTGGCACCAAATATTCCTGCTTCCTTCTTGTGCTATTTGAAAATCAGTGAAATGAAATTGACAAGTGATGATATGCTCAATATAAGTGCAGCCCTACATCACCCGTAAGAGTTCCCTTTAGTTAAGACTAGTGCTCAGCCTTATCTCCAAGTGTCTAGCTTTAACTTATGTAACAGGCATATGAGAGACTTAACACACACACACACACACACACACACACACACCTACTTTCCCATGGACTTTGTCCATTTCTCTATTCCACTACTCATATTTCTATATATGCATAGATGGCCCTCAAAGTAGAAATAGCATAAAATATATTTAAAGACTGGCTTTGCAGCAGTTCAAGTTGACACTATAAACTACCTTGTTAGAACAATGGAGTAAGACCTGTGGAGATGGCACAGTTAGTAAAGTGCCCCCCTCCTAAGCATGATGACCTAAATTTAGTTCTGTAGTACCTACCCATGAACAAGAGAACCATGAGGGCATGAATTTAGGCACTCACTATTCAGCAAGTCTAGCTAATCCAGGTTCAGCAAGAAATCGTGCTGCAAAAGATCAGTTTGGAATTATATTAGGGGTATAGTCCTCACAAAGTTAACCACTCAAACTGATATTAGTGGGTGTTAAAAAAAAGACATGAAGCATGACATTGGAAAGAAGGGTAAAGACTGGAGAAAGAATAGAGGGTGAATTTGATTAAAATATATTGTATGCATATACAAAATTCTTAAAAAATATTATATTAAAAACACTAAGATCAAGAGTAACTGGGGAAGATACCCAGTATCAACTTCTGGCATGTATAACCTCATGTGTTCCTGCTTGACACACACCACAAATATACACAATGTTTCTTAAAAAGTAAAAAGATACTAGAGTCAGTCACATAGATCATGGAGCAATGTGAAACTCAAAGCAGTTCCATATTCAGGCTCTGGTACTTACCACCATGCACCAATCAATCCCCTCTTTAGGCTGAAAGCTCCCTGGAGCTAACCACAATTCTTACTGCACTGCCAGATTTAACTCTCACATCAATCCTATAGATGTGGGAACATTGATGGATGTTATCCTGTCAAATCTAATTGGAAGTTTCAATATCTTAACAAAAATAAATGGAGTATAGAAAAATCCCTACACATTGGGGGTCTCTTTGGGGACATGATAATTTTGAAGATAATTAAAAGTCACCCTTTTTTATTGGATAAATGTCCTTGTACTCAAAGCTTCTGCTTTATATATTTCTGGGAGGAAACAAATAGTTGAAATGAACACCATCAGAGAAGTCTTTTGCAGTCATAGTATCAGTCCGTATAAAGATTTTATTTTGTGAAATCCAAACAGAGACTACGATCTTCATTATTTCATTATTGACTGCTGAGACAAACCAGTATGAGATATGTAGTGTTCTTTGTCTGAGGACAACCAAGTTTAACACATAGTTTGCAAAGACACTATCAATAGTTTCTCATATCTTTGCAATGTGACCATTTCACACTTATGTGGATATACATTTGTACATGCACATATGGTGCAAGGGTGTATTTTATATAGGTTAATATCAGTATACATGTGCCACAAGAGTGTGTGTGGAAATCAGAGAACAATATCAGATACAGGCCCTCAGCTTTTTACATTGCTTGAGACAGAACCTCTGTTACATTTCTGTTCTGAGCCCCAGCTAGCTGGCAAAGGAACTTAGAGTTCTCTCATTTCTGTCTCCTGCCATCTGGAAGGATCACCAGGGTTATAGCTGCTCATGCTATATGGCTGGCTTTTCTGTGGATTCTGCTTATCTTAGCTCAAGTCCACATACTTGTGTTGCAAGCACTTTTACCCACTGAGCCATCTCCCTGCCCTACATATGACTATTTTCTATATCAAATTATGACTGTCTGTCTCCTTTACCATGCAATTAAGGCAGGTTCTAAGATTTCTGTGAACAGCTGAATGTGTCAGAAGTGACATCTTGCAATTTGCAAACCTCTGGGGGGAGATTTTAGGCTCATTTTGTTTTTCTCTGGTAATGATTCTACTCTCCCATGAAGAAGAACAGCTTTAAAGAAAAACAGAAATAACATGGAGTGGAGATAGAACATCCAAGCTGAAGACATAAGAGAAATTTGTCAACAGCAGCATTGTTTGCTTGTACAAAAGAGGCAAGCTTGGACCACTCACCCCCTATGGAGATACTGGGCTCCACAAGGCAAGCAGAAGTATCTCCCATCTGAGAATACCCTAATTTCTTAGAATGAAGAATCATGAACACTTTACTGATCACTAAAGCCAATGTTTCAAAGTGTTTTATACTCAACAGCAGATGACCAATGTATGAAGTGATATATGTTGGTCCATTACAATAAGATCTGTGGCATGTCAGCAAATATTTATTGAAACCATAAGGAAGAAGCACTAATCATTCACAGTTAAAATAAATTTTCATTGTGTCTTAATATTTTGATTCCTTTAGTGGAATCAATCACTTTATAGTTGAAAGGCTTGGTATATAGTAAGGTAATAAGAACCACCAATAAATTTGTTTAGTTATTCTATCATGGTCTCTTTAACAACCAGGAAAACTGTGAAACTCTGATTTTTGTTGACTTATTCTAAACTTAATGTTCTAACTGCATATAAAATTGAATCAGTGTGGTGTCCCATGCTTAGAATGCCAAGAAGAATTCACTTATGTAGAAAGAATCTGTGACCATGGCTTTCTCATGCTACTTCTTGGAAATCTACTGTGTGTCACCAGGCCCTAGGTATACTGCAGTTATAATCTTTCTTACCAGTAAACATAGGTCAAGTGTGAGATATGAGACTTCCTATGTTAGCAATTGTGATACATGGACAGAAGATCAAATGGAATGGAATAGAAAACATGCTTAAATGGAGAGGAATGACAGGGATTATAAATGACAAATAGCTAGGTATTTTCAGCTAGGGTTTTTTTTTTAAATTTTTTATTAGATATTTTCTTCATTTACATTTCAAATGCTATCCCAGAAGTCCCCTAAACCCTCCCCATTCCCTGCTCCCCTACCTACTTCTTGTCCATGGCATTCCCCTGTACTGGGGCATATAAAGTTTGCTAGACCAAGGGGCCTCTCTTCCCAATAATGGCCGACTAGGCCATCTTCTGCTACATATGCAGCTAGAGATACGAGTTCTGGGGGTTCTGTTTAGTTCATATTGTTGTTCGACCTATAGGGTTGCAGTCCTCTTTGGTTCTTGGGTACTTTCTCTTAAGCTAGGTCTTTTTAGAAAACACAAAATTCTCAGCCTGGTTTAATCTATCTTCATGTCTTTCATTTCTGTGCCAAAATGTGAACATCCTGAAGATGAAAATGAGAGAAAGAAGATGAGAAAGATGGGCAAAGGCAGAAAAGAAGATCCTGTAAGCTTGACTCTGACTTTATTTGGTCTGTTTGGGAATGTATGCTGATAAACACTGAATACTTAGAAGTCTGACCATCAGAGGGGAAGCACAGAGAGAACCCACAGTTTGGGTTCTATGTCTCCAAACCCTTAGTGAAGCGGTGTGGGGCTGGAGAAATAAAGCTGGAACATTATTATGGAGTGTGCCTTCCATCTATGTAGATCTGTCATCTTTAAGACTTCCAGTAGTTATTTTAATTTATACATGAATGATAAAAACTATACACATTTCTATTATTAGGTAATGAAACACCTTGGACTGTAACAGCTTAAAACAACCATTTACTGAGTTAATGTTTCTATGGAAAACAGAGATGATTCTTCCCTCCTGAAGTGACTTGAAGTGATCCTGAAATGACTCCTGAAGTAGTCCCTACTGGAATTTTTCAGGACCCTTTAAAACTGGTATGTCACCTGGTGGTTCAATGGTCTGGGATGACTGCATTGATAGACTTGGGCCTCATTCATACCCTTAACAACTTTGGGAGGGAGGGTGAGGTTGTTGTTCCTGGTTTTGGTCTCAGATAAAGGGATTTATATATATGTAAAGAAATAAACTGAATATGTTCCTGAAAAGGAGCCAAGCATCTGAATCAATGTCCAAAGTATTATTACCTATGTGCTCTTCTATGTATGTGTTCCTGTTTCCTGTTGTAGAGGGGCATATTTTGCATCTTGATTCTCATAGGCCTGTACTATATGAGTTCTTAAACCTTTAATGTGTTTGAACTACACCATTGGTATACTTCCCGATACTTATGCTTCCTTCCTCTTGGGTTTTCTCATCCCATGTTTAAATATGTTTTCTATGATCCTTTCTTCCTAAAAACCTGTTATCTTTATAAGACACGAAAAAAATGCAAAGAGTATTCATATTCTCCTGACTTGTTATGTTATGCTTCTCCAACTTTGAATCTGTAATCATGGCATTTACTAATCTTATAATTTCTTGTAGATACTTTGAATGCAAGCCCTGCATTTAATTTTTTTTCACTTTTTGATAGTTTTGTATTTGTTTAAAAGTAGTTTTATTCATTTTACCCCATTACCCTCTCTTGTCCCCCCTCCTCCTGCTGCTTAAATCCTTCTCTCTCCCAATAAGTCTCCCTCTTACTTTCTGTCTGGTGTGTGTGTGTGTGTGTGTGTGTGTGAGAGAGAGAGAGAGAGAGAGAGAGAGAGAGAGAGAGAGAGAGAGAGAGACCCACTGAGTTTAACTAGTTGCCTGACACTTATTTGCAGAAGCATAGGTGACTATTAGTGGCTAGAGCATTGAAAAAATTCATCCACCCTTTCAGAGTCAATATTAACTATTGATGATCCTCAAGGGATAGGTGGGTCCCCATGAGCCCTTCCCCTTTTCAGGATGAAATGTTGAGAGGCCCAATCTTATGCAGAACATGTATGATCACAGCAGCACTGAGCTCAAAAATACAATGGCCATGTCTTGTTCAGATGATTTTTTTGAAACAAAGCTCTTCATTCCCCAGCTCTCTTATTCTCTCCCTATTCTTCTCTGAATAGGGAATGTTACCTGAGCCTTTGACAGGGTGATTCAGATGGCCACTCTATAGCTAACCACTCTAGGGCTTTTAGTTCTTGTCACTTAGGCTATAAACATTCACAATTGCAAAGAAGGTGTTTCCTTATAGTTTACACTCTCTAGTTAGCTTGTGATAAGTTTCAGAGAATACTAGGTAAACAAAAATTGTACACAATGATTACTGACCTGGATTGAATTGAAAGCTCAAAATATTTAAGAGGTTATCTATTCATATTATTTTCCCTCATTTTATTAGTTCTTTATGATGTTATGCATCATATTGGAATTATAGCCACATCCTCTTCAATTCCCATATCCACTCCCAAATGTATCTTTTAATTTTTTTTAAACTGTCATGTACAATTGATGATGCTCACCTACTCTTGGATATGTGGGCATCAACCGTAGTATAGTCAACTCTTCGGAGACCACCCATAGAGCAAACAGACCCTTGTTGCTTCATAGCTACAAATTGCCCACAGATCCTAACCTAGAGATTAGACTTCATGTCTACCTTCCATCTCCATGGTGAGATGTGTTTGCATGTCTCCAGTGTGCTGTAATTGATCTGGGGGATCAAGCTGCTTAGTCTTGAAATCACTGTTTCCTTGTAGGTACCCAGCTTCTCAGGCTTTTATAGCTTTTTGCCCCCTTTTCCATATTGTTCCTTGAGCCTTGGGAATAGGGGGTGAAAACCAGATGTCCCCATTACAGCCAAGCACTCTGCAGTTTCTGCCCTTTCACCAACTGTGTATTATTATTATGTCTCTTCAGTAAGGTCTGTCACTGTACGTTTTCAATAACAGCAAAAAAGTGTGATTGAAGATAATATTTTCCATCCGTTTGTTAGAAAACCATTTTAAAGGTATTTGTGAAAAGAGGTAGGAGGGGGAGTGAAATTTTTTGACAGGAGCTACAAAGGTGCTGTCCCATTTCCCTGAAGCCTCAAGACTGACTAATTCCTGCTACTAATCTTGGGCTATCACACCCACCCCATGTCTATCTTCCTTGAAGCCTCCTCTTTATAGGCAGAGCTCGGTCTCATTTCCTTGCCTCATTTAAAATCTCTGAAAAGCCTTCATGTTACTTGGAAAAGTTGGTAGGTAGGAGAATGCAATGACTCTCGCTGTCCCATTCTTGGGTGTAAGATGAGGTTGCTGGAGTAATAAGAATCTCGAGTGAGAGGGCTGGTGAGATGGCTCAGTGGTTAAGAGCACCGACTGCTCTTCCGAAGGTCCCGAGTTCAAATCTCAGCAACCACACAGTGGTTCACAACCATCCATAACGAAATCTGATGCCCTCTTCTGGAGTGTCTGAGGACAGCTACAGTGTACTTACATATAATAAATAAATAAACCTTAAAAAAAAAAAGAATCTCGAGTGAAGCTATGCCAGTGCCTGGCAAATACAGAAGGGGATGCTCATAGTCATCTATAGGATGGAACACAGGGCACCCAGTGGAGGAGCAAGAGAAACTACCCAAGGAGCTGAAGGGGTCTACAACTCTTTAGGTGGAACAACAATATGAACTAACTAGTACCCCCAGAGCTCGTGTCTCTAGATGCACATGTAGCAGAAGATGGCCTAGTTGGCCATCACTGGGAAAAGAGGCCCCTTGGTCTTACAAACTTTATATGCCCCAGTACAGGGGAATGCGAGGGCCAAGAAGTGGGAGTGGGTGGGTTGGGGAGCAGGGCAGGGGTCGGGGGAGCGTATAGGAAACTTTCAGGATAGCATTTGAAATGTAAATAAAGAAAATATGTAATAAAAAAAAAAGAAAGAAAGCCATATTTGTGTTTGTGAGTGTGTCTACAAGAAGCAATGCTTCCTAAAATGTTATAACCTGGAAGGGGTTATATTTAATAATGCCCATTTATAGGATCAACTCTGCTTATATAGTTACATCTTTAGTCACTAACTTTGATGCATAATGTTCTATTTATGTCTTCACCAAATAGTGCTCCTCATATAATTCTGCCTCTGCAGTTGGATGTTTGACTATGCCTTGCTCTTTTTTTTCTCTTTTTTTCTTCTGTTTTAGGCAATATAACAACCAAAGAACAAAGTTACATTTTGTTTGACTTTCTCTAAAATATTAACTTCAAAATAACGTGTCACATTTCCTGCTGAAGTCAGTGTGGTGGCACCCACTTGTGATCCAGCCACAAGGGAGACTGAGGCGGGTAGATCACATTAACCCAGGGCTATGAGATCAGCCTGAGAAACATGGAAAGCCTCACCCCAACCCCACCACATTAAATAACGTTGCCGGGTCTTGGTTATCTTAAACTGAACAGGGACGCCCACATTTTCTCTGCCCCTTCCCATTCACATAGCATTTTTTTTTTTTTTTTTTTTTTTTTTGTCTACTGCCACATAGGTGACCATCCTAAAATGCAAAAGTGGTCATATCCCTAAAAAGGCTAAAACCTGTTATTGACCTCTTGAAGTAAGTAGGGCACAGTATACATTCTTTAGCCTGATCTGAAAGCCCCTTCAGATTGTGGCAAATCTACTTCAGCTTCTTGCACATCATGTCTTGCAGTGGTCTTGGATAATTGCTTATTTTGTGGTGGCATAATGGAGCACAGTGCCCCTCTCTTTTGCACAAAAGGTTTTCCTGCCTCTAAGCCTCTTCCTTTGCCCCTTAGTCTCATGTTATCAAAATCTGCTATATAGACACTTCCTTTAATTATAGTAATAATAGGTAACACATACTAAATATGTGTCATTTGCTTGAAATTACTGTTTGTCACTTTGTTCTCGTGCCAAAAACTTAGGCATCTGATTCTTTCTAAAAATATCTTTCCCAGGCAGATTTAGCATCCTTTCCTGTGCTTCTCCATTATTTTGTCTTAAATTATTTGTTATTGTGGCAGAAGAACAGTGATAAGGTTCAAGATAATGCTCATTTTTTTTACTTTATTTACACGCAAGTCTCATATTATTATATTTTGTTGTTTAAAACTATTTGACTTATAAATTAGTAGTAGTAGTTATTTTTTCTAGAAAAACTTCAAGTTCTGCCTTAAATTTTTGTTGTTATTACTGATCTAAATATGTATGCCTTCATCAATTTAAAAATTGCTTGAAGAGATTGCCTACACTGCTCATATTTTAACTCTAGTTACAATTGTTTAATGGCTCAGTAAACTATTACATTTGCCTTTCTTCTCCCTCAGAACCTCAATCCCCATCAACAATTGTGATAAAGTTAGCTGAGCATGGTAGCGTACACCTTTAATACCATAACTTCTGAGGCAGAGGCAGGTGAATCTCTGTGAGTTGGAGGCCAGCCTGATCTACATAGTAAGTTTCAGGGCAGCTAAAGCTACATAATGCGACCCTGTCTCAAACAAAAATCCAAAGCACAACAACAACAAGAAACCCAACACACAGCGACCCCCCACCACACCACACCCCTGCCACAACTTGATGATAAAGACATCATGACAAATATGAGTGAAAAGCCATCTTTGGATGAAGAATCACTCCTCAATAACCAAGTCCTGAAGCCACAGAAGCCTTGCACACTCATCCCATCAGTTTCACTGAGAGACCACATCCTTCCTTTCCCAGGGGCCAAAAGTCCCAATCTGATGCTGGCTTACTTGAATCTAGTATCCAGAATTCACTGGTAGCTAAGAGAGTGGGTAGGAGAGCCAGCTAGCAGGGACTCTACATTAGTTGAATTTCTTTTAAAATCTTGTATATGCAGGGAGGTGTTTTCATGTATGTTCTTGTGTAGGAATTTGCTCCTGTGTTCAGGGGCAAACACTGACATCAGAACAACTTTTGCAATCGCTCTTCACATTATTATTTTTATTTTTTGAGGAAGGATCTTTCCCTAAACCAGGAATTCACCATCATGGCCAGGCCAACTGGCTAGTAAATTCCAGGGATTCCCCTGTCTCTAACCCCCAGAGCTGGGATTACTGAGTGCCACAACCTCCTTTTACAGCAAGCACTTTATTCAGAGTTATCTCTCCATTCTCACTATTACATGAATTCTAAAGGAAAAATCTGTCATCTGTGGAGTCCAGCCTAGTGCCACACACAAGGGATCATGAACAAGCTGTAGGGAAGGGAATTACTTTATCTCAAGAAGACAGAGCTTCATCTTTGACCCTGGGTAAGGGAAGGGAAGAAAACACTTGGTCAGACATAAGCAAGGCACTTAGAATAGGCACAGATAGGGCTTGAAAATTCTTGAGACATGCTAAGCATTTATATATACAGATTATTCTCTGGCACCACACCTGCCGTCCTTGATGGGAAGTCAAGAAGCCGGGAAGAATGAGAAGATCTCACAGGTATATTAGGGGAGATATTCAGAATATATAATCTTAGGTTTGTAACAACTTCTTTTTTTTATTAGATATTTTCTTTATTTACATTTCAAATGTTATCCCAAAAGTTCCCTATACTCTCCCCCCCACCCTGCTCCCCTAACCGCCCACTCCCACTTCCTGGCCCTGGCATTCCCCTGTACTGGGGCATATAAAGTTTGTAAGACCAAGGGGCCTCTCTTCCCAGTGATGGCCGACTAGGCCATCTTCTGCTACATATGCATCTAGAGACACGAGCTCTGGGGGTACTGGTTAGTTCATATTGTTGTTCCACCTAAAGGGTTGTATACCCCTTCAACTCCTTGTATAATTTCTCCAGCTCCTCCTTTGGGGGCCCTGTGTTCCATCCTATAGATGAATGTGAGCATCCACTTCTGTGTTTGCCAGGCACTGGCATAACTTCTTATGTTTAATTTTTTCCCCAGCAATCAGTCTTTAATTATGATATATTTCTACTTGTACATAAAAATATGGACAATTTTTTCTGTGTTCACTGTATTTTTGCCTCAGGAACTAAATGACTGTTCAGCTTATGGATGGAGAACCTTGGTGGTACCTTTAAAAAACTGATTCTGAAAGAGCACCTGTCAAACAATTATTTAATCAAGTTTTCTTGAAACTTGATATTGTCTTTCAAAAGTATATTCAAACTATTAGTTGTCAGTTAAAAATTTAAGAACAAAAATTTTGCATGTTGGTAAATTAATATCTCATGAGTCAGTGACCCAAGTACTTTTAAGATAAATACATATCTGATTAAAATATCCCATGAAATGCATGGAGAGGTGTCTCAACAGTTAAGTGTGGTTGTTGCTCTTGCAAAGGACTAGATTTCAATCCCAGCACTCATGTAAGGTTGTTCACAACTAACCATAACCCCAGCTGCAGGGGATTGGATATCTTCTTCTGATTTCACTAATTACCACACATTTGTGCGCATACACACTAAAAGACAGAGACACATGAATACACATTTTGAAAAATTTAGTGTGATACCACATCTGATAAAAATAAACAAACATCAAACAACATTTTATGAAAGAGAATTCATAAGGAGCTCTATGCCTTAAATATTTGTAATGTTTTTCTGTCACACACAATCACACACATACACACAGAGTAACTACCAGTTTGGGACACTTTTAATGTGACATATTTTAGTCTTCCTACACATCGTCTTTTATGTCATTTCTTTTCCTCACAGGGTAGCTATGAATATGC
The DNA here is from genome assembly GCA_902729485.2 of Mus minutoides. NCBI lineage: Eukaryota > Metazoa > Chordata > Mammalia > Rodentia > Muridae > Mus > Mus minutoides. The sequence continues at coordinate 138,568 of LR751009.1, forward strand.
ATTTCCTACTTCATATCAAAGATGAACCAATGGTGGAAAGAGACACCACACTGTGGGCATGAATCAGTACTGGAATAAGCACAAGACCTGAGGAAGTGAAGAATCCACTACCTTTTACAGGAATCTCCAACAGCAGATTTGGATAGTCTGACTCTGCCCATCTCCCATGGGCATCACTGTCTAGTAGACTTCCAGAAGTGGTAGACATGTCACAGCATGACAGTTACTGTTAGCATCTAACATTCAGACCAATGCATTTTCATTTGGTCCTCCTTTTCTTGGTCAAATAAATACCATCTTTCTTCCTTCTGATCCTTATAGTTTAGTGTTCATAGAATGAACAAAAAAAGCTGCCTCCTTGATGGCTTAACAAAAGTGGACACATTCCTCCTTAGAATTTAAAGTTGAAAATAAAAGACTCCTTTTCTTTTAAATCAAATGATTTCTGTAAGAAAAGGACTCGAATAGCTTCCTGATCCCTATAGCTGTAGCGGTCATTCATTCTCTCTCTCTCTCTCTCTCTCTCTCTCTCTCTCTCTCTCTCTCTCTCTCTCTCTCTCTCTCCCTCCCTCCCTCCCTCCCTCCCTCCCTCCCTCCACATTCCTAATTTTTCTCCACTTCCTTCTCTTCATTCTTCTCTCTCTTGTTCTCTCCAACTTCCTTCATCTATACCAAGAGAAAATTAGTGTCATTAATTCATGTGGTGTCCCTTCCCCACCAACATAGTTGGTGCAATGACCAGAGGCGTGCCGCACCCAATGGCACCTGTTGTTTTGTTAATTAGGCTAAGAGAGCCCGCCCAGGTTCTGCACGCCTCCTAGGTCACCCGGTTCCGCCCAGCTTACCGGCGGCCCACCTATGACCAGCCCACCTGCGCAGCCTGCAAGATGTCACGAGACTTCAGGGTTCCCGTCAAACTCCAGAACGCCTGTGCAGAAGACTGGGGGCGGGCTTCCCTTCCTTTATCCCCAAATGCTTGTCCACCATTAAACAGTCATTCTAAGTAGAAGCAACCATGTAGCCTCGGAGTTCTTCTTTCTTCCCCCACTCCCTTAGTTTCATTTCAGCTTCGGGCCAATCCTCCAGGAACTCCGTTCACTGCGGGCAGTGGACCCCAAAATTTCCATCGAGCGAAGAATTAAATGAGTTAAGTTGGGAGAGACTACTGTAATGTCTGACATACTAATTAAACATACTAAGTAAATGCCTTGTTTTAAAATTACCATTAGTTACCTACATTGTTACTAACTATTACGTGGCAGGTCAGAAGATGTGAGTTTGAATTTGAATGTAGTCATGGCCCAGACACAGTGATGTATTTTCATTTTATAAGAAATAGAAAAACCTTTTTAGACTGCAGTCATTCATAACTCTTTCATTTATTTTATTGTAATACTTTATGTCCAAAATATGCATTGTAAAATTCTTTTTAAAAAGTACTGGAAACTGTTAATCTAAAAGATGTGTGATAGTTTAGCAGTAAGGTGTTCACTGCATGAAAGATGTTTTTTGCTCTCTGAGTTGACTAATTTTCTCAGGATTAACAGAAATAAAAATCTAAAACCCCCAACTTTGCATTTATCATTATGAGAAAAAAAATCTTGCTGTTAAGCTGTGTGACATTTGATGACACATGGTAAAAAATGTACAAGAGACCTGTGCTCTTCTGAGTGACTCATAACTTGCTTTATAGGAAAGAAGAAGAAGAAGAAGAAAAAAAAAACAGCATTCTATAAACCAGAGCAGGTCAGAGACAAAGAGAGGATGGATAACTGGTAACAACAGGAAAGGCTGTTTCAGGGCTGCCATCCAGGCTGGGGACACTGTCTTGAGTTTCTGCTGTTCGCTGTAATCTCATGGATTAAATTCTATTTTTGTTTAAAACACTGTCTTTTGTGTAGCTCAGGCAGACCTCAAACTTGCATTGATTCTTCTGACTCCAAACCGGTATCACCCCACCCAGCTAATTCCTGTTTGTTTGTTTGTTTGTTTGTTTACAGTCTAAATGTTGTCCCCATCCACACCCCACCTCCAAGAGTTATTCATTTCATGCCCCCTCCCCTTTGCCTCAGAGAGGGTGCTCCCCCACCTCCAAACCCCTCACCCATCCACCCATTCCTACATCCCCTTCCCCCCACTCCCACATCCCCTTCCTAGAGAGCTACAAATCTCTACAGAATTAGGCACATTCTCTCCCATTGAGGCCAGGCAAGGCAGTCCTCTGCTACATCTGTGCCAGGGGTCATGAACTAGCTCACGGATCAACCAAAAGAGCTAATTCCCACTTAAATGAAGAATTAATATGCACCATTCTCATCAGACCTTGTGAAAATTATGCTTTTAAGAAATAATACATGTCATGACGTTTAATTCCAATTTTATTGCTTTTTGAACTAGAGAGTTCTAAATAAAACTTCAATCCCAATGTCATTCACTCTGTTTCACTAATCTTCCCATTCAGTCCATGGATAATTAGCTATTACACTGAAACCCATGTTTCTCCTACAATGAGTTGGGATTCCTTTGGACCACCTGGAAGACTAGGGAGACCATGGCTCTCTTTCAATTGCTTACATAAATTGAATGGAACCAACTTAAAATTCAGTTTTGTTTTAACATAAATGTTAAACTAAATCATATACTATTGGTGCCAGTCAGATAACTTTCTAATAATTGCAGCCATATTACTAAATATCATTTATTAATTATATTTATTGTAATCACCATTTTTGTATTCCACAACTTTAAAATACAACATTCTTCCATTGGGGATTTCATCTGCTTCTGTTCTTATTGTCGTAAACTGCAGCAATTAATTTGCCCACCGCTCTGTCAAGAACTGCTAAAAGTTTGGAAATGTATCTGCTATGAAAGCTTACAAGTTCACCTGCCCTTTCATGAATTGAGGCAGAAGACAGGAAGTGCTCGACTCAGAGACAAAGGGCATTATTACTCATGGTGAATGAACACCATGAGAAAGGACATATTTCCACCAGTCTCCCTTCTTTTGGTAGAGCCTCATGGAAGCTTGCTGTTGAAGACCACCCCACACTTAGATGTGCATGTGATCTGAGGATTCTGCAAAGCCTGTTAGGAGTGCATTCACCAATGCAGGACATTGGCAATCCCTCTGCTCATGATTCCATAACTTTCTTGGTTCTGAACAGAAATCAAAAACTAGCCTCTGATTACTCCCTCTTTTCCAAGTCTGTTAACCTTAAAATATCCCTGATGCTTTCAGTTAAGGTTCTTGATTTCTCATTTAAACATTCTAATTCTCTGAAGTTCAAAATGTGGTCTCAGTGCCCCTTCCTAGAACCAAGAACAAAGCGCACACTGAAGGAGTTACAGAGATCATGTGTGAAGCTGAATCAAAAGGATGGACCAACCAGTGACGGCGGTTTCCAGGGATCCCTCCCATAATCAGCCACCAAAATAAACACTATAGCATATGCTGGAACACAGGACTCCCAAGGTAGGAGCTAGAGAAAGTACCCAAGGAACGGAAGGGGTCTTCAACCCTCTAGGTGGAAGAATAACATGAACTAACTAGTTCCCCCTGCGCTCATGTCTCTAGCTGCATATATAGAAGAAGATGGCCTAGTTGGCCATCATTGGGAGGAGAGGCCCCTTGGTCATACAGACTCTATATGCCCCAGAACAGGGGAATGCCAGGGCCATCATGTGGGAGGGGGTGGGTAGGGGAACAGGGCGGGGACGCGGGAGGGTAAGGGAAAATTTCTGGATAACATGTGAAATGTAGATGAAGAAAATATCTAATAAAGAGAGGAAAAAAAAAACATTCTAATTCTCTCCTGATTTTCAACTAGCTTACTGTTGGGGATTTCATCATTGACTGATAGCTAAGCATAGACTAAAGTGCAAATTAATTTTTCATATTTTAGGATTATTTCCCAGTATTGTTAGCACCCTACAAACTGTGAGCTTATAGTACTATCTTCAAAGGAGGAGGAGGAATCATCATCATCAGCAGCAGCATCTTCTTTGGTGAGGAGTGAGCTCTATACCTCCATCTCAAGATTTCCCTTTTAAATGTTTTGCTATTTCTTTCTTTGCAAGTAATCAAAATTTAATTGGCATGTAGGCATTCTCTGTCTTATGCATTCTAGATACTGATCCATTTTCTTCTCAGTACTTACATATGTTTTCCTAAGACTCGCATTTTTTATCGTTTATTTTTGAGTTTTACTCTAAACATATTTTAACCATTTGCTTAATTTGCTAAAAGAAATTACCAGTCTAATCTTGTTTATCATTCTTACTTATTTTTGAAATGGTACCTAACTATATAACCCAGTCTCACCTGGAAAGGTCGGGTCTCCTGACCTAGCATTTCTGAGTGCCAGTATTAAATGTGTAGATCACTATGTTCACCTAGGAATCTAACTTCATAAATACATCCATTATATTTTCTTCCATAGGTTATAAATATTTGCATACAGAACTATAATAGAGATGCTATTTATCTGAGGATATTATATAGCATGTAAATCTAACTAGACTACTTTTTCCAGACAGGTGACAGCATATTTCAGCACTATTTCTTGACAGGTCTATATTTATCTGTCTCTCACATACTAAGGCCTACTGTTTCATCAAAATAGTGGCCCCACCCCTCCTGATCCTTTGTCATTCTTCAGAACTACTTTGGTAGTTTCTTCTACCATGGACATGGTAGGTTAAACATGCTGTAACAACATGAGTTTTTCTGTAATTTTATTCATATTTGGATAGCTTCCAATGTTAATCTGTGTGGCAAATGAAGCAGGACTCTAGCATGATTATTCATGGTCAATTGTTACGTGCATATCTGAGAACTTTTCTATGTGTATTTTAAGACTCCACTGCTAGTTCTTAATTCTATTATATTTTTAATAGAAGTTTTGCCTTCATATTTTACTAAGTGCACCCTCTGTTATCTTTGTTATTTTATTCCATCATAACCACCAATTTTAATTCCATATTCAATTACTAAGCATCACTAATACTATAAACTTATTTTCCCAATGTCAGCTTCTGTGTAATTTTTATGCTTAATATTGCTCCACCTTTTGTTATTTACTTAAGTTTCCCTTCTTTTAACGCCTCATATATAATTATGTGTTTCAAAAACCTACATTGAACTTTCCATCCTCTGAAATATGTTATAGATTGGATTATTGCCCCAAGTTCACACTTGGAAGGCCTAGCCTGCTCCCAATGTCTTTATCAAGGTAACTGAAGTTTGATGTCTTAGAATTAGAGTAATAATCCAGTATTAGTTATGTTCTATGAGAGGAAGAGATATCCTGTAAGGAATGGAATTATGCAGCAAAAAGAACATGTGAGGTTACAACATGAAGATAGCAACCTTCAAAACATGGAGAGAGGCCTCAGAGGGAGTTAAACCTGCCAATGACTTAATTTTGGATTTTCACTCTCCAGAAACATGAGAAAGGTTTATTTCTATTGGCATCACACACCAATTTAATATATCATTATGGTAACTGTAGAAATTAATATAAGTTTTGAAATCTGTTATTTACTAGGAAACCAAGTATGCTTCATTATCTGTATTTTGAAGACAGTAAAAGATATAAGAAAGCCGGGTGTGGTGGCACACGCCTTTAATCTCAGCACTTGGGAGGCAGAGGCAAGTGGATTTCTGAGTTCCAGGCCAGCCTGGTCTACAAAGTGAGTTCCAGGACAGCCAGGGCTATACAGAGAAACTCTGTCTCGAAAAACCAAAAAAAAAAAAAAAAAAAAAAAAAAAAAAAAAAAAAAAAAAAAAAGAAAGAAAGAAAGAAAGAAAGAAAGAAAGAAAGAAAGAAAGAAAGAAAGAAAGGAGAAAAAAGGAAAGATATACAAAATGTAATGCAAACGAGGTTATTAAAAACTCCCTAATTACTGAACAAGGCCTAAATATAGATCAAGGACTAAGAGATGTCTAATGCACGATACCACTGTTAAGCAAACTCATCTGTCAAGCTCCCTGCTACAGCCTGGAGCAATCCTTCTCACATAGGATGCTGCCAGGAACACAGAGAACAAGGGTATGCTTCTATCACTTAGGAAGGAACATAAAAAGAAATATGCTCTTTCCAAAGCCCAAACATATTTTCACACCTGTTCTTTCTGTTATCAACATTCTTCCCTTTCAGAATGATATTCTTTATTTCTTACTGAACATAGATTTTTATGCAACATAGTTTGAATATGGTTTTCCTTCCCCAAGCTCCTACAAGATCCTCCCCTGTGCACTCTACCCAAATCCACACCCTTTCTTCTTCTATCTCATTAGAAAACAAACAGAAAAGAAACATGCATCTAAAAATTGTTAAAAGGATAAGAAACTAAAGTAAAAACAAACTTGAATACAGCAAGACCAACAATTAAATAGAAATAAAACTGAGCCAAGCAAAAAGCACATGTAGACACAATCACAGACACACAGACACACACACACAAGAGAGGGGGGCAGAGGGAGGGGGAGGAAGAGGGGGAGAGGGAGAAGAAGAGAAAGCAGAGGGGCATAAATCACATAACTGGAAAGCATAATATACAAGGAAAATATTTGTAAGGTTAAATTAAAAAGTGACCATATGTGCGTCTGAGTGTGTATGTATTTTTGCATGTGTGTGTGTGTGTGTGTGTGTGTGTGTGTGTGTGTGTGTGTGTATGTTAGTGCCTACAAGCATGTGTATATACTACTGTTTCTGTGATAGTGAGTTGATTGTTTATTGCACAGAACTATTTCGATTTTGGATATATTCTAGTTTGTTTAATAATCTCTACATTGAAGGATATCTGGAATATTTGAAGATTCAGATGGTAATCCATAAAGTATCAGTATTCATTTATAGTTTTTTAATAAATATATGGGCTCATTCATCCAACACAAATGCTAAGCAGTAACATACCGGGGTAAAATAGGACATGGATGGTTTTTAAAAGAGGAGATACAAAGCTTCTTCCGGTTGATGGTACCCATCTGCTTATAGTATCACATGTGTTCATGTTCTCCGGTTGATGGTACCCATCTGCTTATAGTATCACATGTGTTCATGTTCTATGTGTATGTTCCCACTGTATGTGAGCGATACACAAATAATCCAGTTTCCCTGCAACATCTCTAGCTTTTGCAGTTTGGCACTTTTTGATGAATTTCCTTAAATCAGTTATACTGAGCACATGCTCCCTGATTCCTTCCTTTTTGGACCAGAGCATTCTGTGCCATTTCCTCAAGTGATTGGTGGCTTCTCATCAGAAACTGTTGCCAACTAAATAACTGTTTCCCTCTTATTTGTGAGGTTTTTTTCCTTTGTATTTAATCTCATCATTTTATGAATTTGACATATATTTGGTGGGCTAATCTTGTGTAGGGTCCACTCAATATCCTGAAACACCTGATTTTGTTTTTCTTGACATATCTAAAATGTTGCCAACCATTATTTATGTGATCCAAGAAGCCCTAGTCTTCTTCATTTTATCAGCCACATAATATGATAGTTCTCAGATCCCTGACATTTTCTGTATTAGTTATTTACATATATATTTGTCTCTGATCAGACAACTAAGCACATTTGTTCATTCTTCCAGCTTTTTTTTTTTTT
>LR751009.1:152970-215961 GCA_902729485.2 Mus minutoides
TTGACAGTCCCTGACAAATGCAGAAGTGGATGCTCACAATCATCTATAGGGCAGAACACAGGGTCCCCAATGTAGGAGCTAGAGAGAGTACCCAAGAGCTGTAGGGGTCTGTAACCCTATAGATGTAACAACAATATGAACTAATCAGAACCCCCAGAGCTCATGTCTCTAGCTGCATATGTATTAGAAGATGGCCTAGTTGGCCATTATTGGGGAAGAAAGGCCCTTGGTCTAGCAATGTTTATATGCCCCAGTACAGGAGAATGCCAGGGCCAAGTAGCAGGAGAGGGAGGGTAGGGGAGCAGGGCGGGGGGAGGGTATAGGGGACTTTTGGGTAACACTTGAAATGTAAATGAAGAAACTCTCTAATAAAAAAAGAACTCAAAAAAATAGTATTTTATAGAAGAAAAATAATCCTTAAGTATTTCTAGTTGGCATCATATCTCCTCTAGTTTCTTAAGTTTTATTCAGTTATTTAATTGCCTAGGCTCAAACTTGAATGTTTCTATTTTATTATACTTTTGATCAAATATTAAATTATATTTGCTCTAGCTTCAAAATTCATTGAGACTCCATCTACATTGACTGCCACTAATTTTAATACTATATACTATAGTTTATGTCATTATTTTCCAAACTATTTTAACCAAGGACTGTGAGGATGTACTACAAATCTTTGACCCTGAAGTTTAACTCTAAATAGATATCTTCATACTAAAAATTAACCAGTTGAGATAAAAGGCTATTACTGATTAATTTGACTGTATTTTTATGGTTGTCATGGGAATTTCCTTGGTAAAAACAATTTAATATTTTTACTGAAGATTTCATTAATAAGTGAATAATGACATTATTGTGTAGAATGGCTGTCAATACTAAGTTTTCTCCAAATTGAACACCATAAAAGCCACTGGCACTTCTATTCACTACTGGAAAAGCTGTAAAGACTATGGATCAAGAATCATAACTTTTAAAATCATGTTAATGTTTTCACTTCCTAATATTTAATCTTGTGAAGACTTTGCACCTCTAACTGGCTGGCTGCAAACTATCAGAGATAACTATTATAAGGCTTTGATAGGAAATCTAAAGAAACGTCCTATTTTGTGTGTGTATGTGAATGTGTGTGTGTGCATGAGTGTGTGCATGTGTGTATGTGTGTGTGTGTGTGTGTGTGTGTGTGTGTGCCATTGCTACTGTCCTATGAAAAAGGAAGAAAACCTAAATCAATAACTAGAGGATTTCATTACATTTAGCTCCAAAATATTTCTTACACACCATTTCAGGGTCACTTGTAGTCTATTCCAGTGTTGGTCAAGATGCCTACTAGCAATTCCTGACTTAAAGGCATATCATTGAGAAAAGTGCAAGCAAAGAGACAGGGATAAACACACAATTGCAACAGCTAAACAAAAACAAAAATTAGGTCAATTATCTATACTCTATGACAATGAAAGGAAGAAAGATCAACATAAGAATTTGAGTTACTGTGTCTAAGAAATGTTATGGGCTTTGGTAACAGAAAGGGCATTTCCTGTAGCATAGTGGATTTTAATTATACAGTTCCCTAAGTCCATGCACTATTGCTTTTTTTTTTTACCTTTCTTCATACCTTAGCAACAACGGAGGCTACTGATCTTGCTTTCTGACTGGCAAGGACCCAACAAGGTATGAGATCAAACTGTAGTTAATACATAAGTGACTCAAGGCAGTGCTCTGACTTATAAAAGGTGGCTTTTATACCTAAGCCCTAGCCACAAGGATCCTGACAAAAATAATTAAGAAATATGCCTCTTAGCACCATGCCTGGAGTGGGGTAGAGCTGGACCTGGTGGCTTGGGTACAGGGGAGCCAGCTATGAGGGCATGAGAGTGGGAGAGCTGGCTTGACCTCTAGTTGGGACAGAGCTGGAGGGCTGGCATTGGTGGTATGGGTGTGGGAAATCTGACCTAGATGACATGAGCACTGAAGAGTTGCCACAAGCAGGAGAGCTGGCCCTGGTTGCACTGGATGGGAAAGCTGGCAGGGTGCCACCACCCAGGTCTAGGTCTAGCACTATGAGTTGGCCTAACCCTAGCATTTACCCCATCTGTGAACTGCTAGAGCTCATGAAGGGGCCAGTACTACAGAACCAAAGCTGCAGGATCTCCGTGGCACAGGTAAACAACAGGATATTAGAGAGGAATTCACATGAAGATCCAGTAATGATAGAGTTCCCGAAACCAGAGACTTTGAATCAGAACAATAACTCATTGCAATGAACATTTGCAAGTAAAGCTGTTTGGGCAAAAGGCTTTACTGTTTGACACACCAGAGATTCTATAGCAATGTGTTGTTTGTTTGTTGTTATTATTATTATTATTGTTGTTGTTGTTGTTGTTGTTGTTGTTATTATTATTATTATTATTATCATTATTATTATATGGAGAGGTTGCAAAGTTGGAGGGTGGCTTTAGAGGAATGGGGAGATGAGTAGTTTGGGATGGATGATGTTAAACTCACAAAAACTTAATGAAAACTAAAAAAGAAAAAAAAGAAAAACAGGAAAAGAAAAGCAGCTCTCATACCTGAACAAGTAGCATTTGGCCAATAACACACAAGAGGCTGGACTACGCCACACGTAATGTGGCCTTTATTTTCCCTTATTGTATTACAAACTGTTGTAAAACACAGCATTATTCAATAGACTCTTTGAAGTCAGTTATATTTGTTACAAAGCAGTGGCTGCTAGGCAGATGTCAGCAAGAGCTCTGCTCTTGTTCCCTGACTGTCTTTCATCCTGACTGGTACCTCAGAGCTAGCCCATTTCCTTCTGCATAAGCTCAGCATTCACCTCAGAACTTGCTTGTTGAAAAATACTCTCATCAAGTTCAGCATTCCCAACTGTTGTTGAGTTCCTACCCTGTCCTAGACAGCAAATTGGGCCCTAGAAATGGACAATGACTCAGAATGACTCCAACAGGAGAAACCTCAAAACATATTTTAACTATGGAAACACAAAGAAAAGCAATCCAGTAAACAAAATCGATCGTTACAATAAGCATAAGAAGTCATGCTCCCATAGCATCTACATTAACCAGAAGCAACATAGAATGACCCTTCTTACCTTCATGAAACCTCAATTTTATTGCCTAAATCTTTCAGATTTAATAGTAGGTCATATTGAATAGAATCTGAATCATCTGATTTAGACATACTTGGACTGTAATAATATTTTTATTTTACCTATGCTAATTTTATTAGCACTTTTATATTTCTTCATCTATAAAATTAATACAATAGTATCCACTAAATTGGTTCTTTGTGGAACAAGTATATAATATATAAATATATAGTAAACTTGCCACACTTGATAATTATTAACAATAACTTAGCATGTTAAGTCTCTGAAAAAAATGTTTTGGAGTTATGTGGCTACAGTCAGGACCTTAGATTATTTTCTCTTACCAGCATTTGAGTCAGAAGTATTATATGACCCCTTAGAGGCTCAGTTTCTTCCTCTGAGTAAGGACACACTGTAGGGCATCTCAGATCTAAGAACGTTTCATGGGTTAGTCTTCTATCTTCGTCTGCCATGAAATAACTTGCCCAGATTTATTTTGAAATCATCTATCATTAATTCATGGTGAAATTTCCTATTCTTTATCTCTCAAGCATTTTTCTCCTGCTTTCTTTATGGAGATAAGAGAAAGCCAGAATGTTCTATCTCATTCTGGCAGTGTTCCAATCTGTTTGTCAATGGTAAAAGAACTATCTTGGAGAAGGCAACTATATCAATCTTTTTTTGTTATACAGGCTATTGATGTATTGATCACTTTAAAGTTGGTTTCAAGAGTTACTTCTAATGAACTCATATCACTTAAAAGTTATAGAAGTTTTGTACTTTGAATATGTATATCTCTGATATTTGTGAAGTTAAACTTGTGAAGAGTTCTTTACTCTTCCCAAGAAGAGTGTGGACACCAGAAAATCAAATATCCCCATTAAAAAGTGGGGCACAGAGTTAAACAAAGAATTCTCAACTGAGGAATACCGAATGACTGAGAAGCACTTGAAAAAATGTTCAACATCCTTAATCATCAGGGAAATGCAGATCAAAACAACCCTGAGATTCCACCTCACACCAGTAAGAATGGCTAAGATCAAAAATTCAGNCACATAACATGTACTCACTGATATGTGGATATTAGCCCAGAAACCTAGACTACCCAAGATACAATTTACTAAACACATGAAACTCAAGAAGAAGGAAGATCAAAATGTGGACACGTCACCCCTTCCTAGAATTAAGAACAAAGCACACATTGAAAGAGTTACAAAGATCATGTGTGAAGCTGAATCCAAAGGATGGACCCAATGACTGCGGCTGCCAGGGATCCATCCCACAGTTAGCCACCAAACATAGACACCATAGCATATGCCAGCAAGATAGTGCTGAAAGGGCCCGGATATAGCTGTCTCGTGGGAGACTATACCAATGCCTGGCAAAACATGGAGGTGGAAGCTCACAGTCAGCTATTAGATGGAACACAGGGTTCCCAAGGAAGGAGCTAGAGAAAGTACCCAAGGAGCTGAAGGGGTCTTCAACCCTATAGTTGGAAGAATAACATGAACTATCTAGTACCCCCTGAGCTCATGTCTCTAGTTGCATATATAGAAGAGGATGGCCTAGTTGGCCATCATTGGGAAGAGAGGCACCTTGGTCATGCAGACTTTATATGCCCCAGTACAGGGGAAGCCAGGGCCAAGATGTGGGAACAGGTGGGTAGGGGAGCAGGGCCGGGAGGGGGGAGCATATAGGGAACTTTCTGGATAACACTTGAAATGTAAATGAAGAAAATATCTAATAAAAGTTGGAAAAAAAAACTTGTGAAGAGAGAGAAAACCATATCTGTTTCTATGACCTGTTTCCATTTTAGAGGATGTCAATATTCCTTCTCTCCTAGTAATAAGGTATCAGGCTTCAGAGTCTCTGTTTTCTTAGGCTTTCAATTTGATCTTTTGTGATCATTTTCTGCGGAGAGAAAGGACCACTTCTCATTATAGAGCCTGTATTCCCACTTCTGAGATTAGAAGAAAAAATGCTGGTCCAAAGTTTAAAAAAAAAGTCACATAAAGAAAGAACCCCTCACTAAGATCAATGCCCCTGTATATCTAAGACATACTAATATATTCATAGCACTATTTCTTTATTCCTATTCAGAAGAATGAACATTTATGTACCTGCTGCCCTAGTTTGCAGTGTTACATTTTCTGAATTATCATGTGTTGAATGGTACATTCTCATATTATTTTCCCTCATATAGCTATTATGTTATAATATGGCTCAATTACTTACTTGTGAGCATGGTTTCAATAAATATGCAAGTATGTATGTATGTGCATATACATACATATACACCTGCATGGTTTACACTCCATACACATATGTATACTTTTGAATAATGTAATTACATGTGAATGTTTTCTTGTTCTTTAGATGGAGATTTTGAGATTATGATGGGTAGTAAGAAAGAATTGATTTCCAAGAAAAGAAATCTCTCCATTCATCATCCTTTTCTTCCTTTTTTTTCATTAATTTATTTTTTATTCACTTTACATCCCATTCACAGCCCCCTCACTGCCTCTCTACCTAGCCCCACCCTAACACACCCTTTTCTTCTTCTCAGAGAAGGAGAAGCCCCTCAGAGAAGAAGAAGAAGGTAGCCCCACTTGATGTGCCAGAGGTACCAACCCACTCGGGCACATCAAGTAGAAGCAGAACTAAGTACATTCTCTCCTACTTGATCCAGACAAGGCAGCCCCGCCAAAGTAAGGGGACACCAAGACAGGCAACAGAGTCAGAGACATCCCTGATTCAGTTGTTATAGAACCCACATGAAAATCAAGCTGCACTTCTGTTAAAAAGGTATAGGTTGCCTAGGTCCAGACCATGCATGCTCTTTGGTTGGTGGTATAATCTCTGTGATCCCCCATGGGCCCATGTTAGTTGACTCTGTAGGTATTGTGGCATCTTTGACCCCTCAAGATCCCTCAATCCTTCTCTGCACTCTTTCTGAGCTCCACCTTCTGTTTGGCTGTGGACCTCTGCATTTGTTTTCATCAGCTGCTGGATGACGCCTCTAAGAATACAGTTATGCTAGGATACTGTCCGCAATCATAGCAGGGTGTTATTAATAGTATCAGGGCTTGGCTTTTTCACATGGGCCCTGCGTCTCAAGTTGGGCAGCCACTGGATGGCCATTTTCTCAGTCACTGCTCTATCTTTATTTCAGCACATCTGTAGGCAGGACAAATTTTGGGTCAAATATCTTCTGGGAAGTTTGGTGTTCTCCCTCCACTGGAAGACTCTTTGGGGGAGTGCAAACTTGTTCTCCCATTTTGGGAATCAATTTAGTGGTATCTCAAAACATTGAGAATAATTCTACTCCAAGACCTAGCTATGCTACCATTCCTAGCCATATATCCAAAAGATGCTCCACTATGGCACAACGACACCTCCTCAATTATGTTCATAGAAGCCTTATTCATAAAAGTCAGAAACCGGAAACATCATGGACTATCACTGATACTCAGCAGTTCATTATTTTATATATTTGTATTTATGTACATAATTTTTGGGTGCATGCTTATGTACACATAAAATTTTTCTGTATTTGTGTGGTAGGGTGGAGTATATATGTACATGTCCTGTGTATGGATAATCAGAGGTGCCAGAAGAAGAATTTATAAGCAGATTTTAGCTGCCCAAGTTGGGTGCAGGAATTCACATATTGTCCCCTAAAAGGGCCATTTCTCCAGGCTTTTAACTAACCAGTTATTTAGGGATTGCTATAAATGTCATCTTCACCTTAACTATTAATGTCACAAATGACTGTTTATGTTCACCTTCTTACTTTAACTCTGCTTAAATACTTATTTACCCTGCTACATTGAGTGTTTTAGAGGTAAAAATATCATATTCTATTGTTTATTGATCACAGGACATAATAAATAACCAGTGAAACACTGTTCTTAAACAATTATTTTGAAATAAAAGTGAACCTTGAGAGCAACAGTAACATACCTCTACATGCTCCTAGAATGAACACTCATAGTGATGCTAGAGGAGAAATTCAGTCTTCTGTATTATATCTTCAGGGGATGTATACAAAACGTTGTGAGTATTTGTTACATGAGTGGACTACAGCTAAAGTCTTGTTCCACTTCGTTTTAGCCAGGGACCATCTAGAGAAGAGGGCTCTCGAGTCTGCATCAGCATCTTTCTCCTATCCTCCACAACTCAAATGACTCTCCAGCCCCTTAGTTCTAACAAATATCAACTTGTTTACCATATCTCTTTTCGTCTTCTGTTGCTCAAAAGTAGCAAGGTGACCAACCAGAATGGTATTACAGTCTTTCCTCATGAGACATCAGATTAATTAAGTGAAGTTGATATAAGAGCAAGAATTTGTGGACAAAGGTATCCACATCTTGTTTCTAGTTTGCTGAGTGACCTCAAAAAGTCACTTTTTCCCCCTCTAGTTTTATTTCTACATCTTGTTTGTAAGTAGAAGTTTTCAGGGTGATTTTTCCCTTTTAGATAAGTTTCCTTTCTGAATGGTAAGAATACAACAGCTTGCAGTGTAATTAGAGAAAATGTAGGTCCTCTGCAATAAAATTACCAATAAAAATGATAATTTTGAGAAACAATTAACTTCAGTGAAACAGTGGGTTCGGCACACCCCTTGCCAGCCCAGGAAGATGGCTTGTACATTTCTACTTGCTCTGGTATTAATCTATAGTGCTACAGAAAGAGAGCAGCTGTTGTAGTTTTGGAGAAAAATCAAACTCGGTGCTAATTTTCAATGGCAGAAAAATATGATCATGGTAATTATGGCATAATTACAATGCCTTGAATCTAATTTTAGCATCATAGTAGAACAAAGAATGGAAAACCAATATAAAGGATGACAAAAAAATACATTAGTCTTTTACTTTCTAAAGATAATAGGACCGCAACAAAAAGAAATGTTAGTTTATGGGGGGAAATCATTATCTACAAGTTGCATTGCAATGCTCTCCAAATTTTCTTTACTGAAAACCATTCAATAATTTTTAGGCTAAATAAAAATATTCAGGAATTTCTTTAAAACAAAAACCAAAAATACTTAGATAGTATACTATTTTGACTGAGGAGATGGCCCAGTGGTAAAACTGCTTACCATGCAAGCTTAAGAATGTAAGTTTCCCAGCCAGACATGGTGGTGCACGCCTTTCATTCCAGCACTCGGGAGGCAGAGGCAGAGACAGAGGCAGGCAGATTTCTGAGTTCAAGGCCATTCTGGTCTACAAAATGAGTTCTAGGAAAGCCAGGGCTATACAGAGAAACCCTGTCTCAAAAAACCAAAATAATAATAATAATAATAATAATAATAATAATAATAATAATAATAATAATAATAATAGGAGTTTTCCAAGTAAGAGTTAGGCATGGGAGCATATGTCAAAAACCTAATGCTTGGGACCGTGGAAGTTGGAAACCAATGAATCCTAGGGTCTTGCTGGCTAGCCATTCAGTTCTAGATTTAGTGAGAGCCACTGTAAAACTAAAATGGAAGAATGATATAAGTACACATATAAGCCTTAAGTCTTCAAAGACGCATGCACATGCAAGCTCATCAATACCTAAGTCTGTACAGTCACATGTACATACAGTGCACACATACATAAATAGATAAAGAAAGCCTACTGCTATTGGTGGGAGACAATTATGAGTCCAGATGTATCCAAAAGATCTTTTCTTTGTATTTTAAGCAATTTTTGTTCTATATGCTGAAGTCCAGAGGAACGTCAATCTAAAAATAAATTTATGAAACATAGATAAATAGCTGAAACTTTTGTTTTAAGGAGAATCAAGCACCCTGCTCCTCAGAACTGAGCAACATTTCAGCAAAACTGAAAAAAAAAATGATGTCAAGAAAGAACTAAGGAGAACACACATTTAAAACCATGTTTGAAATCTTTTATAAGCTATAGAACTGCACTAAAAGTTCTTACTTGTAAGGTTCCTAAAAATCATGATTATTATACTGCTAGTTTGGCAGTTTGGAATCAAAGATTTTTTTATTAATGAAAGATTCATCCCCCCCCCCCTCATCAAGTGAGGATTTTCCAAAGTCTCTTCTTATAATCAATCACTTTTATAAGTATCATTGGATCTGCTTCAGAAAAATAAGGATGGAATTTAAGACAGTAGCATAAATCACTTGTGCTGTTTATTTATGTATTTGGTCCTTTGAGGTCACTGGTAGCTGACCCACATGCCAGGTGATACTTAAGAGTATAATTTTAACTTTACAACCCAACAGGGACTCGAGCTGTAGAACCAGACCTTCCACTTTCTAGTCATTCTTTCAACTGCATATACTGCATACATGAAGATGAGCAGAGGTGCACCTACACATGCTATGATTAGCAAGGGAAGTCATATTTCTGCTTATTACTCTGACCAGATAATTCACATTAGTTCTGGACTATGACACTTCTTCAAGTTTTATGACAAAAGTGTGTGAAGGTGAAAAGAAGGCAGGCTAGGGAGAGTTATAATTTTCTCCTTTGCGTCTTCAGCCTATTAGGTTTCTTGTTCAACATTCTGCACTGCCTTCATCAGAAGCATGAGAATATTCTTGGGTTAGAATTTTATTTTATTTTTTTACAGAACCAACAAAACACAAAGATATAAATCTCAACATTCACAGATGCTTGTAGAAAGTTATCACATTTTTGCAAATTAATAATGGCACTAAATCTTGGTAGTATTTGAAATTTAGGGTTTTTCTTCTCTGCTTTTATGTTGAACATGCAATTCTATTTGAACAGACTTCTTTCTTCCTTTCTTCTCCTTCACCCACCCAAGTAGTCAGTTTCCTAGATTTTCTGCCCTTTCAGACATCACAAGCAGTCTATCCACAACAGACTAAGAACATAAGATGGGATGGGTTTTTTTGATTGTATATTTTTCCATACCTGTGCCCCCTAATCAACTTCAATCTGATGTCTCTATCATCAAACATAAGTAACAGCAACATCAGAAGTTAAATAGAGGCAAAGAACAGACATTATTTTGAAACAAAAGTGATCCTTGATTCTTAAACATATTCTAACATACACAAGCTTTCCCTAGAAGAACAGGAAATGTCACGAGCTTTAAACTTTCCTAAATTTGGCTGACATAATTTCCTCTGTGAATAACATCCCTGACTTTGTGGCCAACATTTACTTCCATAAATGCATGAACACAGCTGCTGGCAGTCATAACAGGGGCAGACTTTGGTTGTAGGATTGTTCAAAGCAGACTTCATTGAGGAGGGTGTTGGATTGTTTCTTTCCACTTTTTGGCTGGAAGGTCACTTGCTGCCTCCCAGGAAATGAAACACTGGGTTTTCTTTCAAAATAAAGTATTTAAGAACTCCTTCAAATAGATTGACCCTTTCCACAACTCTACCCATGGCCTAAGGCTTTCACTTGAGTTCCATTTAAGTCAAAATTTACTATCATAAAATTATATGCACAGACAGAACATAAAAAAATGGTCATTATATTTGATGACATTTTACTCTAAACTATTTGTTAAAGATGAGCTCCCAAGGCCTGCATGACTTAGATTCCAGTTTGCTTCTAGCCTATTCTGTTGAATTCACAAATGTATCCATTCTCTTTTCATACTGTCATTCAACAAACATTCAATGATGTTTCAGAGACTAGCTAATGCAGATTATGTCTATGAAGTGATGTTGATAGTATAGATAATAAATGCATGGGTAACAAATATTATAGTACACTATATATATATATATATTCCATTGGGATTTTGGTTGTTCAAGGCTTATCCTCTTCATGGAACACTGTAAAAACCTTACAGCATCATAAGAATCAAGAAAAACAAATATTACAACCCACACCTATGTCTACATTTGATATATGCTTTATCTATCTATTAAGTATTAAGCAATAAGTGAGGGCTTGTTCTAATCCTTACAAACCTCACAAACAGGATAATAAAACCATACAAAATATATCAAGGAGAACACCCCTGACAAAAGTAACTTACATAAATATATCAGAAGTACAAGTCAATTCTGGTATTCTCAGATTTTAGTATTTATTTATTTATCCCACTCTGGTAACCCTTCTCAGTATTTCATGAGTTATTCTCATTTCCATTTCAATATCTTCATGTTCTTTTCCTTCTCATATTTTTAAACTTATGACTTTATTTCTTGTTTCACTATTTCAACCATCATTAATTTCTTTTGGCACAACACATAGGTTCTACAGTACAGAACCCAGTCCCTATGACACATCGTTTTCTATGCCAGCTTATTCCGTTCTCAATAGCCATAACAGTATGGTGGGCTGAAAATAACATCATGTTACATTTTTAGATTAACGATTGCATTCACACATTATGTCATATAAGATATTGCCAAAATCATGATATGAGTTATAACTTATTGATGAAGCTGTAAGGAGTAAATAAGTCAATACACATAAAACTTTAAAGATTTTGCCAGAAATGTGGTTAGAACTCATCAATTTTATTCATAAAAGTAAAACTTGAATCAAGATTTTATGCAAGTTTTTTATTCTTTTTCTTTTTTTTGGTTTTAAATATAGGTTTTAAATATAGTTCAGTTCCAAATTCTGCCAAAACTCAGAGATTTTATTTAAATTTTACTTGTTAAACTCAATTTCATTCTGTGATATAAATGTACTTTAGTCAAATAGATTAGATAAGAAAAGAAAATCCTCCTGCCACATAATCAAAACACTAAATGTAGAGAACAATAACCAAAAAAGAATATTAAAATTTGCAAGGGAAAAAGTCCAAGTAACATACAAAGAATTGCACCCAAATTCTCAACAGAGACTCTAAAAACCAGAAGGTCTTATAGACTGTAAGAGACCACAGATGTCAGCTCAAACTAATATACCCAGCAAAATGTTCAACCACTATAGATGGAAAAATCAAGATATTTCATGACAAAACTAATTTCAATGAAATTTTCCACAAATTCAGCCCTATAGAAGATACTAGCCAGGAAACCCCAACTCAATGGCTAACTGCACTTAAGTAAATACAAGAAATAAATCTTTTCACACCATGAAAAGCAAAAGAAGAGAAATGCACACACATACACATACACACACACACGTCCACATACTACCAACAATATCAAAATAATAGGAATTAAAAATAATCATTGGTAATTAGTCTCTCTCAACATCAGTCGACTCAATTCTGCAATAAAAAACACAGGCTAACAGAATGGATGCATACACAGATTCCAATCTTCTGTATACAAAAAACACATCTCAGCAACAAAAATAGACATTACCCCAGAGTAAAGGGCTGGACCAAGCAAATGGTCCCAAGAATCAAGCTGGAGGAGCCATTTGAATACACAATAAAATATACATTCAACAAAAACTAGTCAAAAAAGACAGGTAAGGACACTTCATAATTATATAAAAAAAATCCACAAAGAGGATGTGTCAATTTTAAACAACTATGCCCTAAATGCAAGGGCACCCACATTCATAAAAGAAACATTACTAAAGCTTAAATGACACACTGAACCTCAGACATTAATAGTGGGAGACTTTAACACCCTACTTTTACCAATGGCCAGATCATCAAGACAGAAACTAAACATAAATAAAGTAACTAACAGAAGTTATGATACAAATGGACCTAACAGATATCTATAGGGAATTTCACCCAACACAAAAGAATATACCTTCTTCTCAGCATCATGGAACCTTCTCCAAAATTGCCCATATAATTGGGCACAAAGCAAGCCTCAACAGATGTAAGAAGATTGAAATAACCCCTTGCATCTTATCAGAACACCATGGATAAATGCTGGACTTCAACAACAGAAACACTGGAAAGCACACATGCTCATGGAAATCAAACAAGTCTCTACTCAACGATCTCTGGGTCATGGAAGAAACAGAAAAAAATTAAAGTCTTTCTGCAATTCAATGAAAATGAGGGCACCACATAGCCAAACTTATGGTACACAATGAAAGCCATGCTAAGAAGAAATCTCATAGTACTAAGGGCCTTCATAAAGAAATTGGAGATGTCTTATACTAAAGAATTAAAGGACACTTGTAAGCTCTAGGAAAAAAAGAGACAGACATATCCAAGAGGAGTAAACTATAGAAAATAATCAAACTCGGGACTTTAATCAATCAATTAGAAGAAACAAACAAACAAACAAAAAATACAAAGCATCACCAAAACCAAAAAATGATTCTTTGAGAAAATCAACAAAATAGACAAATCCTTAGCTAAACTAACAAAAAGTCAGAGAGATAGTATCCAAAGTAATAAATTCAAAAATCAAAAGGGAGATATAACAATAGACTCCCAGGAAATTCAAAGAATCATTGGGTATTACTTCAAAAGCCTGTATTCCACAAAATTGGAAAATACAAATGAAATGGATAATTTTCTTCAGAGATAACAATTACCAATGTTAAATCAAGATGAAGTAAACTATCTAAATAGTCCTCTAAAACATAAGGGAATAGAAGCAGTCATTAAAAGTCTCCTGACAAAACTCAGGTCCAGATGGTTTTAGTGCAGAATTCTTTGAGGCTTTCAAAGAGCTAATGCCAATACTTCTCAAACTATTCCACAAAATAGAAACAGAAAGAACATTGCCAAACTCATTCTATGAGGCTACAATCACTGTGATGCCTAAACCACACAAATATTCAACAATAAAAGAGAGTTTCAGACCAATAAAAGAGAGTTATGGACACAGATACAAAAATACTTAGTAAAAATACTCGCAAACCAAATCCAAGAATACATCAAAGCATCATACACCATGATTTAGGCTTTATTCCAGCAATGCAGGTGTGGTTCAATATATGTAAATCCCTCAATGCAATCTACCATATAAAGAAACTGAAAGAAAAACCACATGATTATCTCATTAAATGCAGAAAAGCCTTTGACAAAATCCAACATCACTCCCTCTTAACTCTTGGAGAGTTCAGGGATACAAAGTGCATACATAAACAAAATAAAGGTAAAATGCTACAAGCCAATAGCCAACATCAAATTAAACAGAGAGAAAGTGTAAACAATTTCATTCAAATCAGGGACAAGACAAGAATATCCACTCTTTCCCTATTTTTTCTTTTTTCTTTTTTTTTTGCTATTCATTTTTTCTATATTTTCAATATAGCACTTGAATTTCTATTATAGCTAGAGCAATCAGACAATTACAGAAGGTCAAGGGGATACAAATTGGAAAAGAAGATATCAAAGTATCATTATTTGAAGGTGATATGAGAGTTTATGTAAGCGACCCCAAAATTCTATCAGAGAAATCCTATACCTGATAAACCATTTCAACAAACTGACTGGGTACAAAATTAACTCAGAGAAATAATTAATCTTATTTTATACAAATCATAAATGGACTGAGAATAATGTTAAGGAGATAATATCTATACTTCACAATAGCCACAATGATATAAAGTATCTTAGTGTAACTTTAATGAAGTATAACAAGAATTTCAAGTCTCTGAAGAAAGAAATTGAAGAAGATACCAGAATACAGAAGACTTCCCACGCTCATGAATCAGTAGGACTAACATAGTGAATATGGCCACCTTACCAAAAGCAATCTACAGATTCAATGCAATTCCCATCAAAATTTTAACACACTTTGTCACAGATTTTGAAAGAATAATTCTCAAATTCACATGGAAAATAAAAAATCTGGGATAGCTAAAACAACCCCAAACAATAAAATTCTGGAGGTATCATGACCTCATGCTGTATTACAGAGCAAGAGTAATAAAACCTGAATGGTACTGGTATATAACCAGACAGGATGATCAATGAAATTGAATTGAAGATGCTAAACTAAATCCACATACTTACGGACACTTGATTTTTGACAAAGAAGCCAAAACTATACAATAGAAAAGGGAGAGTATCTTCAACAAATAGTGTTCATAGCCACATTATTCCTAATTCCAAAAAATGGAAACAACTCAGAAGTCCCTCAACTGAAGAATGATAAAGAAAACATAGTTCATTTACACAATGAATACTACTCAGCTATTAAAATCAAGGATATCATGAATTTTGCAGGGAAATAGTTGGAACTAGAAAATATCATCTTGAGTAATGTAATCCAGACACAAAAAGACATACATATATATCTTCACTTATATGTATTCACTTATAAGTGGATACTAGCCTGAAAGTACAGGATAAACATACTCTAATCCAAAAACCCAAAGAAGCCAAATAACAAGGAAGAGGCAAGAATCTTTTCCAAAAGAGGAAACAAAATAGATATTAGAAGTGGATGGAAGAAGGGAACAGGGTGGGAGGAGGGGATGAGAAGGGGAACAGCGTGGGGGTTCAGGGAGAACAGTGGAGAAAGAACAAAACTCAGAGGTGGGTGCAGGGGGAGTCATCATCTCTAGGACAAAGACATGAGATCAAGAAGGGAGAGGGATAAGCACATCTATGAGGGTCACTGTAGCTAAGACCTCTAGCAGTGGGGGATTTGGAGCCTGAAGTAACCACCTCCTCTAGCCAGGCAGGACTTCCAATGGAAGGATAAAGACAACAACACACCCACAAAACCTTCATCTCAATATAATTCCTGCCTATAAGATATGAAAGAGACAAAGATGGAGCATAGACTGAGGAAATGGCCAACCAATGACTGGGCCAAATTAATACCCATCCCATGGGCAAGAACCAGTTCCTGATACTATGTATGAATGGTAGTCTCTTATGCTTGCATACAGGAACCTAAAACGACTGTTCTCTGAAAGGCTCTATACAGCAGCTGACTGAAACAGATGCAGAGACCAACAGCCAAACATTAGATAGGGATCAGAGAGTCTTATGGACTACACAGGAAGACCAACAGAGTCAACTAACATATACCATTAGGGGCTCCAAGAGACTGAACTACCAACCAAAGAGCAACCATGGGCTTGACCAAAGGCCCCTTACACATATGTAGTAGATGTGCAGCTTGGTCTTTATGAAGGTCCTCCAATGGATGAATCAGTGTCTGTCTCTGAATCTGTTGTCTGCCTGTGGATCTGTTCCCCTAACTGGTCCAACTGGTCTGTCCTCAGGGGGAGAGGATACACCTAGTCTTGCAGTGACTTGATGAGTCAGGCTGGGGTAATATACATGGGGGCTCCCCATTCTCAAAGGAGAAAGGGAGGGTGATTGAGGGAGGAACTGTGTGAGAGGTACTGGAAGGAGGGGAGGCTGATATTGAGGTATCAAAAGCATGCAAAAGTAAAAGTAAAGATATCTTCAAGAAGGAACGCAATCAGAGTTAAAAAAAAAAGCAAAAAGTAGATTATTTAAGTTGATTGTAAAATACAAACCCCAGTGCACTGAGCAACAAAGATGTTTTTAAACAGCAAATGTGCATTTACTAAAAATCAAATATATCACAGGCCATAGAACTAGTCTTAAATAAAGGCAGATTTAAATTACACAGAGTAGTCACTGAAATTGAGAAAATTAAGCTATAAATTAATAACAAAAAGGTAACTATTATATGACCTTCTCATGAGAGTCACAGCAGACATTAAGAGTTATATTATAGATTCTGAACTCAGAAGTATTGTATAGAAGAGAGAATTACTATGATAAGACCAAAAAGCAATATTTGCAATAAACCAGATAATAAAGTGTCTTTATGAACTCCAAATGTAAGCAACACAAGGAGAAGAGTAATTAGCCAATGAAGGCATCAGGTATACACCTGTTGCACAACATGTACATGCAAGTCAACACTCATACACAGAAGCTCATAAAAAATTCAAATCTCAGTAGAGTTACAATAATATATGGAAGAAGATGGCCTAGTTGGCCATCATTGGAAAGAGAGGCCCCTTGGTCATGCAGACTTTATATGCCCCAGTACAGGGGAACGCCAGGGCCATTATGTGGGAGGGGGTGGGTAGGTGAGCAGGGCAGGGATGGGGGAGGGTATGGGGAACTTTCTGGATAACACTTGAAATGTAAATGAAGAAAATATCTAATAAAGAAAAAATAATTAAAAAAAGAAAGAAAGTTGTGACCAGAAGAGGGCATTGAAAATACCCTAGAACTGAAGTTACAGTTGTGAGCTGATAGGCGGGCGCCAGAAATTGAACCTTGGCTTTCTGAAAGATCAGCTTGTGCCCATAACCACTGAGCCATCTCCCTAGTCCTCTACAGATATTTTTAAAATTAATGCATTTTTAAAGTTGTCAGGTATCCAGATATGGCATGTTGCACATGTAAACTCTGTGACTAAGAGAGGGAAACATAGGAAAGTTACATCAATCTACAAACTTATACAAGGATTTTCTCAAGAAGTGTATAATCCCCAGGAGAAGGTCAGGAATTGACAAGGGAAATTCATAATTTTTCAGTTATAAAATTGAAAACCAGCAAAGGAAAAGTTAATGTATTGAAAAGGAAGTTGGTCTGTTTAAATTTAATTATGAAATTCACACAGCCTGGTGTTACATAAAAGGGAAGTCTCAGTTAAGTGTTGGCCAGGTCAGATTGGCCTTTGGCTTATCTGTGGTGGATTGTCTTGACTATTAATTACTCTACAAAGGCACAGTCTACTGCAGACATCATCATTCCCTGGTAAGATAGTCTTGACCTGTATAAGAAAGCTAGTTAAGCATGAGTCCTTGAGTAAGTTAGCAAGAAACATTATTCCATAATTTCTGATTCTATTTTTTTTGTTTCTTTTTTTGTTTTGTTTTTGGTTTGTTTGTTTGTTTGTTTGTTTGTTTGTTTGTTTGTTTTTTTGAGACAGGGTTTCTCTGTGTAGCTCTGGCTGTCCTGGAACTCACTCTGTAGACCAGGCTGGCCTCGAACTCAGAAATCTGCCTGCCTCTGCCTCCCAAGTGCTGGGATTAAAGGTGTATGCGACCACCACCCGGCTGATTCAAATTCTTGCTTGAGTTTCTGACTTGACTTTCTTTCACTGGTGAACTATGATGTGGAAGTGTAAGTCAAATTAAGAAAATAGTTTGCTTTTGGTCACAGTGTTTGCCACAGAAACCAAATGAGACTGAAACAAAAACCTATAGAATGTAAGCAATGATTTGCTAGCTATATATCTGACAGAGGAACACTATACAGAATATAAAAAGAATCTTAAAAAAACAGAAAATACTATTACATTATTAATATGAATTTTTATTTGGCTTTTAAATATTTTAATTTTCTTGAAATTTTCATACATTTAAACAATTAGTTGTTCTTCACTGGTTTATTCATAAAATGGTCTTCCCAACCTTGCTGATGGATAAATTTCTATTATAATGATGAGGCCTCTTTCAAAAGGCATATTCTTGGTTTACAGCTGTTTTGATGAGAATATATTTTTCCCCATGATGTATCAGAACCAGACCCTGATTATTACTGACTCAGGACTCTTAGCTCAGTGTTCTGCCACACTCACACACTTCCCTCAGAGTTCTTTTGAATTCAGGCAGCACAGCCCATTTAGCACTCAGTTAAGAGCAATTCTTAAACTTCAGTCAGATGGACACAACAGGATATTCTATTATTTATAGCAAATACATCATTCCTTCATTAAGGAATTACATTAACTACAAGATCCACCATCTTTACCATTGGAACCACCTGGATTCTTTCAATGAAAATCAAATGAATAAACTATACATCCTGACCTGGATAAACTCTCACTTTATTCAGGAAAAAGATAAATGTCAAAAAAAAATAATGCATGTGATTTGTGCTACAATAAATTCAGTATTTAACCCATTACCATAGAGATAAGGATTGAAGTTAATCTTCCAAGGCAATGTTAGATAATTATAGAAATATTCCAAGAAGAGATATAGTTAGGAGAAGGGATCTCTCCCCTTAGGAACAGAGGAATGGGCAGAGAAGTCATCTAGAGGATATGGAAGCTGTATATAATATGGTTAGTGTTGCTCATGGTACGAAAATAAAAGTCTTCCAAAAATGGCCAGGGTCTAATTCCCAATCCCCATGAATAGCAATTTCAGTGTCAGAGGTGCAATACAGTTGTGATTATCATGATATTTAGAACAGAGAGGTTGACTTACAGGGCCCTAGTGGGTAAATTCATACATGGTCATTAGAAGAAGAAAGGTAACAGGACAAGGTCAGAGCCATAGAGAGATTGTAAGTAGCATGCTACTGATTTTGAAGTGAGATAAGAGGGGTAATGAAAGAAAGGATTCAGGCTGTCTCTAGACTCTAGAAAAGTTGTTATATATAATCCCTAGGTCCGCAAACAGAGACCAATCTCTAAACATCCCTAATTTGGTCCAATAAGGGTAATGTGCTTCTGAACTCTAGCAGGGTAAGATGATCAACTTATGTTGTTTTAATTATGTTCTGTGGTCATTGCTATAGCAACAGGAAGCTAACAGAGTAGAGAAGTATGGCTAAAATGTCTGGGGTACATGCCTCTCTCTCTCTCTCTCTGTGTGTGTGTGTGTGTGTGTGTGCATGCATATGAGTGTGTACGTGCATGCGTGTGTGTGTATGTGTGTGTGTGTGTGTGTGTGTGTGTATGTGTTCAGGGGTGGAAACAATGGAGGAGGTGTGTGATGGTGACCAGAAGAGTACTGGGACTCACTATGCAGAGCTTCCTAACAAAAGAAGTCTGAATTTTCCCAAGAGAATGAAATGTTAGGAGGATGAGCCTTGTGTAGAAGTTGGCATTCCATTTGCCTCTTTGTTCTTCTCGTTTTCCCCTTAAAGTTCATATTTGACAGCTATCCATCTCATTCTTCTACACAGATGGAGCACCATGTTAGATTCTGAGTTCCCTTTGCACTCAAGGAGCCACTGTCACTCTAAACATGCAAACACTCATTCACACACAGTCACGCACATACTATTCACTATTGTCTCTTCCATGCTGTGATGTTTTGAGTTACTGAGCATTTCATCCACTTATAAAATTATAATGACAAACTTTGACTAAAACAATAAAACAAAAGTTCAAGTTGTACTGGGAAAGATGAATAAAAAGCCTTACATAGAATTTTTAAGACAAGAAAGGTTCTCCAGAGGTCTCTCTCCCTATTGTCCAATCCTCTATCATCCTGTGCCAATCACCTTTTTGTTCCTATTTTGCCTTTCATCACTTTTGTTAAAGGAAGTGGTCAGAACTATGATAGACAGGCTAAGTGGGTGTCCATCTGGACTTTCCCAACCTTAGTCTTGATTCATTTGTAAAGCAGACTGCTGGCTATGTGCATGGCTAAATTCAGCATCCATGTACACTGTTAGAGAAGTTTCCAAAATAGCAAGCAGACCACCAAAAAGCTGAGCCTGGGAAAGGAAGGAGAATATGTGATTCTAGAAATCCTTGGAAGCATAAGAAAGAGTCTTTATTTTTTTAATGTCAGCAAGATTTCTCAGGATTAGGGCTGATTGCTCTGCTGTGTATAACATTGCAAAACGCATTGAGTTTCACAATCTCTGCGTGGTTTTCTGTGAAGTCACTGGTGGCCTCTACTCTCCAAATCATTTCACAGTGAACACTTTGATCCACTATGATATCAGTCTTGAGCTTCTAATTGCTTCCAAGTGAATTCTGGATTGCCAAGAGTCTGGGTGGTGTCTCCCATCTGATTCAGTTCTTTGCTCTGCACTTATATTTCTGTGTTCCCAAAGTCCTCTGAACAACTTACTATGCTAATCCTTTCAATATAACAGAAATAGCACATATAAGTTAACTTGAAAATGAAAGTTTAGGGCCCTTCTCATTCATTAATGAATTGTATGGGACACACTAAAAACACAAGGCTCTAATACATTGTTTTGTGCCTTGAAGACAATTTTCTCTGCTTTGGATGTCCAGGTTATGTTATTAGATAAAATGTGTGAGATTGGAAAAATATTGCAGAAAGGGCCTGTAGAAAGAAATATTGCAACTAAATATCTACAGATATTTAATGTATTGTTAGCTAATCCATTTCCTATGCCCACATCCAACAAAGGAACACTCAATTATGTATGACTTGTGTGTCCTCTTTAATGTACAAAAATGTACAACGATGTCACTTTGCCTTCCCTTTCTATATTCAACATCACCCTTGTAACAGGCATCTTTCTTTGGCCTTCCCTACAACTTTAAAATATTTCTTAATTTCTAGTACGTCCATTAAACTTACAGTGTCAACTTTTCTTTGGTTATATGAATAAAATTAAACAAATCAAATGCTATTATAACTGGGAAAATGCTACAGATGAGTCTCCTAGTACATAGATATCATCTTGAAGTGTTTTCTTTCTTGCTTGTTTATTGGGATCACATTCTCCTGCTCAAATTTCTAAGATTAAAAAAAAGTTGTCATATCTCTAGACTCAGATTCAGGAAATTAATGCTCATTTTTTTTTCTCCAAGTGATGGAGCATAGAGAACTTCGAATGGTAGGGTCGTCAGCACCTCTCCCAGCTTATCCTGTCATATTCTCATATATCTTTTCACTCTATCACCTTAAGTTAGATTTAAATTCCAGATAGTTTTGCACCCTGTGCCCCTTAGCATGCGATGTCCTCTTCCTCTATTGAACTGAGTTCCTGCTTAGGATTATTTCAATTCCCCCAAGTCTCTAAAAACACCATTAAGTCATACCAAAATGCTCATAATGCCTGAAGTGTTTGTGTTATTTCATAACTGTTCCTGGGAAGACATGAGTAAGGGTCTATTCACTCCAAATAGGATACACACACACACACACACACACACACACACACACACACAAGTAGGAGCATGAGTGAGGGTTCCTTGTAGGAGCATAGGAGCTTCAGCCAGCTGCATAACTGAAAATAACACTCCAGCCTGGGTGCTAACTAACAAAAGTCATACCAGCTAATTTCTCTGCACTTAGAGGCATCTATACCAAAGAATCTCAAAGTCAAAGTTTGGCTGATTATGAGTCTGCATAATAAGCAACCCTCACTACAGAGAAGACACTCCCTTCAGAAATGAATTTGACAGCAGTATCATTCCATGAGTCTAAGTGCAAATTCACAGACGGCATCTTGAAAATGACACCACATCCATTGAACAAAACAATAGCAGTAGCCCCTCAGAAATATGGAAGCTTCTGCCTTGGCTTACAGAAATAAAAATAGGTTCCTCCTTAAGGATCAGGCCTTAAGTCCATTCTTAAAGCGGTTGGATGCACACAGAGTGATCATGCCAGCAGTCCACTAGTCTGCGCATCTTTCCTGGCTTGTTGATACTAGTACAGAAAGTAGGTCTCAAAACCAAGCAAGACTGCTGTTAACAATTCTCTTACTGCAGCCTACATTTCTACATAGTTTATACTCAAAATGTGTGATGTTTTCACTAAGAGAGATTTAGCATATAGCTTTAGAAGGCAATAACTTTTGTAAATGATAACAAATAGCTTTTATGGTTTATGAGAGGTAGCTTACACCAAGAGCTATGATTTCTACCAAAAATTTAAGGTTCCTGGTAACTACTTTTGGTATCCACATGATACAGCTCATTAAAAGCTTTAAGTGTTACATCTCTCCACATGCTTTCCATCGAGATGATTCATATATAATGAAAGATCTTTAAAGGATAGACAACCTCTTTTTAAGTTCTTTCAACATCCTTGCCAAACATGTCTTAACTGACTTTGGGATTCAAAAACTAGAGAGATACTTTTAAAATGATATTAAGGCCCAGTATATTGAAGACACACACATACTCACGCACACACACAAACACACACACACACACACTAAACCTCATCATTTCTATTAGTTTTTTTCTATGAAAAACAAAAGCATGATTGAGAAGTACTGATCTTACTTAGATCTCTGTAATTTTCATGCTTCCTATTTCATACTTCTGGAAGCTTCCATGGACTTTAATATATCGGATTAAGCCTGAAAGACTCAGCAACTTTCTTGAGTTTTTACACTAGGCAGGAAGACAACCAGGGACTGGGCCATGCTCTCATTTGACATGATTGCTATCTGAGCTGTTTCCCAGTTCTGAAAGGTTTCTGGCTAGAATTGAGCAGACAGCCTCTTTGTTGGGCACACCTCATCATGGAAAGTGTCCAAGGCCAGCCTCTAATAACTTTTATGAATGGGAAAAACATATACAATATACTGTGAGAGAGCAGTAATCACCCAGCCCTAATTTTATTTGTAGCATCTCATCTACCATTAAGTCATTCTTTTAGTGACCTGTCATTCCTGCCTTAAACCCTTCTAGAGACTCATTTAGACAGCATTTGGATTTTTGCCATTTCCCCCCACCAACATCATAATACAAAGCTTGCCTTATTTGCTTTTGGGTGATATGGATAGAACCCATTGTCTCCTGACTTTTCCTTGCCTTTTTCTGATTGCTTTAGTATTTTATGAACTCAATTTGGATACCATACTAAATCATTTTGATTATCCAAACCCTTTCCTACTCAATAATAACCACACAGACCTATGAGGCTCACCATTGCTACCAATGTCCTAAACCAGTCTTGAGTTTCTGAATGAGATGACATATTTCTTAAATTTCCTGTGAAAATGGTCCTATCAAGATCGGTGAACATCACGCACTTTCTCTCCTATTCCCAGGTTCCTGTAGAATGTCTGTCATCTTTCTCTTATCTTCTAGCCCTTAATGTTCATGAGGACCTCAGCTAAAAGCAAACAATATATCTCTAGTTTCCCATAAGAGCCAGTGCATTAGGAAATAGTGCCTGAGCTTCTTTGTCTTAAGGCAGAATAAGTATAGTTATATTATTCATTTTTTTCTGTTTTATGGCACTCAAGATGATCATATGGCCATCCGCATGTTCTGAACTGTGATGGTTTGTATACTCTTGGACCAGGGAGTGGCACCATTTGGAGGTGTGGCCTTGTTGAAATAGGTGTGACCTAGTTGGAGTAGGTGTGTCACTGTGGGTGTGGGCTTAACATCCTCACCCTAGTTGCTGAAGGTCAGTCTTCCACTAGCAGCCTTTGGATGAAGATGTAGAACTCTCAGCTCTGCCTGTGCCATGCCTGCCTGGATACTGCCATGCTCCCACCTTGATAATTGACTGAACCTCTGAACCTGTAAGCCAGCCCCAATTAAATGTTTTTTATAAGACTTGTTGTGGTCATGGTGTCTGTTCACAGCAGTAAAACCCTAACTAAGACATGGAACTTCTCAAGTGAGGCTGTGAGGATGTGAGGGGCTATTTCATTTCTTGTTTGGTAGTTTTTCTTCATTCAAGCCATTTCGATGTAGAGTACCTCTTGATCATCACAGTTGGATCAACACTAATGCACTAATGTCTTTATGCGCATGCTCTTAGTCCCTCTGAATTAAAGGTGGAAGTCAAGGACCTGAAGGTTACTTTTCATTGTTTCTACCCCATTCTCTTCCTCCTGCCAGACTTTTTTTTTTTTTTTTTTTTTTTTTTTTTTACTGTAGACTCCAAGAATTTATATTTCACAAAGGGGTTTTAATACAGATGTAATGTATTCTCTCGTCTCCTTATATTCTACTGGCTTTTGAAAAATGGCAAACTAGTATGTCTATCTCATCCTCTTTTTCCATGTGTCTCGCCATATTAGAAGCCAGTTCAGGGAAGCCATCTCTTTTCCCACTATTATTTCTCTCTTATTTAGGCAAGTTCTTGCTGGGTAGACAGCCCATCACCAGTTTATGTCTTATTGAAGTAAAGCCTTCAAAACAATGCCACAGATGCTTCACATCTCTGCTATATATGCTTCCTTCAGAAGTTGAAATATACTTTTGAGGCTGTTTGTCATTTGAGGGGTGTAAACTTACGTGACTAGATGCTCTACTTGGTAACATAGCAAATGTTTCATGTATCTAGAAAGAGAAGAGAGAGTGGCAAGTAATTTTCAAAGACAGGATTATAAGACTCTATTCTGAGGAAAGTTTAGACATCAGATAGTAGAACGTCCTAAGTCCCAACACATTTTCCATTTGGTCTGTCATGAATTTAAAGCTAGCTTGGAGGTAACAAGCTTGTTGTTAAAATATATTAGCAATAACCCAGAACAGAAGAATTCTGCTTCCATCCTCTAAAACAGTCCATTTTAGTCATCTTGCTTTCCTCTTGTAGTATGTAAGGTTGAACCTTGTTCGGTCCACTGTCATTTCGAGGTATCCTGTTGGAATGGCTCGTTTTACCGTCTAAGTAAGATTTGGATTCCCACTGAGAAGAATGTAAAGTTGATTTAAACATCTTCAAATTACTGTCTTTGTCAGATTTTTAAAGCACTTCTTAAAATCCAAGACTTCCATTTATTTACTCATTGACCTATGCTTTATTCATTTGTTTGGTTGTGTATTTATTTAACCTAGTCAATAAGCATTAATTAAACTAGCTCTCCAAACTCACCGCCTTTAATTAACCTCTCTTCTAAATTAGATTTTATTTTCAAACTGAATTTTAAACTTCATTAAATATAAATGACCAAACTTGCCTTTCATATTGACCCCAGTAGAAATACTTAATGCTGGAAATTCACTAGATAACATCCTACATGCATGTTACCTAACAAACAAGCAGTTCAAACTGCAAATATAGATTAAAATGAATTTCTATTTATAAAAGTCAAAAGTGATCAGACAGACTTCTTGCCATTTCATCTCCATGGAAACTTTTATATTGCTTGGCTGCAGATGAGAAAGCACTGTGATGCAGTGACACAACCTTGGAACAGCTCTTCTGTCAGGTTTGAGAACTTATTCACAATCTCTGGCATAAGTACTTAAGTCCCAATACCAGGAGTATTGGGAAATTCATAGACACAGGTTTTGAGAAGCCAGAGAATGAATAAATATCAGCTTCATAAGGCATTGATCTCCCACATGAGGACACGAATTGTAAATGAAGCACTTGAAAATAAAAATAAAGTTTTGCAACACAGACAACATAAGAGGATTCATAGCTTATTAAAAGAGTGAAGGAAGAAAACAAAGAAGTGGGGCTCCAAACAAGCTTCAGAAAGTAATTTAAGGTGTTTAAAAATGGTGAAGTGGTCACCTCCTGTAACCATGCAGAACTTTTAGTGGACGAAGGGGGACATAAACCTACGCACAACACCTTCAACCCAAAATTTGTCCTCCCTACAAGATTCACAGGAATAAAGAGTGAGTAGAGATTGAGCGAACAACCAACCAATAACTGGTCCAACTTGAAACACATCTCAAGTAAGTTAGTCAGTCCCTGGCAGTATTAATGATACTTTGCTATGCTTGTAGACAGAAGCTTAGCATAACTGTCTCCTGAGAGGCTTCATCAAGTAGCTGATGGAAGAGGATGCAGAGACCCACAGCCAATCATCAGGCAGTCCTCAGGGTGTCCTGTGAAAGAGTATGGTATAGGATTGAGCAAGCAGGAAAGGTCAAGGACACCACAAGAATACCTACAGAGTAAACTAACCTGGGCTGTGGGGCTGGGGTGGGGGAGAGAGCTCACAGAGACTGAACCACCAACCAAAGGGCATGCAGGGGCTAGACCTAGGCCCTCTACACCATTGTAGCAAATGTGCAGCTGTATGGTTATGTGGGTCCCCTAAAAAGTGGAGTGAAGGAGGTAGGGGCTGTCTCTGACTCTGTTCCCTGCCATTGGGTCCCCTGCCCCTAGCTGGACTGCCTGGTTGGGCCTCAGTGGAAGAGGGTGTTGTTAGGCCTACTGCTACTGAATGTTCCAGGGTAAGGTAGTATGGAACGGGGGCTTACCCCTGTCTGAGGAGAAGAGGAGGTGGTAATGGGGGAGGAATTGTAAGGGTGGGGCTGGGAGAGGTGGAAGGACTAGGGTGGGGCATGATTGGGCTGTAAAGTGAATGAATAAATAAATAAACAATGGTGAGTGGTTTGATGCTCAATTCAATAGAACCACGGACAAGATTCAGTCCAATTAAAGAACTGCTTATTACCGGTGAAGTTGGACTAGGAAGACAGATGCAGAATTGGGACTGAATTTGGGGAGTGGAAGACTTGAGGAAGAAACAGTCATTTCATACCTACCTGTGTCAAACTTTCTATACATTTAACAGTATAGTTCATACAGAAAAATCCTCAGGCAGGGTATGCTTCCATTATTTGTCAGGTGGAAACAGGCCTAAAGCCTGAGAAAAATTTCCAAACACCTTATTTGTATATTCCAGAATCTATTTCCAAATATAGATGCGTAAGATATGAAAACCTATATCACACTTATAACCTCAATTTTCCCCTCTACCTTGCTCAGTATTTTGTAATAGGGGATAAACAATACCACAGAACAGAATAGTCCCAAAGTATTTTAAACCAATAAAGAAAAATGTACACAAACACAAGCCATCCAATATGATGGACTGGATTTAAATGTTTTAGTAAGGATCATGGATAAAAAAGCATTTATCAGAGATGACAGTAAGGGACAGTAAGTACTGTCTAGGAAGGTGATGTAACTGGATCTAAAAGGAAAAGGCCTTGGATTGGCTTAATAAGTGAATAATTCAAGGTAGATCACCATGATTGGAGAAACCTTATACAAACTTTGTTTAAAGTAGAGACATGGCTAATTTTGAGCAGGTGCCACAATATTTGTGGAAAATATAGAAAGATCTGTTCTCCTAAGTTTCTATTCTTCCTCTCAATAGCTAAAAGAAAGCTTCTCCTATTGTTGTTTTCTAAGAAAATGAATGTTTCAGGAATACAAACCAGACATTTCATTGTTGCTATTTCTCAACCATAATAAACTTGGAAGAAATGTCATAAATCAGACATTTGCTATTTTTCTGAACTGTAAATATGATGGTCAAAAGAACTGTGCATGTGCATGCCCATGTGTGCACAGTTTCTATCTCTCACTCATACACACACATACACACACACACACACACACACACACACACATACACGGAGGAGGGAGATACAACACACACACACACACACACACACACAATATTCACACATGCAAACCATACACTTACATCATAAATTCCACACAAAGACACACAGAGACAGATATATATATATATATATATATATATATATATATATATATATATCCCATACAAACAGAAACATATATATCATAAACACAAGACAAAGATATATCCAGATACACAAGCACACATAGTACACAACACACACATTTCACATATATACACATCACACCATACCACAGGTTAAAAAATGAGACACCAGATAAAATTCTATACAAAGGAATAAAGGTTACCAGAAATGATAAATATGAGGAGAAATATTTCAGGCTTTTCCCCTTCTATCATAAATACTTTGTAGTAAGTATTGGGACTATAGGGATTTTAAAAACCATTAGAAATAAATTACTTAATATTCTCAAATTTAACCACTCCTGGGCATATACCCAAATGATACTCCACTATAGCACAAGGACACTTGCTCAGTTATGTCCATAGTAGCTTTATTTGTAAAAGTCAGGAACTGGAAACCACCTGGATGTCCCTCAATTGAAGAGTGGATAACTAAAATGTACTACATTTACACAATCAAATACTATTCAGCTATTAAAAACAAAGACATCTTGAAATCTGCAGGCAAATGTATGCAACTATAAAATATCATCCAGAGTGAAGTAACCCAGACCCAGAAAGATACCCATAGTATGCACTTACTTATAAATGAATATTAGCCATAAAGTACAGGTTAACCATGCTATAATTCACGACCCAAAGAAACTAAGTAAATAAGGAGGGTTGAGGAGAGAATGCTTGAATCTCACTCAAAAAGGGAAATAAACTTCATAGGGGGAGGGAGGGAGGGATCAATCCAGGTGGGAGAGGGAGTGAGGAGGGAAACTGGATTGGGGATCAGCTGTGGAGATAGTGGTATGATGAGAGGTCTGGGAGAGAGAACAAAATTGGTTTGTGACATCTCTGGAATTAGTAGAAACCTAGAACAGGGAAGCTATGGGGGTAACTAGCTGAGACTCCTAGCAATTAGGGATATGGAGACAAAAGTGACCACCTACTATAGCCAGGTGGAACTTTCAATAGAGGGAAGGGGAATATTAATGCACCCACAAAACCTTCCTCCCAAAATTTGTCCTTGCTACAAGATGTCAAGGAGAAGAGTTGAGGCAGAGATTGTGAAAACGGCCAACCAATAACTGGCCCAAATTGAGATGCCATCAAATGTGAGAGAACCAACCTCAGACACTATTAATGATACTGTGCTATACTTGTAGACACGAGCTTAGCATAACTGTCTTCGAAGAGGTTTCATGTAGCAGCTGATTGAAACAGGTACAGAGATCTGCAGCCACATACCAGGCATTGCTCTAGGAGTCTTATAGAAGAATAGGGATAGGATTAAGGGATCTGGAGTGTTCAAGAAAACAATAAGAAGATCTCCAGAATAAACTAACCTGGGGTCTGGAGGAGGGGGGGCTCACAGAGACTGGACCACCAACCAAAGACTGTGCAGAAGTTGGACCATGGACCCCTACACAGTTGTAGCAGATATGCAGCTTGATGTTCATGTGGGTCATGGGTCCCCTAACAATTGGAGGCGGGACTGTTTCTGACTCTGGCCTGCCATTGGATCCCCTTCCTCTAGCAGGACTGCTTGTTTGGGCCTCAGTGTGAAAAATGCACCTAGTTCTGCTGCAACTTGATTTCTCAGGGAGAAATAGTACCCACAGGGTGCTTCCCCTTCCCTGGGAAAGGAAGGGAATAATGAAGGGAGGAGTTTGTGAGTACAGGGCTGGAAGGAGAGGATGGAGGGGAGTTGCAATCTGGATATAAAGTTAATAAACAAAGAAAGAAAGAAAGAAAGAAAGAAAGAAAGAAAGAAAGAAAGAAAGAAAGAAAGAAAGAGAAAATTAGCTATGAAGATTAGCTATAGATCGTTTGAACAATACAACACAGCAAGCTGAATTAATTTCTGCTTTTAAAATACTATAAGAGCCAATGAACATTCACCAAGAAAGACAATCTGCCTAATTACAAAACACAAATGAAGTAATATTTAAAATATCAATTATTCAGAATATTTATTGCCCTAAAATGAAAAATAATAAAATATAAAAGATAAAATTGTGCATGTAAGAACTTTTTGAACAATTCTAAATAGCTGCACAAGTATAGTAGATAAAAAAGCAGAGTTTAAATCTAATGTTCTGCATTAAGAATTGGTAAAAAAAAATATAGGAACAGAAATAATGTCTACGTAAATGAATAAAACAGAATAGTAAAAAAAAACAAAGTTTATAAAATGACAAGGAAAACTAATAGCAAACACAGAGAGATGGAATATAGAGACTAGTGATATCAAAATGAAATGAAGAATGTTTACTATAAGTACTAAATGCTAAATACTAATTGGACATTATAATTAACCTAGTGATGATTTAGATAAAATGTACAAGGTCTGTAATGTCTGAGTTCCACAGATGATAAAAGAGGAATTAAAATAGTTACAACTTTTAAGTAAATTGTAGTAAATTCAAGACTTACTACAAAAAAATTTCCAGTCCTATAATTTGTACTAAACATTTGAAGATGAAATGTATCCATTTACAAAAACTCTGAAATATTCAGGTTGATTTCTTAAAATAGAATTACCTTGATACCTATGGCACACAAACATCCTATACCAGAATAAAGTAACTATAAACAAATATGCTTCATAAAAATAGAAAAGAATATTTTAACTGTTAACCAATAAAATCCAACAAAAAAACAACATGAAAATGCACTATAATTTCGTCAAAGTCAATCTGTGTACCCATAAAATAAAGGAGAAACCCCACATGATTATCTCAAGAAGAATAAAAAAATGACATTAATGAAAAATTCTCAGTAAACTATACATATAATTATCTTTAATGTCATATATCACATTTTACAGGTGAATATTTTCTCCAGAACAATAGAAATAAGAACAGAGTAACCATTCATACTACTACTCACCAACAGTAAGACTAAAACTGCAGATCTTTTCTTACAGTATAGCCTACGTAGAAAAAAGTCAACATGTTGAAAATAAATAAACAATTGTACTCCATGTAAAAGTCAAAAATGTCCAGAGAAATTCTAATGAACACAAAGAGTTATAAGAACGAAAGTATTAGACTGTTAATAAACCAAGAGTTCAATATAACACAGCAACTTGTGCAATGAATACTAGTAACCAATACCCGAGATTTAAATTGTAGCTATATTTTATGATAACATGAAAGCATGGAATATTTTAGGACAAGTTGTGTAAAGTCAGATATGCAACCTTTGTACTCTAAAATTAAAAATTAAGAGTGGTAACTGAAAGAGACATAAGCTTGGTGGAAGCCACTGTACTGGTGGATTGATACATCAATGGTCTCAGTCAAATTCAAAATTCAAGCAAGTGTAGACACAGTCATACAAAATTAATACTGAAAATCAGAGGATCTAAGACAGGCAACACAATTTTGTAAAGAGAATAATGTCGGAAGAACAAATCAAAGAATTGGTTTAAGGAGATCCCTATGGAAGAGTTGCAGGAAGGAAAGAAGCAATTGTAGGTGATGGCAAACCCACAGGAAGACCAATAGCATCACTAACCTGAACCCTTGAGAGTTCCCAGAGACTGAACTTCCAACCAAAGAGCACACCCAGGCTTATCAGAGGGCCCTGGCACATAGGTAGCAGAGAGCTGCCTTGTTAGCCCTCAGTGGGTGAGGATGCACCTAATCCTGTGGAGACGTGATACACCAGGGTGGGTGGATGCCTGAGGCAGGACACCCTCTTAGAGGTGAAGGGGAAATGGAAGAAAGAACTCTAGAAGGGGGAACTGGGAGGGGGATAATATTTGGGATGTAAATAAAC
This sequence comes from Mus minutoides, assembly GCA_902729485.2. Classification (NCBI taxonomy): domain Eukaryota; kingdom Metazoa; phylum Chordata; class Mammalia; order Rodentia; family Muridae; genus Mus; species Mus minutoides. The sequence goes on from LR751009.1 coordinate 184,871, forward strand.
TTATTATTATTATTATTATTATTATTATTATTATTATTATTAATAGAGGCATTATGCCTTTCTTCTTAAAAGACCCTTCTCTGCTTTGACATAACAGTCAAGTATCAAGACTCACTAAAAATCTAAATGAGGGACTGGGTCAGCAAATTTGGCTACCATGCAAATAAAGAAAGTAGCTGATTTTTTTTTTCATTACATAAGATTACATTTGTCATACAAACACACAAAGCAATTCGGAGCCTCTAACCCATGTCCCATTCCTCTCTGTTTGTTCTCCCTCTCCCTGCACCTTTTGTTAGTTGTCTCTCCTCTCTAGAGACTTTGCTTCCCTGTGTCACCTGTATGTTTCTAATTTTATGTATCTATAAATACTAGGACCCCCAAATTAGAGATCACATGATACTTACCTGTCTGAGGCTGATTTAATTCTCTTACTTAATAGGTGAATGTGTCAGAATGCCACAAATATGAGCCTTCTTAAGCTTCCTGGCCTGAAGCTCAGAGTGTGATAAATGGTCCTCTGGCTGACACACCCAGTCAACTTTGCCACAGATAGCAAAGTGACTGAGGTGGGATGATCTTAGAGTCTCCCCTGAGGGACTTATAAGAGAGTGTCAGAGGACTGCACACATCCTGAACATACACTCTAAAGCTTCTTGCTCACCTCCTACCTAAAAATGTGGAATGAGTAGAGCACAGCAGTAACTGACCCATGGACACATAGCCAAGAGGTTAGCATTATCCCACTTCATATATAACTCACTTCCTCTTGGGCCCAATGAACTCTAATAAAAGACTTCTGAAGTGAGTCCCAGTTTACCTTACCAGTCTCTGCCATTGTATGCTCTTGTTTTGTGAAAGTCAAGGTGATTTAGCCATAGCTGCAAAGCCTGTGAAGTCAGGTGGCTTCTGATCAATCACCTTATATGGTGATGGCAGAGTCTTCAGTTTATTTTCTGTCTGCTGTGAACTGAATTGTGGCACTTTCCAAGAACAAGAGCATGGCTTCCTGAGGTTACATAAAAGAAGTTCCTTAAGAGGTATCAACTAGTCTTGCTCTCCCTTATAGTCACAGTACCACTTTTCTGAGCAAAAATAGCATCTCTTGGTGCTTAGGCACCAACACTGCATTATCCTGTATGGCCTTAAACCTGCCATTATCTGCATGTGTGGCTTTGAGTGGGTTTGTCTATTCTAGCTGAACTGCATTCTTGTTACTTGTGGGCACAGGTGTCATCTGGCTACTTATGATCTGTTGCTGTAATTAAAACCCAATTCTTGTACTACAAACATCCCACATTTGTTTATAAACCTCAAGAAACACCCACCTCTTCATATATCTTAACACATCTGGTAGATGAGTAAGAGAGCTTTTAGGCTCGTTCTAAAAACTGATGTACAATTATCTGAACAAGAAACTTTTGTTAACAACTCTGAGAGCCCACATCAAACCAGTCAGAATGGCTAGGATCAAAAATTCAGGTGACAACAGATGCTGGCGAGGATGTGGAGAAAGAGGAACACTCCTCCATTGCTGGTGGGATTGCAAGCTTGTACAACCACTCTGGAAGTCTGTCTGGCAGTTCCTCAGAAAATTGGACATAGTACTACCAGAAGATCCAGCAATACCTCTCCTGGGCATATACCCAGAAGATGGTCCAAGTGGTAACAAGGACACATGCTCTACTATGTTCATAGCAGCCTTATTTATAATAGCCAGAAGCTGGAAAGAATGCAGATGTCCCTCAACAGAGGAATGGATACAGAAAATATGGTACCTTTACACAATGGAGTACTACTCTGCTATTATAAACAATGAATTTATGAAATTCTTGGGCAAATGGATGTATCTGGAGAACATCATCCTGAGTGAGGTAACCCAATCACAATAGAAGTCACTAGATATGCACTCACTGATAAGCAGATAATAACACAGAATCTTAGAATACCCAAGAGACAATTTGTAATACACAAGAAAATCAAGAGGACAGAAGACCAATGTGTGTATACTTCATTTCTCTTTAGAATAGAGAACAAAATACCTATGGAAGGAGTTACAGAGACAAAGTTTAGAGCTAAGATGAAAGGATGGACCATCCAGAGTCTATCCTACCCTGGGATCCATCCCATAATCAGCCGCTAAACCCAGACACTAATGCATGTGCCAGCAAAATTTCACTGAAAGGACCCTGATATAACTGTCTCATTTGAGGCTATGCCAGTGGCTGGAAAATACAGAAGTGGATGCTCACAGTCATCTATTGGATGGAACACAAGGCCCCCAATGGAGGAGCTAGAGAAATTATCCAAGGAGCTGAACAGCTCTGCAACTCTATAGGTGGAACAACAATATGAGCTAACCAGTACCCCAGAACTCATGTCTGTAGCTACATATGTAGCAGAAGATGACCTACTTGGCCATCATTGGGAAGAGAGGCCCATTGGTCTTGCAAACTTTATATGCCCCAATACAGTGGAATACCAGGGCCAGGAAGTGGGAGTGGGTGGGTAGAGGAGCAGGGCAGGGGGGAGGGTACAAGAAACTTTCAGGATAGCATTTGAAATGTAAATAAAGAAAATATCTAATAAAAAAAGAAAAAAAGAAAAACCTGTGTTTTAAAAGTTTAAACTAAAAAAAAAAGAAAAGAAGAAAAGAAAAGAAAAAGAAACTTTGTTTACATATAGCCCTATCTTCTTTCAACACAACTTTGAGATTTCTACTTTCAATGGAAAAAGTACCTCATGCCTCTTACACACTCAATTACTCAAAGATATTCCCTTTTTTAACCATGTCTCTATGGTGTAAAATATTTGAAGCACTATATCAACTAAATTATGAGTCAGTAAACTCAATGGGTACCATGAAGGTATGTATTCAAAACACAAGATGGGAAAACATTATTTAACCTAAAAAAATAATTATCCCCCTACATGAGACCCTATCTCAAGAGGAGGGATAACGCCGGGGAAGAAGGAGGAACTGATGGCAGATGTTTTATCACTTGCATGTTGTAGGATCTGTGGATCATTTGCTATGTGACATTAACAGCATCCTTTCTTTGTGATTAAATTTTCCCATTTGGACAAAAAGCAAAAGCAAAAGAAAAACCTTTGATGATGTCAACACATGATGCTAGAGAAACACTATAGCAAGAACCTAAAACTGTATGAAACAATTGAAAGCAGATTTTTCCAGAAACTAAGAAACATGATGAGTCTAAAGAGGAATTTCTGGGGAAAGAGCAGACCAACCCTCCAGTCACTGGATAGATTAAAGCCGGAATGCCGGCAGTATTATGATATTTTCTTCACTTTCAATGGGTAAATGGACATTTTTTCTTCAGACTTATTAAGAAATGCTACCAAACTGGATGAGAGGTATTTACTGTATAGCCATCATCATAGGTACATCTAGGCTTTATAGGTTTTTACATCTACATGTACTTGATCTTGTGATATGTGTTCAGATACTTGTTGGAGGACTTTTGTAACAACTGTAGAGGATCTTTAGACAATGCAAATCAATGACTGAGAAATACTCTATTCTACTTTTCTGTTTTCCCAGACAAAAACACCAAGGTCCCATATTCAAGACTGAAAACAGTGATAATCTACATGTGCTATGAACTTCACTCAGTCTTTGAAAATTGCCGTTTTCTAATTTTTAATATTAAATTTGAAGTTGAAACAAGGGTAATAGATTAAAAACAACCCATCTGATGATTTCAATGATAAGACGTTAGTTTACATCATTTACCTTTCATGGTGATTATTACCATAGTACACATGTGAGATAGTCCTGGTTGTTCTTAGTTACTGAGAAAATATCCCAATCTACTCTCAGATGCTATAGCGTGTTGGCATTGGGGAGCTAACATGTGAAAGAATAATATGACTTCTGACATATCAAGTTGAAATTTTGAGTATATTTCTTAAAATAATTTAAGAGAACAAAACCTAACAATTATAGTATCTAAATATGCCAAGGAAGTCAGAGAAAAAGATGAAAAGCTATTTGTGAGCATTGCTATTGATAAAGAACATTTCTTCATGGATAGGAGACAGAATTAAATAAACCATACTACAGGATTATTTTCTGGGTTACATAAAAGTGATAACAATATGGCAAATTATATAAGGTAGATCTTGCTATCTTCATTTTATGTACAAGGAAGCAGAGGCTCAAATAGGCAAGAAAAAATTTCGCAAGGCTCACAGTTCAATGATGCCATCAAAATTTCATCTGAGTTTGTTAGTGAGAAGTGTTTTTCAGACTTAACATCATTAATATTTTTAGGCAAAAAAAAACCCTTTTCTTATAGAGACTATTTTGTATGCTGTAGGACAATTAGAAATATCCTTGACTCGACGTCAAAGTAGAAATTTCAGATTGTGTCATGTGATGCATACTCACATGGTGTTTTGCCAAGGCAGATTCCTCTAGTGTTTTGCTGAAGCAATACCCATGGGAGGACACATGATGTTTGGAGAAAACATAAATAGTACTCAATAGAAAGTTATGGCATGCTTGCATAGCTAGCTTTGTAATGTTTGATTGGTCTAAGTATTTGCTGATCTTCACTTTGTTGAAAGACAAATGGCTGAGAACTTCTCTTAGCTTCCTGGCTGGTGCTAATAAGTCCTGTGTCTGGTGGTGGTTTGGTAGAAGCCTGGTGGTTTCTGCTGGATGATGCCATCAGTGCTGATTCGTGTTTGGTAAGCTGCCACTACTGAACTGTATTGCTGGTGTCCTGACAGAGAATGGAATTACTCCAAAGGACTACCTCTAAGTACGTCTTACTTATCATATTTTCTCCCCTACCTTTGGACAGCAGGCTAGAAGCAGGGTTGAAGCTTTGAGAACACTTATTTAAAGTAGGATTTGAAAAATCCTATAAAATTTCTTAACTACTAGTATCCCTTTATTCATGTACCCATTTTCTCTTGTAGGTAAAATTGCCCCATGGGAAGAACTGTTGCCTTACCATGAGGCATCCTATTCTGTTTAGTCTGATCAATGCTGTTATCTTTGCTCCTTGACCTAATTGAGGGGAAAAATAAGGCCCAAACACTTCATTAACAATCTATGACTCCATTTTACTAAAGTGTGTGTATGCGTGTGTGTGTGTGTGTGTGTGTGTTAATATATGTTCATGGTGAAAATATGCATGAGGGACAAGAGGAAGAAATTGAATTGCTTTCTCTACATCCCACACACTGGGGTTGCATACAAGTGTAAATACACAGCCTACTTCTCTCAGGTTTGCTGGAGCTCTGAGTCTAGATCCTCATGGATGCATACCCAAAGCTCTTGTTCACTGAGCTATCTCTCCAGCCATAAATAAATATTCCTTTCAGCAGCTTATTCTGTCACTAACATTTAACATTGTTTTAATTCATTCTTTCGAAAATTAGGAAAGATTACATCTTGTAGAACAAGGATCACAGACAGGAAGCAAATACATATCTGCCGATGTTGTTAGCACCCTTACTGACTACAGGAAGCAAATCCATATCTGCCGATGCTGTTATCACCCCTACTGACTACTTTTCCCAGTGTCATTATTGCCTAACTGTAGACAATAGTTTGATGTAATTTTTCAATAGTAGCACCGCTACTGGCATAAATAGAGTTCAGTGGGGTGTGTTCCAGACATGTGCTGAGCTATGTACCTAAAGATTAGAGTACTGAGTGTTAAAGTTGAGCTTCTTTTCTTATGTCTCTTTCCTGTACTACCTCATCTTTGCTTCATTATCAGTAGTTGTCTATCTTTATCTACACAGCCACCTTGAATAATAAATGAACTCTCCCCTTCATAATAGAGACATTCAGAATACTAGCTAAAAATAATGGAGGTCACACTATAGAATAGAAAAATATAACTTATGAAAAAGTCAACTAAGATAATCTTATTTATATGATCATCTAATAATATAAAATAATGGGATGGCGATTTAGCTCTTTTTTTCCCCTCAACTAGGCAATTTGTAAAGCACTTGATCAAAAATGATTAAGAATACTATTCCTGTTCCTTTCTCCATTCCTTTCTCCTGCATGAATACCAAGGTAGGATATAATTTAATTTATAGCCATCATTTCCACATGTGATGGACTTAAACGAAGTGAGATCTGAAGAAAATTAAATTGGGAGCATTATACTACACACCATGCAGGACATAATTCTGTCAAATCTCCATCCGGAAATGGCTCTTTTCCAACAGAAAGTAATGCATGCTTCTTACTCAGAGACCTGTCATCTTGTCCAAAACGAGGCAATTTCCCAATACGCTTACAGAAGTGACCACAATATCTTTTCTCTTCAGAGCAACTTGTAAATCATCCTGAACTTAGACTCATGGCTGTGGTAGTACCAGTCAGTTCTTACCTCAAATAGTCTTTGGATCTCTATCCATCCATCCAGTGAGCACTGACATGCCATTGTGTACTTTACATCTTCATGAATCTGAGAAATCATAAACCATCATCATCCATTCATTCAGCCTGAAGGAGAGATAGAAAGAAAGTAGGTGAACAAAATCAATGCAATGATAGGGGAAGAAGGAATGCTAAGGGGCTACAGGAGGATGTTCTCTCATAAGAGATCTCGGAAGTATCTTAGCAAGAAACAAGGGAATAACTCGGGATTATAAAAAGTAGGACAAGAACAGAAAGAAAGAGAGAGAGAGAGAGAGAGAGAGAGAGAGAGAGAGAGAGAGAGAGGAAGGAAGAAAGAAGGAAGAAAGAAAGAAAGAAAGAAAGAAAGAAAGAAAGAAAGAAAGAAAGAAAGGAAGGAAGGAAGAAAGGAAGGAAGGAAGCAGTGAAAACTGCATGTTTTCACAAGTCTGTGCTATTTCCAAACAAGAGGACTAGAGACAAAAAACAAACACAAATAAACCAAAAACCAAACAAACAAAATCAGGACCAGCTTTCATTTAAAATGTTTCTAAAGAAAGAGGGGAAGATTTTTTTTTTGTTACTTATTTTAATTGGTAAAATATAATAGCCTATTTGTATTCTAATGTGAATGGGGAAAAAATAAAGGCATAAGAAAGAAGTGACGCCACAAAAGCTTTGTGTAGTTGATACTTCAGAAATCATAGTTCATAAGTCTAGGAATTGATCTTTGGTAGAGCAAGAACAGCTTGCCCATTTTAACAGAGGAAAAGAAAGCATTTAGAAGCTACAAAGGTGATGAATGTGCTGTTGAAAGGATTGGAAACCCTCTTCTAATTGCTCCCATTTTCACAGTTAACAAAGGCAAGGTCACAGCCAAAGGAAGCGTGGTGAGAATCCCGAGTGCATGAATAGTGGTATCAAAATGAACTAATTCAGAACTGGAGAAGAACACCTGATCTTCTTTTTCAGGGGGTGCGTGCCACGGTCTGTCCATTTCAGCCCCCAAAGGGTGAGCATTTAAATTTCACCCCAGTGAGCTTTGTTTCTTTCTTACTTTGACAGATAGAGTCACGGTCCCAATTTAATCCCAGGAACCTGTTTGTGTTCAGTTATGTGAAAAGACCAGAGAGAAAATTTATTGAAATTAATTTGCTAATCAATCGAGGGAAAATTATTTAATGGAACCAGGGATCATATTACCTTACAATCCCTATGAGTGGACAAAAGAGAGTAGAAAGTTACAGTCAACCTGGTGTATTGTCAGAAGAATTTGGTCAGTCACATTAACTAAGAGATAAAAGGAATCCAAGAAGCTGGAAAATATAAGTGAAAAGGCCCTTTCACAGAACTCACTCCCCAGACACAGCCCTGTAGTTTCATTTCAGTTATGATGCCTATTTTTTTTTCAAATTTCTGATCTAAACCATGAGAAAGTTTGTGTTATATTAAGCTACTGGAGTTCATTTAACTGAGAGTCAAGAAGAAGTAGAAGAAGCCAGGGAAAAAGTGCTAGCCTATAATTAGGGTAGGTTTTGATAGCCAAATACAAATGGGGTGTGTAGGGTATGAGGCAGAAAAGAAATCAATTAATCAAAAAGCTTGATTGGCAGAACTACCACCAGTCATCATGCAGTGGGGTTCTCGGTGAGATGGAGATCTTGGTGAGATGGAGATTTCAGGGAGATGGAGAAGTTATGTTTGGAAAGAAGGCAAGAAAAACTCTATGAGACAGAGGCAGAGAAAGATAAATAGTTGATGGATAGATAGACAGACAGACAAAGATGGATACATAGGGACAGAGAAACTCACACACACAAAACAGAGGGAGGGGAGAGAGAGAGAGACAGGGAGAGAGACAGACAGAGAGAGAGAGAGAAAGAGAGAGAAAGGCAGATAGAGATAGAGAGTGAGCACTGAGATAAAAGCTTTTGCTCAAAGGAAGAATCTGGAAGCTGAAGTTCTTTCCTTTTGTGGAAGGACAAGTAAGGAATAAGTCAGTACACAGGTTTGAGTAAATTTATGAGGAAAGATAAATCTTTATGAGGGACGAAATCACCAACATGAAATAGTGTCACTGGGGAGAAAATTTATGAAACCCTCATCTCCTTCTCCAGCACCATGTCTGCCTGCATGCCACCATGCTTCTTGACATGACAATCATGGACTAAACCTCTCAAACAACAACCCAGTCTGAAACATTTCCTTTAAAAGAGTTGCTGTGGTCATGGTGTCCCTTCAAAGTCATAGAAACCCTAACTGAGACACAGCTGTTTCTAGGAGAGACTACTTCATAGCAGACTGCCTGGTATTCTGGCTTTCACAGTCTTTCTGCCCACTCTTGCTTACTATTTCCTGAGCTATAGATACAGGAGCTGTACCTACAGCTGTACATTGGAGCTTTGCTCCCTACAGTCTATTGATCATAGCATTGTGTCCAGTTGTGGTTTTTCTCCATTTACTATAGAGAGAAGCTTTTTTGATGAGAGAACACAGAAAATGGGAGAGAATCATCACCAACCTCATATCTAACAGAAGCTTAATACTCAGAATATAGATATAACTCAGAAAATTAAGAATCAAGGGAACAAATGACTCATTTAAAAATGTGTCAGGGAACTCAATAGAAAAAAATGAAAGTATGTAAGGAATAATGCAAAAAGCATTCATCATCCTTAGCAATAAAGGAAATGCAAATTAAAAAAATTCTGAGAGTTCATCTCACACAGTCACAATGGCTAAGCAAAACAGCTAACAAGAAATTCTGGGAAGGTTAAGGGCAAAAGAATGCTGCCCTCATTAACAGTTTGTTGGAACACAAATTGGTGTAGCAACTCTGGGAATAAGAATGGAGACTCTTCAAAAAACTTACAGGAGCCAGATATACCTGTCTCTGAGACGCTCTTCCAGAACCTGACAAATTCAGAGGCAGATGATTGCAGCCAATCATTGGAGTGAGCATGGGGTCCCCAATGGCAGAGTCAGAGAAAGGACTGAAGGAGCTGAAGGGGCTTGCAAACCATAGGAGGAACAACAATATCAACCAACCAGACGCTCCAGGACTCCCAGGGACTAAACCACCAACCAAAGAGTACACATGGAAGGACCCATGGTTCCAGCCACATATGTAGCAGAGGATGGCCTTGCTGGGCATCAATGGGAGAAGAGGCCCTTAGTCCTGTGAAGGTTTGATGCCCCAGTGTAGGGGAATTCCAGGGCAGGGAGGTTGGAGTGGGTAGGTGAGCACTCTCATAGAAGTGAGAAGAAGGAGGATGGGATGGGGGTTTCTGGAGGGAAAACAGGGAAAAGGGATAACATTTGAAATGCAAATAAATAAAATATCCAATAAAAAAACTAAAATAAATCTACCATACAGCCCAGGTCTACCACTCCTTGGCATATGATGAAAGGACTGAACACCATACACCACAGATACTTGCCTAACCATATTTAATGCCACCTTATTCCAAAGATTCTTAAAATCAAAATGTTTCTAAGATAAAGACCACTGTAGGATGGTACAATTTCATAGAGAGAGGTAAAAAGACATGAATAGAACCTTCCATGCCTTCCAATGCTCTGAAATGGCTAAAGTAGCCTTCTGACAGATCAGACCTGCCTGCTACCCTCAGATAATCAGGCTATTCACCCAATGCAGCATCTCACTAAAACTCCATAGATAGAGGATGCTCTGAAGCTCAGGACTACCTCAACCAACACACATTTTTTTTATAGATATATCACCTTGCAACAAACATGATTCTCTTTGGCCAAAGACAGACTTATGAATGTATAGGGCCAAAAGAAAAATTCTATAAAAGCCTCTGTCATCTCACTTAAACTAATGGAGCTGAAATAAAAACATATGTGTTCTTCAGAAATGATACACAGCAGTCAGCTCTTCTCCCTCTTCCACTGGGGCTAGAGGGACAATCTATTCCCAATAGCCCAATGAAGTTTTTTGACATCTTTCAAACTTGTGTAAAAGGGGAAGAAAGAGTTGGAGGAGGAAGAGGAGGAGGAGGAGGAGGAGAAGGAGGAGAAAGAGGTGCGGAAGGATCAGGAGGCAAAGCAAAAGGAGGAGGAAGGGTAGGAGGAGGAGGAAAAGGAAGAAGAAGGAGGAGGAGGAGAAGAAAAAGGAGAAGGAGAAGGAAATGGAGACGTAGAAGGAGAAGAAGGAGGAGGAGGAAGAGGAAGAGGAGGAGCAGAAGAAGGAGGTGGTAGAGGAGGAGGAAAAGGAAAAGGAAGGAAAAGAAGAGGAGGACGAGGAGGAGGAGGAAAAAACGACACCAAGTTTTTAGCTTTGTGAGGAAAGAGATGATTGTGGTGACTATTTTCACACCTCTTTTTCTCCTTGCATAAATTGTGGGTGTTGTTTATTCCACAGTTGATAGGAATTCAAGTTCAAAAGCTCATATTTCATCCTGCCTTAGTCAAGCCAAATAGCTTACCTTCATCACTGAATTCAGAGCACACATTGTGGGGCTTTATGACAACACTTGAAATATACAATTCCTGAACCTCAAATCATATTGTTTCATCATGATTGCTATTTTTTATGCAAATGTTGAAGGATGTCGATATTGTATGACAAATTACAAATGTCACTTTTCTCCTGGCTCACCTGCTCAACATAGTCCCCATTGACTGGGCAGGGACTCTATTTCCCTGGTTTCTTCATTAGCTTTACCATGTTTTCAGTCAGATAAATATGCTTAGCACTGTGAAAAAAGGTATCTGCATCTCCCATTATGTGCTCCTATCAGCAAAGCCAGAAGTAAAACACACATACCAGCCTACACATGGGAGTTCTAGCTTGACTTTTCTCACATTAGTTTCTATCCATCTGCCCTGCTTATCCCTCCTAACATTTGTCTTTGTGGCTTCAGGGTCAAGCAGTAGATACAAAGAAATTAGCCTTCTAGAAAATCCTTGGACATCTTCACCTTTGGGGAACCTCAAATCTAACCTCACTTCCTATGATGTACATGTTTCTGCTTCCTATCATTCTAATTGGACATGGTCAGATGCATGCATCTTCAACAAAACAGAAAGAATATGGGCTTGTTGTAAACCTCCTCCTGCCCAACTCTTCCTCATCTTCGGATTCTTCAGCTCTGTTCTTCCGTTTGTTTGTTTGTTTGTTTGTTTGTTTGTTTTTAGTTATTTTGTGAAATAAGTATGCCCTATGTAACCCAGAGAGATCTGAGTCTTGTCATGTGATCCAGGTTGGTCTCAAGCCCATGACAATTATTCTTCTGCTTCAGCTCTTCAGGTCTGAGAATTACAGGCATGATCCACCATGCTTGGCTTCATGTAGATTCTTTGTTCTGATAATCACTAGATTTGGAGTTTGTGAAAGAATTCTATCATTTGCCTCATAGGATTGTGATAAAAAAATTAAGCAAGTAAATGTGAGGGGCATTTTATTCATAATAGGAGATTCACTAAAATGGCAGCGTTGTTGGGAGGCGGGGTTGACTCCATTGGTCTGTATTGGTATAAGATGTCCTCTTAGTCCATCTTGAGCAGCTATCTTAGGATATATGGTGCCTGAAATGTGCAACTTAGTTAAATTGTGAGGAATGCTCCCACTTTGAGAAAGTAATGGAGATGAGGCTAGATTGACTCAGACCATCTTTGTTTCCTAGAAGTGAGGCACTACAGAGGATTTCATCTTTACTGTGGTGTTATGTATAAACACCTCCCTCAGAATGAGTTCAGTACATGTTTTGGTTCTAACATCCAAACATTTCCATATGGTCTTCTGGCTTGGATTACCAAGTGTTGACTCTTCTATCCCTCCTTGCCTGTGTTAGTTCTCAGGGTATGGAGATGGAAACAGCAAAGTTGAAGAGAAAAGTAGGTGAAAGTTTGTAGGTCATCTTCATCAAGACTGGGTGAGTCATTAGCAGAACCTACCAGCAACCTCTTGAAGCTTTTGCACTAAAAAAATCTTTAGCCTGACTATAGGATCTAGGGACACACACAGTTTTCTTGGGCTAATAATGGTATTGTGAGAGCTAGATTGCTTGTGACAAGTCCCATGATCAATATGTCCTTCATATTTATTCAACAGAGAAGTCATAATGTTAGTTCAGAGAACAAATTATCTACCCTTAAGTGTGTTGATCCACTGCAGAGGCTACAGGAAGTAATAGAAATAGCATTGGCTAGGATGGAGGCCATACTCCAGTCTCTATGCCTTCCTTAAGGAGTTTGTGGAATAGATCTCAGATTTCTTCCCTCCCCATCATGGTGTCCATTCTGAACTATGAGCAATTCCAGTTCAGCACATGTTAGTAAGCAGAGAACTAGACTTTCAAGTAATAAATGTTTTCTGATGTTTGCTGTGAGCCAGACACTTTGCAACATTTTGCTAGAATGCTAAGCAAACAGAAAGACATGAACAAAGAAAAGAATTAAACATTTAGAATTTGTTATAGGATATTAAAACAACAAAAGAAAATGTGTCAAAGGAGGGCTACAAGGAATTTCTTTGTAATTTATACAGAAAGTATGTGTCAAAAGAATTCTGATTGAAAGCAAAGCAGGATACCTATAAGCCAATGGCTCTAAGATCTAAGGAGAAATGTTTGTGCTTGTGGCATATAGGCTTTGGAGAGGCAAGGAGAAAATATAAAAACAAAAAAGGTATTCTGATTGTCTCCCTCAAAGTAGGCACCTGGTGATGGAAAGATTCTAGATATCTTAAGTCTTCCATTTCCTACTTAGACTTAGTCACTAGGTTGATTTGCCATAATACATAACGAGGTACTTTAGTCTACACTTTGAACAACATTGTACAAAAGAATGCACCTAGTGGTCAGCCAAGCAGCTCTGCAAAACATCAGCAGGGAGTACACAGACACCAGGGCATGTAGAGAACAGTGAGCTTGGGTAAGAACACCTGAGGTACTCCTCAGTTGGAGTTTGCATTAACCTGAAATATTCTCAGAATGGAATCCTGGGAAAGGTACTTTACTCTAGCCAAGTTGATGTATAAGAGTACTTTAATGTATGTGTCCTGACTGGTCTCTGTTCTAAACCTAAAGGTCTTATTCAGGGAGCAATAGAATCTAGTAAATATGATGCCCTGGTAGCCCTTCCTGATAACTCCTCCTTCATGTTGCATGTTTCTTTGTTTTCCAATCCTACTTCCATGTCTCTGGCTTCAATCTACCTGGTATAACATCCTTAAAGTGCCCTTTTGGTCCTCTGGGAATAGTCTAGTTTTTAATACCATACTTTTCTGTGCACTTGCCTTTTGGATGACAACTGCTTTAGGGTATTATTACAACTGTTGTTATTGTTATTTTTTTGTTATTTTATGGCTTTGTTCCTCGAGAGACATTTATGTTCAACTCTATATGATATTGTTTTGCTCTCTCTTCCTATTCCATCAAACAGAGAAGGCTACAAGAATGCAATGTCGCTCTGGGGGACCCATTTATACAGAGTACAAATCCCACGTGTACCTCACAGAGGAACATGTTTAAGATCCAGCTTTTATAAACAGACCCTTGAATCTTAGCAAGAGGATTTGAAAAGTCAAACACTCTGGGGCCATGACTATAAAAGTAAAATTACAAGGCTTGGGAACCTTTCCAGAGACAGACTTATTTCAAACACTGCTATCTCATAGGTGTTATTCTTAGCAGAACCTCCTTCAATGCTCAGCTGTGATGGGAGTCTTACAAGAGCTTCCCGGGGCTACCAAGGAAGACATTACATAATCCTAAGTATACTTTCTCACCTCGGTCCCTATCATGAGCTCTAAGTCTACCCCTTACTCTCACTTCAAACTTCTCACACATTTCTTTATGGATTTGACTCATCAGGAACACATGCTTTCCCAGGTACACTGCTGGGGTCCAGAGATAATAAAATGGACACAATGAATGCCTCATACTTAAGAAATCACAAATAAGACAAGAAATGTCGTAATCCAAAGAGACTAATGTCCTTTTGCAGATGTGATAACCAAGTTACGATGTGGGGGTAATGGGAATGCATGATGGGGAGGGAAAAGTTTTCCTAAGACATGAAGGGAAATACTTAAGCCTTCATTGAAAGGTAGGGGTAAGAGCACGTCAAATGATTGGACAGGCTTGTGGAATCAGACCCATTTCCTACCCTGAGCTTTTTGGATAGGCCTGTAGGTTTGTGTCCCTTCACTCCCAGGTCTGTGGAGATGTGACATACTTGCATGTTCAGGTTATTATTTCCTTGCTGTTTTTTGTAGCTCTTCTGCCTGAACTCAGTAATGTGAACAGGCAGCTCTGTAAAATACTCATGTGCTAAATGTGACCCCACCACTTACTGCTAAACTACCCAGAGGATATTCGTTGATGTGTTTATTTATTTATTTATCTATTTATTTATTATTAGAGAATTTCTTCATTTACATTTCAAGTATTATCTCATAAGTCCCCTATACTCTCCCCCCCACTCCCCTACCCACCCACTCCCACTACTTGGCCCTGGCATTCCCCTGTACTGGGGCATATAAACATTGCTAGACCAAGGGCCTTTCTTCCCCAATAATGGCCAGCTAGGCCATCGTTGATGTTTTTCTTATGAAGCAGTACAAAAAAGTAGTTCATGACCACTGCCAAGTTCAGTCATTCTGGGACTAGTGGTTTGGTGAGTTTGTTCACATGACACCATCATAAGCACAAAACTGGCACACAGCGTAAGTTCTAATAAACTCTATAGCATCAGTAGGCAATATAAGTTATCTACATGTATTTATGCATAAAGTTTAGAGGACAGGTTTTGGGAGTTGGCTCTCTTCTTCGACCATATTGGTTCAATAATTGAACTAAGGTTGTTAAGCATGACAGCAGATACCTTTACCTGCTGAGCCATCTTGCCATGCATTTTTTTCAGTGTTTTAATGCTTTTCACTAACATATGATACCTACATGTATTTATGGGTAAAGTGTGATATATTATTCAAATACTCAGTGTATACTGATCAGTTCTAGATTAATAACATTATTATCTCCTGAGGTAACTTCTGGATATTTTACTTTTCTATAATGAAAACTAGGGCTCATAACTGTAGTCTCCTCTGTGATGGTTCTGTGAATGAGTGGGATAGACTGTTGTGGCACTCAGAATACTGATGGTCTCTGGAGAGTTGTATAGAAAGGCACATTATGAAGAAGGTATTTTCTTCTTTCACAGGATGTGGATACAAAAGAAGTATTTTAGAATTAAACTCACAACAGTTCTCTTATTTACAACCCTAAAAGATCTCCCAAAGGCCTTGTGACTTTGAGCAAGTCACAACAAATCTTGTACCTTCTATACTCTTCAGAAACATCATTTCATGTAGCCTCATAATAATTAAGAGGAGTGGGTTCTGTTGTTTACCCCAGTTTTGTAAGCCACTAAAATTAGGTCCAGTGTATAACCCAGGACCATGAGTTAATGATTGTAGGACCTTAGAGGGGGCTAGAAGTTGGCTTTATTCTGGCATACATTTTGAGGAGCTCCATACACAATTATTTCTATGTAATTTATTTCATAATAATGATCATATATAATAAATAGATCTTTATCATTAATTTGCCTCACTGTATTCTATCATCTCTGAAACAATAGTGTTTCAGCTAAGATGAGTAAAAGCTCATGAAAGCTGTGGCTATTTGTGCCTTCATCCATTCATCTTTACTGTTAACCTGCACATTGTGTGTGTGTGTGTGGGGGGGGGGTGGTGGCAGCAAATCAGTGGTCATGCTCACATTTAAATATGCCTCCAGGATTTTCAACAAGTATTTCCAGGTGCCTACGTGTATTTATAGGTAAACTGTGATATATCATACAAATACTAAATGTATACTGATCAGTTCAAGAAAAGTCACATTATCATTTCCTACGTTAACGTCCATATACCCTGCTTTTCTCTAATGGAAACTATGGCTCATAACTGTAGCCTCCCATGTGATAGTTCTGTGAATGAGTGGGCCCTTGGAGACCCATGAGATCACATAAACTATCACAGAAATGCTACAATGTGCATTCATTCCAACATTTGTATAACTCCAACCAAGACTATTCACTGAGTTTTATCATAAAGAAAAATATGTTAGTGACAACTTCATCATGTCTCTCCAAAGAGATGTTGGATGTAAGTCCTACAACTCCATATTCTAATCTTTCCTAATTGCCTGACTTCTGTCAATCTGACCAGCTTTGGAGTTCCTGGACTAGGTGGATTAATTCTAGAGCTCTTCTATTTAGACCTGAATTTCTGCTCTTGAACAATAGGATCTCCTTACAGTGAACTTCACAATTCATCTTAGCAGTATCAGTTTTACTACTAAAGGGGACCTTTCCTTCAATAATTTGCCTTAGATTAGAGTAAGTGTACTACAACTCACAGAACAGAGTAGCCTGGCTTGTCTATATAGATTTTATAAATAAGGATATGTTGGAACACAACCTAGTCATTTGTTCATGAATTATCTGGGACTATATTCATTCATCTATGGCAGAAGTACTCATGGCATAAGCTTCATGACCCCAAGAGCCCACATTGTCAGCAAGTTTTCCTGGCAAAGCTACGTAATCCTTTACCTTAGTGTATGGATTTTATATGACTTATAAATATAACCCAGTTCACATAGAATTGGATTGTGAAGCAATGTAGTAAAATATTTATGACAAAAAGACATGGAATCATATGGCTTTTAAAAGATTTGCATTTTTTTTAGTGGAACATTGCTTTAAATTATACATTTTAATGAGGGATCATTCCAGATGCATTGCTGTAACTATGACAAAGCAGTCAGAGCAAAGGCAACTTAGGGGAGAAATTATTCATTTGCCTTCGAGGTCACAGACCATCAATGCAAGCAGGAGTTTGGACAGGAACTCAAGGCAGACCTATTTGCTATCCCACAGAGCATTACCTCTAATAAGGATGCTCATTCACAGCTAAGGAAGCACAGCAAACACCATGAATGGACAATGATTGATGACTCACTCCTAGACTGGGAGTTAGCTAATCTTCTAATACAGCACAGGGCCATCCAGCCAGGAAATGTTATCTCCCATAAGGGAATGGGCCCTCCCACATCAATTAATAATCAAGACAATCCCCTACAGATGTGGGTGCTCACAAATGAATCTGTTCTGGGAAATCCTTCAGTTGAGGCTGCTTTCCTAGGTTGTGTCAGGCTGACAATTAAAACTCTAGTGGACACAGCTCTGGGGGAGGTTTGTTCCTCCTATAGGGTTCTAGACCCCTTTAGCTCCTTGGGTACTTTCTCTAGCTCCTTCATTCGGGACCCCATGTTCCATCCAATAGATGACTGTGAGCATCCACTTCTGTATTTGCCAGGCACTGGTATAGCCTCTCAAGAGAGAGCTATATCAGGGTCCTCTCTGCAAAATCTTTCTGGCATATGCAATAGTGTTTGGGTTTGGTGGCTGTATATGGGATCGGCCATCAATGGGAGGAGAAGCCCTTGGTCTTGTGAAGATCATATGCCCCAGTACAGGGGAATGCCAGGGCCAGGAAGTGGGAGTGGGTGGGTTGGGGAGCAGGGTGGGGGGTATAGGGGGCTTTGGGGATAGCATTTGAAATGTAAATGAAGAAAATATCTAATAAAAATATATTTAAAAAAACACTCTAGCAGAAGTTTTGTGTGATGTTTTGACACAAATACTCCGTCTGCAATTTGTAAGTTGGGTGAACATGTCTAATTGTTTGACCTCATAACTTTTCATAGTGGAAACTTTCTAAATCCTTCTTACTGATTTTTGCATTATGTGGTTGCCAATTGTTGTCCATACTCATTCTACTGAATGTCTACCTCTTACTAAAGTGTAATTTATTTCACTTGTATAATCAGCCTTTCAATCTTCCCCATCCCCATCTTCCCAAGCCTACAGGAACCAGCATTCTATTGTAACATTCTATGAGATCAGTTCTTTTAGAATCTATGTATGAGACAGATTAGAAATAGTACTTGACTTAGTTCGTTTGATAGTATGATTTCCATGTTCTACCCATAGTGTTGCAAATGACAGGAAAACATCTTCTCTTGTATCAAAATAATATTTCATCACACCTATGCATCACACTTCCTTCATTCACTCATCTGTAGGTTGTTTCCACTTCTCAGCTATTGAGAATAATGCTGGAGTAAGCGTGGGGCAGTACACATCTTTTCAACATACTGATTTAATTTCTTTTGGATATGTACCCAGAGCTAGTATTGCTAGATCATATGGTGGTTCTATTTTTAATTTTTTCAAGGAACCTCCATACTGTTTTCCATATGGCTGGACTGATTTGCATTCCCACCAGCAGTGTGCAAAGGTTTCCTTTTCTCTACACACAGCACTTGTTATCTTTGGTCTTTTTCATAATGGCCATTCTTGACTGGGGTGAGGAGATAACTCCTCCTGGTGGTTTTGATTTGCCTTCCTCTGATGATTAATGACACAACCTTTACTAGTGTCCAATCATCTGGGAAGTATATCTCTCTAGCACACCCAGTAAGACTGGAAGAAGCACAGAAACTTACCAGTTCACCTGTTCTGACCCTTTCCCAGACCCAGATCTCAGATTTGTGCTATTCTACACCCTTGCCACCCACCTCACTCCTTCCTCTGCATTTGGGATGGCAGCCTCAATAGTGTGTCTTTCTTTGAAAGTTAAAACTATGCTGAACATGGATAAAAGCTAACTGGACACAATTGATCCTTAATCATTATTTGAGATGCAAGCAGACACCCTAAAGTTCAGGAAGCCAGACTTCCTGGATATATCCTCCTTGGGAAGTACCACCAGTGCTCGACAATTTCCAAGTTTTCACAGTTCTGTTGCGGTGGGCACTCCTTTCTGTCTAGATGGTAATTGTTTTCACTTCCTGGGAGCTCTCATCCCTGAAAAAGCACTGCATCCTGTCTCAGGATGCTGAGGGCGGTGGCATGTGTGTTACAGAAAAGACAAAGGATAAATTGTTTATTGACTGTCTTAAAAAAATACAGCAGATAGGCCTATGTTCTTAGCAGATGGGCATCTGGACAGACGACAAATAATCATCTTTTGTTTGAAAATTAAAATAGAACCAATGGGGTAAAAGGTGTGGAAAATGCTCCCTCCTTATTTCCTGAGTGTGGAAAACAAACCCCACCCCGCCCCCACCCCTTTCACTTGTTCAAGAGAGGTCTGCACTTTGGAGCTAGTAAATCTGCTTGGCAGGTAATCTGCTACCCATCTGCCAGCTGCTTCGTTGGCAAAAGGCACATCACCATCGCCATGGCAACTCAGAGGCAGGCAAAGGGCACGCAGGCCTGGCTTGAGGCCAAGGTAATCCGATGGCACTGGGCTTTGTTAATAGAAAGAGAAAAGCAAGTGAGCAGGCCAGAGCTGCTTGCCTCTGCCTTTGCCAGTACAGGGTGGACGGGAGCAGAGAGCAGGGCTAATTAACCCACTGGACCAGCTGTTGACTGCCTCTTGCCAAATCCGACAAGTGGCCAAGGTTTGTCTATTCCTAACCCTTGTCATCTTCCAGGGAGGCTGGACCCTGGGGGAACAAGAGCCTTTTTCTCAATGATGTCATCTGAGTATTTGTAGAATTTCCTCTTTGTGGGAAAGTTTTCTGGCAAAGTATAAAGAGACTTGACTTCCCTCGGAAGACCCCGTTTCCTTTTGAATGTTGAAGCGATTTTTTTCTAAATGAGAAACAAATCTGGGATTATAGGGAGAAGCAGGATGGTGGGGGTGGTGGGATATCCGTGCTTTAGGCTGTGCATTGTATTAGGAATCACATCTGAGGTGCCTTTCATCCACCAACATTGCTTAAAAAGACCACATATCCCACAGAATTGTGAGTACAAATGAACTGTTTTTAAAAGACCACGTTGTGAGGGAAAGGGAGCTCATACATATTAATTTCTTATGTTATGACAGGAAGTACACCTGTATGACACACCTGTACCCAAATGTAGAGACGATAATTTAAGTCTGCAAGGTCAGGGTTAAAACTGCAGAGGAACACAGCTTCTTCAAGGTGGAGCTCACTGAAGCCTATATCTGATAAACAGCCTCCTTTTCTCCCTTCTCCTCTTCCTCCTCCTCCTCCTCCTCCTCCTCCTCCTCCTCCTCCTCCTTCTGGTCCTCCTCTTCCTCTTCCTCTACATCATCATCATTTGCCTACATTAATAGTGCACTGATACAGGATTGTTGACATCCTGAAGAATATTTTGTTGCTTAAGGAAAAATGACCTGACAAATTATTTTTATGAATCAATCAGCATGCTAGTGATAAAAGGTTTACAAAGCTAAAGATCCTAGCTTAGCATCAATGTTATTTCAGATCATTATCCTACATTGTTCTTTATGTGTAAAGCATTTTGTGTGCATTGCCCTTATAATGCAAAATACATGTTCTAATCCCATTTTATGAAGAAGACAATTAACATGTAGGAAGCATAAAGAGGACATATAAAAATAACGTACAAGACAACAGACTGAGCCACAGTTGAAAATCTGGACTATGACAGCTACATATGTTTGCAACCTTAAAGCCATAACAAGTAGAACTTAGTATATGGAAGAGAGAGAAAAGGATTCCCATGATTGAGAAACTGAATGAATATGAGAAAGGGCAGTGGAGACAGTAAAACAGACTGACCCTTTGCCCCTGGAAGTCCACCCACAATCAGGAAACATGAATGTCTGATCTCTGAAGCTAGATTATTTTTTTCCTGGATAGAAATAGTACTTCTAGTGGGAAAGTGGTCATGATGGAGAGGAAGAGAGATTCTAGGGCTGTCTGTGGCCTTGGCTTGTAACATTTACAGCATTTATCACTAAGAAAAGCAAGTTGTAGGTTATCACAGAACAGACACCCACTTAAGAACAATTATTGTATCACTGCCATCTCATTTCATGCTTCTGTTGTCTCCATGAGATCAGAATTAAAGTTTTATGAGTCCCCTGACATATGTGAAGAACTGAGTTGCAGTACACACTGTAATGACCTACGTTAAGGACAAGCTTAACACAGGCATATTTCTTTCCCCTGTCTCATTGTTATTCTTGCCTTCTGGGATACACCATGCAGATCCTTACAGTTCTAAGAGTGGGAATGATGTGTTTGAAACTGACTGTGAATGAACCTGGGTAAGGACAATCAGAAGTTGAGAAGAAATAGATATTCAAGAAAGGATGCTCAATAATATCTAGAAGCAGGAACAGGCAATCCCTCTTTGATTCAAAGACCCAGAATGGAGATGGAAAGTGAAGACATTCTGGCTCAGGTCAATTTAGGGAGACATCAAGAGATAAATGGATAACAAACTCATGAATAAACTGTGGAAATGATGAATATCCAAAAAGATACTTAAGGACTGTCATGGTACAATAGAACCTTCTATGTGGCCAGGGGCTTGGGCAGTACCTAGACTTATGTTTTAACTTCCACTGATAACATTTTTATTGAACATTTCATTCATGCACATAATAAGCCTTGAGTATATTTATACCATTTCCCCTCCTCCAATTTCTCCTCTGTATTTCCACTATTCCTCCCTTCCAACTTCATGCACTCTCTCTTTTTACAATCCTCTAAATCTCCTCAGCTGTGATGCTTTTAAATTTAGAGAACATCTTCCAGGGGTCTCACTATGTAGACTTCCTAGTAATTCTGTGAAATACTTATCTTTGATCTCTGTTTTACAAGGAAAGAAACTGATCCTACACATACAGACATAAGATAATATGGGTTTATTATGTCACATTATCTATTCATTGGTCAGGAAGAATTGGGATATGGTTTATCTGGGTCTGCTTCACAGTTTCTGTAAAGGCTACAATTAAGGAGTCTCCTGAGACTGAGAATACTTCTGAACATTTAACCGGAGAAGGATCTGTTTCCAGGTTAACACATTTGGTAGAATTCAACTTCCCAGCTATGCCCTTATTCTTCACTGCCTGTTGGTTACAGATCACCCCTCCCCGCCCCATGGAGTCATTTGCATCATCAAAGCCAGTGATACAATATTTTATAATGTAATTGTTAAGATGTCGACTCACAATATTGTGCTATAGTAGTATTTAAAAGACTCATTTAAGGGATGGCAGTTGCACAAATCCAGGAATACCAAGATATGTTGATCATCTGGTGACATTTTAGATGTTATCTATCCCAACTTTCAGCCCCCAAGAAGCAAAAACTAGACTCTCACTCTATTTCCAGAATCTATGCATTTAATCTGTGTTCATAATCACCAGCCTTTCAAGCACCCAGTCACATTATCTTCAGCTAATGCTTCAAGTCATAATTGCTTTTGTCTATGGGAAGTTCATTGCTGTTACTTGGACTTAAAGATTGTTGCTTTTTAAAACTATAATGTGTATGATATATCTTATATATTCACATTCCTGTGTGTGCTAAAGGACACCCAAATTAACTGAAGTATAGGCTATTAAGGTCAACACTGTTGAATCAGAGTTATGTAGCATTCCGTTGAAGGAATTAGGAAACCTCAGGATGTAAAATAGGTACTATACCTGCCTATATCACATCACCCTAGTATTAAAGTTTTCCTTCCCATATGAAGCCTTACTCACTCCTTGGTTCCTTTCAGAAAGTGGGACTGAAGGTTTTCTTATAATAAAATTGTCTAAGAGCCTAAGGTGGAGGGAAACCTACAAGTGTGGCCTATCCATGAAACACTGAGAGAAATCAAGGCAGATTCCAAAATAGTCAAGGGCACCTTTATTTTTGTTTTTAACATTTTTTATTAGATATTTTCTTTATTTACATTTCAAATGTTATCCCCTTTCCTAGATTTCCTTCCAAAACCCCCTATCCCTTCCCCCAACCCCCTGCTCACCAACCCACCCATTCCTGCTTCCTGGCCTTGGGAGTCCCCTATAGTAGGGCATAGAACTTTCACAGGACCAAGGGCCTCTCCTCCCATTGATGACCAACTAGGCCATCCTCTGCTACATATGCAGCTAGAGCCATGAGTCCCACTATGTGTTGTCTTTGATTGGTGATTTAGTTCCAGGGAGCAATGGGGGTACTGGTTAGTTCATATTGTTGTTCCTCCTATGGGGTTGTAGACCCCTTCATCTCCTTGGGTACTTTGTCTAGCTCCTTCATTGGGGACCCTGTGCTCTGTCCAATGGATGGCTGTGAGCATCCACTTCAGTATCTGCCAGGCACTGGTAGAGCCTCTCGGGAGGCAGCCATATCAGGCTCCTGTCAGCAAGCTCCAAGGGCACCTTTTAAGAATAACCCTTGTGCTGGCTAGTTTTATGTCAACTTGACACAAAGAGGGATGACTAATTTTGAAAGTGGCCAGATTGGCTGGTGGGGCATTTTCTTGACTGATGAATGATCTAGGATGGCCACGTTCACTGTGGAAGGTGCCAACTCTGGGCTGGTGGTTCTGGGTGAATTAAGAAATTAGGCTGAACAAGCTGTGAGGAGAAAACAAGTAGCCAATGTTCTCCTTTGCCTTGAGCTTCAGGTTCTACCTCAAACTTTCCAGCTTAAGTGTAACTCTGACTTACTTTTGATGCAGTAGTACAATGTGGTACTGTAACCTGAAATGAACCCTTTCCTCCCAATAGAAAACTTAATTAAGATGACTCTCTTCCCTTTCCTTCTCCCATGCCTTTTTTTTTTTCTTTCTCTATCTTCTGACCAACTTTGGCATTTGGTATTCTTAAAGCACCATCAAAGTATACACTGTAACCTATATTAAGCTACTGCTTAAAGTTTATCTAAACCTTGTAGACTTCACTGCCTTTCAATCTTCTACAGAGATAATCCCATGTTTCTCTGAGAGGAGAGAGCATACAGCACAAGTCTGGGCATAGCTGCCTTCTTTGTTCCAGGTCTCCTCATGTTTCTGTTAAATAGGAGAAAGGAGAGTATTGGCAGACAGTGGTGAATAATATCTCATGGGGGTCTTCCTTATTAGAAATGACTAATCCAATTGAATAACCTTACCTTTCCACATACTGAAGGATTAAGTGATGGTTTCTGTGGTTCATATTCCTCACATTGTCCCCTGGACCCATTTCCTACATGGACATAACACTATAGAAGTACTACTTTTGATCAATTGCTTTGGGATCATAGAAAGCTCTACATAGATCTAGTACATTTCAACTTTCCCAAAAAGCAATGAGAGATCCAGGTTCCCATTCAAGTTCTTAAAGGATCCATAGTTCATTGTGTGGCTTTTAGCAAATTATTTCATCTCACCAGGAATTAATTCTCTCGACGACTGGATGAAAACCTTTAATCATACCCTGGATGTTTCCTGGGACTGGTGTCTGAGATTGCTTCTCCCTTTGCATCTGTCATGGAGTTTTCTGTGTAAACTGTAACCTCAGGAACATTCTCTGAATCTGCAGTGCAAGCTATCCTAAATGTGGCAACATTAAGCCATTTCCTGTTAAGTTTCTCTGGAAGCATACAAAAGCAGAGACAGTGACTTCTGAGCTAAGCACCCCTCCCCCCTCCACACATCTATTTGAAGAAGGATGGGATGGGAACGCTGTGTCAGACAAGAATGAAAACGTACCACACAAGTGGAGCTCTCCACTAATCCAAACAAAATGACTGGGGTGGATGGTCAGAGCCTGAACAATTTTAATGCAAGCATGAAGATAGGCCACACAGTTAGATCAGAATTTAAATAACCTCACTTCACATGCATTTTCTAGCTCCCTTCACAACTTCTCAAAAAACATTCAAATGTTCCATTTTTGGGAAGCAGATGCCTCTGAAAATGAAGACCATTCCTCTATTGTCTTTCCCTTTCTACATTCTCCAGAGTTAACTCTTGCTTTCCAGAAATGATCTTGGCAGATGATACATGTTCCCTAAAGGGAGAGAAAGAGACCCACTGTTTTGGACTTACTCTCCTGCAGAATGACATAACTTGTTAAGGGATGCTCAGGGGAGGGCTGAGGCAGGGCGTTACAAGGATGTAGCACACACTACCGATGGTTGTCAGAAGCCACCCAA
This sequence comes from Mus minutoides, assembly GCA_902729485.2. Lineage (NCBI taxonomy): Eukaryota > Metazoa > Chordata > Mammalia > Rodentia > Muridae > Mus > Mus minutoides. Next base: position 210,284 of record LR751009.1, read on the forward strand.
GGATTCCCACCCAGCCAGTCAGACTACTGAGTGAGTGTTGGTTTGATGTCGAACACCATTCTGGGCTACAGGAACAGAATGAGGAATAAACAATATACTTCCTATGGAAGCAAAAGTTCTACCCATCTTTAAATAACTTGAATGGGTTAGTCTAGGCTCATTGCTTCTTTAGGGATCATCTAAATTCTTTGATATTAAAAAGAAATTCATACATGTGTAGTTTTATTTACATCATTCTCTCCTTATCCTGTCTCAATTTCCCTTTGGCTGCTTTCTCACCTTACTCTTGTTTTACTGTTTTACACACACACAGACAAAGACACACACACACACACACACACACACACAGAGAGAGAGAGAGAGAGAGAGAGAGAGAGAGAGAAACTTACAACTTACTTCAGATATTTTGGTCCTCTCGTTCCTACAATCTTTTTGGAACCTCTTCTACAATGTTATCTGAACGTTAGGTGCAGGAATTATTTTGTAGATGTGTCACTTGCAGCTGGATACCCTATGTTCAGTTGTTCTCTACATTTTGGCCAGTTGTGGTTTGCTGTAAAGATCACTGTCTTCTGAAGAAACATTCTCTGATGAGCATAAGGCTGGGCTGGAGGACATAAGCTAAGTGTTTCAATATTCCAATGCTTCATAAAGTCAGCTTACTTACTTTATTGCACATGTGACTTGAAGAATGATTTAGGTTGCCACTAAGGAAAACAGATATTGATTCTGAAAATGTGGGATGAATTTGCTTGTCCAAAGAATGAGGTGAGTGAAATCATGAGTGAAAAATGAGTTAGAATGTAAGAGTTCAGATTTCTGTGCAGTGGATTATAACATAGATGAAATAATTCGATCAGAAGCAAGATAGGGAAGAATGTAAAGATATTTACAGTTATGGGATACAGGATAGCCAATGGCTAAAACAGTGAATGCCTTAAAGAGACCCTTCACTTTCTCAGTCTTTCTGTGTCTATATGAAGTTTTGCACTTACATATTGCTTTTGAGAATACCTTCATGAATATTCACCTTTATATCTTCTCTTCATTTACTCTTCAGTATTGTGCTGTATATACATTAGTCCAAGTGAATTTCAAAATATCTGTTTATCTCCTAAAATGTATCAGAAGTATCTCTGTGACTACATTTGCATAGATAGTTTCATTCCAGGTTCTAATTGTATAAAATTAGAAAACTGTATAAAATTAGGAAAAAATCGTCTCAGTTACTTTTCAATTGCTTTGACAAAATGCCACAACCAAGGCAACTTACAAAAGAAAGCCATTTGGAGATCATGGTTCCAGAAGGTTAGTGTCTATGCCCATCATGTTAGAAAGCGTGATAGGAGGCAAGCAGGTCTGTCACTGGAATAGCCCCTGAGAGCTGACAAGTGATCCAGAATTGGGAGGCAGAGAGATCTCACTTGGAATAACATGGAGTTTTGAAACTTCAAAGTGAACCTCCAATGACACATTTCCGCCAACAAAGCCACACCTCCTAATCTTTCCTAAACAGTTCCACCACCAACAGACCAAATATTCAACTCTATGAGCCTATGGGGGGGGGGGGGTCATTCTAATTTAACCAAGCACAAAGTGACTACTAAAAGGGAGAGAATAGGAGGAAAGAGGTCTTGGAACCTCTCGTCCTCCCAAGAAACTTAGATTTGTAGGTGGCATCTGAGCTCTGATGATGTTTAAATACAGGTAACAGAATGACTGTAACTGATTAGCAATGCAAAAATAGATGGTGAGAAATTCCAGAAATAGAGTTATCAGGTCAATAGACTGCACACTGTAGAAGAAGAGATGACAACGTCTATGGGTTAATTCACAATTGTCTTATGCTTACACATAAGCATAAAATTGGAACTATGGGTCACGTGGCTGGCCGTGTTGAACATTGGATAGATTACTTCCCCTTCAGGAAATTACTTGCAGACTGTCTCTATCTATTTCATGGATTGCCTAGGCTGCAGAGAACAACTACCCACAAGTTGTTGCCCTCCTCCAGGACAGCCCGGGTTCAGTAACTGATTGATATGGGAAAATGAAGAGCTGGCCCATGTTTAATGGACAGGACACTGAAAGACCAAGCTAGCTCCTTCATTTTCTATAGTCAAATAGTGCTTTTGAAGACTCTTCTTTCCACCCTCTTTACCTCATTTACTTCCTGTCAGCTGGCACTAATTACAAAGGCTTAACTTCAAAAGCCTTATATATATATATGTTTCCTCTGTATCTTAGAGATGGCTTCCTAGAAAACGTTAACTATAACACCATCCAGTGGTATCCCTGCAAGTTTATGTCTCAAAATATTTAGGTAAATGAGGAAAAGAACATCCAGTGACAGGCCCAAAGTAGGATACAGCTCAAGGAGAGATCCCAAGTCCTGACACTATTACTGAAGCTTTGGAGCGCTCATCAAAAGGAATCTATTATGACTGCCCTCTGAAAGATCCAACAAGTGGATGAAAGAGTCAGATGCAGATATTTGCAACCAATGAAAGAACAGAATCAGCTGACCCCTGTTGTTGAATTAGGGAAAGCTGAAAGAATTTGAGGAGAAGGGCGATCCTATAGGAGGACCAGCAATCTCAATTAATCTGGACCCCTGAGATCTTTCAAACACTGGACCACCAAACAGACAGCATACACCAATTGATATGAGGCCCCCAACACACATACAGTAGAAGACTTCCAGGTCTATGTTTATTCAGAGATGATGCCACCTAACCCTTATGAGACTGGAGGCCCCAGGGAATTTAGAGGTCAGATAGGGTGGAGGGTGGGGCATCCATGTGGAGACAGGCTATGTTGGGAAGGAGATGTGGGACATGCAGTAGTTGGAGGGTGGGAGGGGAGGGGGAGGCGGGGAATGGAATATGGAGTGTAAAAAAGGAATTAAAAATAAAATTAAATATCTAATTTTATTTGCAATTAAAAATATTTAGGTAAAAATTCAATTTTTAACATGCTAGTATTTGCAGGAAATGCCCTTAGAAGGATTCTGGGTCATGAGAGAGAAAGAGCTCTCATGAATGAGGTTAGTGACCTCATAAAAGAGATCCTAGAGAGATCCTTCCTCTGAGGTTACAGGAAGAAGGCAGATATCTTTGAGAAAGTGAACCCTCATCAGACATCAAACATGCCAAATCCTTGATCTTGGACTTCTTATCTTCCTGAAGTATGTTATTTATAAGGTGTCTAGTCTGGCAGTTTCTTGTGGCAGCCTAATTGAACTAAAATACCAAATATGTTAATTTCATGGAATTTTCTCATTTGATAACTGTAATTATTTGAACATGGACAAGAAACCTATGATTCTGATCTTTTTCTTTTTCAATCTTTAAAGGCTGTCACATGGCATGAGGATCACATACATCAACTCAAAGCAACTTTAAAATCCTACTCAAGACCAGTCAAAGAATAAGACAGTCATAATTTCAGCAGGGGCTGGTGAGATGACTCAGTCATTAAGAGCACTGGTTGCTCTTTCAGAGGACCCAAAGTCAATCGCACCCACAGGATAGCTCACCACTGTCTGTAATTCCAGTTCCAAGAGGTCCAACACCCTCATGCAGACATATATACAGGCAAAACACCAATGCACCAAATTTCAGCGTGCATAATGGAGGGGTTCTTGAGTTTTTGTTCTTATCAGAAGAGATTGGCCATTGATGGCTCTTGTGTGTAGACGAGTCACTCTTACTTGGAAATGTTGCTTATGTCCCATTGGATAGCCATATAATCATGTGCATATGGATAGAAGCCACAGAACTTTAGGGATGTTAATAACAAAAACAAAAAACAACAACAACAACAAAAAAGAAGACATGAAGTTGGAAAGGGAGCTTCCTGGAATAGAAAAATTAGAAAGAATTGGGGAGAGATAGTGATAGATGAATATTATCAATATACACTTGTAGAAATATATAAAAGTTCCAAAGGTCTTCAACCCTATAAGAATAACATGAACTAACTAGTACCCCCTGAGCTCATGTCTCTAGCTGCATATATAGAAGAGGATGGCCTAGTTGGCCATCATTGGGAAGAGAGGCCCCTTGGTCATGCAGACTTTATATGCCCCAGTACAGGGGAATGCCAGGGCCAAGATGTGGGAGCGGGTGGGGAGGGGAGCAGGACCGGGAGGGGGGAGGGTATAGGGAACTTTCTGAACACTTGAAATGTAAATGAAGAAAATATCTAATAAAAGTTGGAAAAAAAAAAAAAAGAAAACAGAAATCTTTAAACAGTTCTGGTCCTCTATCCTTTCTGGTCCAGCATTACTTTGTCCCCATTGGTTCAAAAGTTTTAGGATCAGATTAGACATGAACGAACATTATTTCAGAATTTTATGGCTAGAATAAGCCATCCAGATAGACTAAGCCATATTTTTAGGACCTTTTATGCATGCATGCCACTCTTGTAACCTCAGTGTTTACTTTCTCAATATGCTGTGCCAAGCAATCCCTGTAGGACTCTGTCAAGTTAAAGCTGCCTTGCTATAAGCACATTAGAACTCTGTGTTGGTACACAACTGAGCTTAGGATTTAGGGCTTATTCTCTACATGAATTCTTTAGTTCCGGGACTATCACTACCTCTCTGTAGTACTACACCTTTGAACCAGTTCAGGTATTAGATTAATTTACTGATAAGGCTGGGCAAAAGACTTTGCCAATTGGTTAAACTTTACTGAGTCATTAATGCATGATACTCTGTGCACGTGATTGGCTGACTTCTCTGGACAATATTGATAGCTGAAGAGTAAGCACAGGCTTTTCTGTATGTTATATGGGAATTACCTCCATCGCTCTGAGTAATGTTCAATGGCCTTTATTGTACTGCACAGGTCACCTAGGGAACATGTTTGGAACTTCATTTCCCAATTACAGCTTTCAAGCAAATGTTGAATTTTTAACTTAAATATTCAATATAGGCATTTTTTTTTTTTTTTTTTGGTTTTTCGAGACAGGGTTTCTCTGTATAGCCCTGGCTGTCCTGGAACTCACTCTGTAGACCAGGCTGGCCTCGAACTCAGAAATCCGAATATAAGCATATTTTTTTTCAACTTTTATTAGATATTTTCTTCATTTACATTTCAAGTGTTATCCAGAAAGTTCCCTATATCCCCCCCCCTCCCGGCCCTGCTCCCCTACCCACCCTCTCCCACCCCTTGGCCCCGGCATTCCCCTGTATTGGGGCATATAAAGTCTGCATAACCAAGGGGCCTCTCTTCCCATTGATGGCCAACTAGGCCATCCTCTTCTATATATGCAGGTAGAGACACGAGCCCAGGGGGTACTAGTTAGTTCATGGTTATTCTTCCACCTATAGGGTTGAAGACCCCTTCAGCTCCCTGGGTACTTTCTCTAGCTCCTTCTTCCTTGGGAACCCTGTGTTCCATCTAATAGCTGACCGTGAGCTTCCACCTCCATGTTTGCCAGGCATTGGTATATTTTCCCCCGAGACCACTACATCCGGGCCCTTTCAGCACCATCTTGCTGGCATATGCTATAGTGTCTATGTTTGGTGACTGATTGTGGGATGTATCCCTGGCAGCCGCAGTCGTTGGGTCCATCCTTTGGATTGAGCTGCACAAATGCTCCCTTTAACTCTTTCAATGTGTGCTTTGTTCTTAATTCTAGGAAGGGGTGACGTGTCCACATTTTGATCC
>LR751009.1:216061-234388 GCA_902729485.2 Mus minutoides
GTACCGAATATAGGCATATTTTATAGAAACATTTCTATAGTTTTCCACTAATCCTTAAGTGAAATAATTCATTGATAAGGGAGAATGCCCTGAAAATTTACCAATCAATAAATTTCATGAAGTCACAGATTATACTTTTCTCAATAACCCTGTAAGAATCTACCCCTTGATGGGAAAAAGAAGCTTATAAAATAACAACAACCTAAAAGCTATAGCCAAACATCTGGAGCTTGAATAAATGGCTCTAACTCTGGGAAATAAAATAGCAAAATACATTTTAAGAGGGCACTGTTCCTGTGCAGAAGACAGCAATTCAAAGTCATGTGTTAATAGCATGAAAACAGTTTTCATACAGCATTTAATTCAAAGCAAATTGCAAGCCTACCTTCAGCAGGAACTTTTGCACTTTCCTTCCCAAAGTGATGCCTCAGGCTACAGAGAAAAGGCATCCCTTCTACTCAGTAGATTGGAAACTACCTTTGAGTGAAATTAAATTTAGAGTGAGGTCCTGTCTTCACGGTTCTCTGTTCAGATTCACCAAAAACGGCGGGAATCACTTACGTTGGGTAAAAAGAGCAAATGTGCTATCTGTTGGGATTCACCACCTCACACTGTGAAGATTAAAAAAAAGAGTAGACAGAAGACTCTTCTTAGCACGATGGCTCAAAACAACAAGGAAACAGGAGGAGACATAATAAGCTAATGGCTTCCAGGAAGCATCCCTATTACATACCAAGTGCTGCTCTAAGCATTTCATTCTGAGCACCCCTAATGGTACTATTGACTTCAGTGGTATACCATTGTCTCCATATTACAGATGTGTTAAGTCCATGTAAACCAATGATTTATCTGAGTCAGGGAACAAAAAACGTAATCAGCAATTTGTTGAATGACTATGTAAATTCGTTGACTTTGTGACTGAGAAGCACTGGCTCCAGTGCTGAGGAGGCAGGTTGTCTGCAGACCATCAATCATGCCTTGTAACTCTTGAGGATTTGAGTTCTTCCCTTTGAAATAGATGATAACTACATGATCTTAAAGGGTTCAACTGACTCATATTCCTTCAATTCTTAGTCACAACATGAAAGCTGCTTTTTTGTCCATTCTTTTAATTAAGAAGTTTCTTAGACTGCTTCTAGAAATTTCTAATATCATTCACAATGTAATTAGACCACATTAATATAAAATTAAAGTAATTGTTCCATAAGTCTGAGTGCCTTCTATGGAGTTAAAAATGCAAATACTGACCGCCTTATAAAGTTTTCACTGTACTAGAAAGAATGGGTACTGTCCCTGACTCTGTTGCTTGCCATTGGACACCTCTCCTACAGCTGGACTGCTTTGTCTGGCCACAGTGGGAGAGAAGGCACTTAGTTCTGCTGCCAACTTTATGTCTCAGATTGGGGTGGTACCCAGTGGAGACTTCCCCTTTCTGAAGAGAAGGAGGGAGGTAGAGGGGAGGAATTTCTGGGAGTGGGACTGGAAGGAGAGGAAGGAACGATACTGCAACCAGGATGTAAAGTGAATAAACAATGAAATGAAAAAAGAAGAAGAAGAAATCATAAAAGCAAGTAAACAAGTAAAAATGAAGCTGGTTAAGATGATGGATTACAATATCCATCCCTCTGTTGAGGGACATCTGCGTCCTTTCCAGCTTCTGGCTATTATAAATAAGGCTGCTATGAACATAGTGGAGCATGTGTCCTTATTACCAGTTGAAACATATTCTGGGTATATGCCCAGGAGAGGTATTGCTGGATCTTCTAGTAGTACTATGTCCAATTTTCTGAGGAACCACCAGACTGACTTCTAGAGTGGATGTATCAGCTTGCAATCCCACGAGCAATGGAGGACTATTCCTCTTTCTCCCCATTCTTGCCAGCATCTTCTGTCACCTGAATTTTTGATCTTAGCTATTCTGACTGGAGTGAGGTGGAATCTCAGGGTTGTTTTGATTTGAATTTCCCTGATGATTAAGGAAGTTGAACATTTTTTCAGATGCTTCTCAGCCCTTCAGTATTCCTCAGTTGAGAATTTTTTTGTTTAGCTCTGTACCCCATTTTTAATGGGGTTATTTGAATCTCTGGAGTCCAGCTTCTTGAGCACTTTGTATATATTGGATATTAGACCCCTATAAGATTTAGGATTGGTAAAAATCCTTTCCCAATCTGTTGGAGGAGAAAATGTGGTACATTTACACAATGGAGGACTACTCAGCTATTAAAAACAATAAATTTATGAAATTCTTGGGCAAATGAATGTATCTGGAGGATATAACCCTGAGTGAGGTAACCCAATCACAAAAGAAGTCACTTCCTATGCACTCATTGATAAGTGGATATTAGCCCAGAAACTTGGAACACCCAAGATACAATTTGCAAAACACAGGAAAATCAAGAAGACAGAAGACCAACGTGTGGATACTTCATTCCTTCTTAGAATAGGGAACAAAATACCCATAGAAGGAATTACAGAGACAAAGTTTGGAGCTAAGATGAAAGGATGGATCATCCAGAGACTACCCCACCTGGGGATCCATCCCATATTCAGCCACTAAACCCAGACACTATTGCATATGCCAGCAAGATTTTGCTGAAAGGACCCTGTTATAGCTTTGTTGTGTGAGGCTATGCCAGTGCCTGGCAAATACAGAAGTGGATGCTCACAGTCATCTATAGAATAGAACACAGAGCCCCACTGGACGAGCTAGAGAAAGTACCCAAGGAGCTGAAGGCATCTACAACCCTATAGGTGGAACAACAATATGAATCAACCAGTACCCCCAGAGCTAGTCAGCCATCATTGGGAATAGAGGCCCCTTAGTCTTGCAACTTTATATGCCCCATTACAGGGGAATGCCAGGGCCAAGAACTGGGAGTGGGTGGGTACTGGAACAGGGCAGGGGGAGGATATAGGGATCTTTCTGGATAGCATTTGAAATGAAAATAAAGAAAATATCTAATAAAAAAATGAAAAAAAAAAGACTAAAATAGAAGAAAATTCAGAAACCAAAAAAAAGGTATACAGTGTGGGGGAAGGGCAGATCTTTATCATAAGAAGACTATGGAAAATCATGTTGACAAAGTGAGAAACTGAGACACACGGGTAATAGGAAGAAAAATTGCAGAGTAAAGGGCACATAGTGTAAGGCTGTGGGGAACAAAAAACACTTGGTGAGTTGGAGGAGAAAAGGAAAGACTGAGGCAGTGTGAGTTTTAAGGGATTTTGTGTGACATGTGCATCACACTGACTACCCCAGTAAAATTCAGGAGCAAAGGGCCCGGATGGAAGCAGGGTTGCCAGGGTGACAGCCATTCCAATTCCTGCACTGTGAATGGGTTTACAGGTAGTTGCTATCAGTGACAAGTCCAAAGTTTATCCTAGAGTGGAGTGGAAAGCTTTCTGCACATGTCCCGGTAAGAGCTGATCACAGATAATGGAAAGCACAAATGGGATTTTTCAGTTTTACTAGTAAAACAAAAGTCAGTCTCCCCACTTGCTGCTGAAGTAGTATTCCTACTCTCTTTTGATCTTTTGGAATCAAAGCATCCATTCTAGGACTATTATGTTGCAGTTCATAAATTCCTAATTTGTTGAATCTGCGACTTAGTCTGTGAGTTTCACATACATGTGATTGAGATGAGGCTATGGGCATTAGACTTATGGTTCTTTTCTATGATGAGGTTATGGGCATAGAATAAATGTATGCTTCATGTAAAAGACTCTACAGGACCAGAGGAAGAGTGAGGGTGGCCTGAAGCTCTCCAAATTATATGTAGAATAATAACTACCAACAAGATACTGTTACAAGGCAGGGCTGTTGAGAAGTGATTAAGTCATGAAGGAAAAACCCTCCTGAGTGGACTCAGTGGCTTCCTAAAGGGGCTGAAGGTAGCACCTTGTCCTGTCTCTGTCCTCTGTCCCTTATATCACATGGCCACTCTGTTTCATTCTCTCTCCACTAGAGCTTCATTAGGAAGCTCTCATCTGAAACTCAATGGTCAGGCCCTTTCTAGGTGCCAAATCAACTGGAAACTTGTCCTTGAACTTTCAATCTCCAGATTTACCAGCCATAAATTTCTTATTTTTATAAATTAACTAGTCTCAAACATTTTGTTATGGCAATAGGAATGGTATACATAAGCATAGGGCTGCAGTACTGAAACTTTATCTGGATGCAGAGAGTAATAAAGCAGATACATTAAAGTAGGAAAGGAGAATTTATCACTTTCCAAAAGGGTTTATAATACCTAAAGAGGGGATATCAACAGTAAACATTATGCTCATGGCTTAGACTCAGAGACATCAGGATGATCTAAAATTTCATAAATACAGATATTAATGGAAGCATATTTAAATGTGTGTATACTGAAGATGCATTCATGAACTGTCCATTGTTTGAGATAAATAACAGTTAGCATGCATAAAATTTGGACTTTAGCTATTTCCACCTCTCAAAATTTTCAAAAATCACAGTGATACACTGAAAAATGTGGGGGGACAGTTAGAAGGAGCTCTTAATAGTCTAACTGAAATTATTGTATGCAGTGAATAGACAGCAATGGATTATAAACCTTAAAGATAAACATAAATACCATCTGTTTATATAACACAAAACTTAGAAAATGAACAACCAATAGAAAAAACTGGAGAACCACTATAGCTGAGTTTTGGTTAATAAATGTAGAGGGGGAAAAAACATTTGGGGAACAGCACAGTAATGGTTACAAGAATGAACATTAGTGAGCAATGAAATCAGTCTGTACAAGTCTAATGAGAAACAGGCTATATTCACAGCCTCAAAAGATCTCCCCACAAAGTAGTTATTAAACACAAAGAAATTGCAATTATACAATGAAGAGAACTTTCACAAATATTGTTCTCATTAAATCACTAATACCGTGGCATTGGCCTCATGTCGAATACCTGCACTGCAAATGGGATTCACTGACCGACAGGGCTTCACATTGCCTTAATGGTGGTGTATATAGAAATTCATACTTCAGTTAAATCACAGCAATATGTATACTGACTTATGGTGAAGAAATATTCTAAAATAATTAGCACCAACTTGAAAGATGTCCGTTGATGAAAGGCAGCTGAAGATCAAGGTGAGAGAAAGCTCAGATGAAATTCCCAGCTCTGAGAACCACAAGAAGACATGACACGTAGGCAGAGCCATGGAGTGCCTGCTTAGTCATGGCACAGCATGGACATGCATGTGACACCCAGTGGCCAATGACAATTGTCTTGCGCTGTTACTATCACTGAACTTGGTGCTCCAGTTCAGCGACACTGGCTAGCTAAAGCCAGAAGCATCCTCCCATCACCTCCTGCCATTGGCAGGGATAACATTGCTGCTGTTTTGCCTTCTTTTTTTGTTTGTTTGTTTGTTTGTTTGTTTGAATGTCTGTTCTAGAGTTACAAACCCAGGTCCTCATGTCTGCGTAACAAATGCTTTACTGACTGGGCCACCTCACTAACCCTTAGCATTTAAAACTAATAACATTCATCATTCAGGTAAAGCTCTCATAATGGTCTATTTTTTCCATCCAAATAATTTTTAAATATGAATATTTAAAAGTCTGACATTTACCAAGAATAATTGATATAAGTGATCAAGAAATATTTAGACAACTGTTTTGTTTTGAGATGAAAACTGCTGGCATCTATAAATATATAAATTCTCTGTATGTATTTTATTTTCCATGTTTTAAGCTTTCAGAAATGATTAACAAATGCAATACCTTTGGGACAAGCAAGCATAGAGAGAACATTTTATAATTTGCTAAGGTAATTAACTTCTAAATATATCATAACTCAATTATCTGACAATATTTTTTTTTATTTGAAAAAATGTAGTATTTTATACATTTTATTTCTGAATGTAATTTACTCACCAGATCTACTTGTTTTCCAAATCTTACTGGACTAAATGGCAGAAGAGGAATATTGCTCTCCCATGATTGACGGCCTATTCAGAAGTTCTGTTATAAATTACCAAGAAGGCCAAGCCATAGACCAAGCTATTGCATGCTTAACTGCCTTGATACTTGGGCATGTTTCTATAACATCAGAATGATATGACTTTATAGGTTGTGGCTTACAAGATGCTGTACAAGTAAGAAAGGGGAGGGACCAACCAAACAAACAAACATGCAGCTATTGTTTGTAATTTACAATGGAATGACATTGTCTGTTTAAATTACTGTTGTGAAAAAAATGATGAAAATATTCTTTTTTATTTATTTCAGAATATGAAAATATTCTTTTTTGTAATTCAAGGAAGTAAACACCAGATAGATTAAATAGTTGAGTAGTCTTGTGTAAAACAAGAACACAAAGTGAATAAGTGGATAACTAAGCTTAGTATGTAAGAATGACAGAGGCAGTTTTATCAATCCACCCTGATTCCTCCCATGAAAAATGATAATTTCTTTTCCCTTACACATTCTACTTCTGGATATACCTGCTACATTTCTTTACTGGCCAGAACATTGAGCATATTTATCTCTCTCTCCCTCTTTCTCTCTCTCTCTCTCATTCTCACTCTCTCTTTCTCTGTAGTACCATGCCACCAAGCCACTCATAACTGTAATACTAACCCTCTCCATTACATACACTGCCTCAGAATTATAGCTGAGACAACTTTTGGCTCAGGTTACTATGGGTGAAATATTTTATAGTAGGATGAAAGCTGTACCACCTTCCTTCAAGTCTCCTCCTTTCCTTCTCTGTAGTCCTTTTAGTGAGTTGTCTCTTCTCACGAATTTTCTACAGAGCAACCAGAGGAGATGGTTTGAGTTGGACATCCAAGGTCAAAGATCTATAGCTTCTAGCACCTTAGGAATATGACAGAAAGTTCTCTACACAGAGGCTATTCACTCCCCCTTGTTCTCCTCGATCCTTTGGTGTTACTGATGTGAGCTACTTTTCCTACTGTTTGACTCAAACATACACTGGCTATTTATAGACCACTTATGCAATCTGCAGGGACTTTTCCACACAGTAACACATTCCATCTGCACAAGCAGCCTGCAGAGTAATTATTATGAGCCACACTTCAAAGATGAGAACATGCAGGAAGCTCTAAAAGGTGATGATTTGCCCCCAAGATCAATGGTTCATAAATGGACAGTCATGATCTGACCTGAGAGTTTTGTGTTTTTGAACGCACCATGACCTTCTCAATATGGTTACCATCAATGTGACCTACAGCAGGCATCACATACTCAACTCAATGACAGATCTGACTCTGAGAAGCAGGATATGCTTGGTTTCCAAAATGAACCTTTGACACACCCTCTCTTTCTCTCTCTCTCTCTCTCTCTCTCTCTCTCTCTCTCTCTCTCTGACAGATAATATTTCAAGCTACAGGGAAGTTGAAGCTAAGAAAGATATTTAAAAAGAAAAATAGAAGCCACTACTTCTCCAGCTGTCTTCTTAGTTGGAGAAGGAGATATAAATTGTTTGTCCTGAGAATGTATTGAGTTCTTGTGTGTGTATATGTGTGTGTGTAATATGAAAAACAGTAAAAAAAAAATTTGCACAAGAGATGGGCAGAGATGTGCTGAAAGATAGACTGATCTCTATCATTCCCATCCCTGCCAAGAAGAAGAGAATAAAAAAAAACTGCTGATGATAGAAAAAAGCAAGGAATTGCTCAGAGTCAAGGAGTGTGATGAACTGAAGAAAGCCAAAGCAGATCCTGGATGCTCTTATTTAGTGACTTCACACTGAAGAAAGGTAGGTTTGGTCTAATCTCTCCCCATCTCACCTCAAAACTTGACCACCAGTTCACTCTTTGAACAACTGTGAAAAATAAGAAGTTTCAAGGAACCCCATGAAGAAGATATGAGCTGTAGACTCAGACTGTAATTTTTGAGCTAGCCCTTGTGCTAACCTCCCTGTGAAAGCACTGGACACACTGACTTTCTCAATGACTAAGGCTAATCCTGGAAATAATGTGTTTTACTTACTGCCCTTGATGAAGAGAAGGAAAATAAGTGCACATAGCATTCTGAGCTGGATTTACAGGACTCAGCTTTGCCTTTTGAAGTTCATGAGGTCTCTAAGTCATGTGACTATTTGGTGCCCTACACATGAAGCAGGAGAGCCACTGGTCTATTAGGTGCATCTCCTGCTCTGCCACCCTGCTTTCTGGGCAAACAGCAAGGACTATGCCTCTGAAAGTGTTTTAGCCATGAGTCACTGAAGGCTGGAGAAAAGAAATGAGAGGCACTTAATTAGACTGCCTGACTTTAGTTCAGTTCTTGAATTTTGTTTTAGTCCTAAAGTAGTGTGAGAGCATCCCTGAAGGAGCTATAAATCAGCCTCGCAAATGAACTCAGCACAAAGGAGAAGAAGCACAAAACACAGCAGACTGTGAGCATGTTAGCATCTGGGCAAGCATGGACCAGACTGATTCTCCTTGGATTTCCTTATAAGGGTATGACTGACCTTAGGAATGACTGTGAAGCTTAGTTTAGCTCGGTTCAATAGACATTTATTGAGATCCACTATCCTCTAACATCTGATGTGGGATCTGGCAGTAATAGCATGAGAATAAATGATAGTAGTGATGGCTCTTTATTTAGAATGGTCTACTCTGCTTTGGATGAGAAAAAAATGAAGATACCTTTTCAAATAAAGGACTGCCAAAACTAAGATGCATTTTCCAGAATCCCTGTTAACTAAAAAATCAAAATGGGGCCAGTGGATAGAATTTTTAAGGAGTCATGCCTTAGTTTATTTTGTGAAATATGTATGTTCTATCTATTCAATGTGCTCAGACATAAAAAAAAGGCACCTTTAGGAGACAAAGTTTCTATACACCAACCATCTTGAAGCATCTGTGAGACTGGATAGTCATTCAGTCACATACTGGATCAACATGGCAGGGACATGGAAATGCCCATGTGACTGTCTCCTCTTATTAGAATACCTTTAAAGGCATTTAATTTCAAATATCTGAGTAATATTTCATGGCTCTGCATTCCTAAGTCTATTGTGAAGAGAAAATAATACAAAATATGTTAATGATTCATTATATTGCTGGAATGTCCAAATAATAACATTTTTTGACATGTGGAGATACAACACACCATATCAATTAGCTTCAATTGTCATTTTATTTTGTAAATGATGACTAACTAAAAGTTCCTCATATCCTTTTTGGCATATTTTGGCTGTGTAGTGTTCCTACTAGCACTCGAAAGAGAGGGATGATCTTTCATTCATTCTTATATTTCTAGGTTCAAGTATCAAATAAATGATATGAAGGAGTGACCCAGTGGATGACTGTCTCACTTGATATCTTGCACTATGACTCTCATAAAAGATGGTCAGTAAATGCTGGACCATTTGGTTGATGTAATATCTACAGTTTAGAATAAGAATTTTAAACAGATTTTAATTGGAATAGAATTACAGAATTTTTACCTCCCTTTTCTCCTCTAACAACTCCAAGTGTTTCTTTCTTTGAATGACTCTTATGATCCACTTCCTCAGGTCAATAGTCTTTTTTCTCTATTACTGTTAGACACACACACACACACACACACACACACACACACACACACACACACGAGTCCATTTTTGTTGGTGTTGTGTATATGGTTTTAAGGTTGGCCACTCTGCATTAGACAAGCAATAAAAGGTTCATCCCTAAGCAAAACTAATTTTCTTACAAAAATTATTAGCTATTTTAGTTCTTTTTCTAGGGATGGAACACTGAATTTTTTTCCTCTTTCCACATTAACATCTTGACTGATAGCACTAATGTTCTGGAATTGTTTCTACAAGTAATTTCTAGGAGAGACCGTTTCACAGAAGATTCCTTGGTATTCTGACTCCTACGGGCTTCTTTTCCCGTCTTCTGTCACGTTCTCTGAACCAAAGATGAAGGATCTTTGATATAGAAGCTTCTTGATGAGGGATGGTAGTCACAATTCTCTGTAATTATAAGGATAAAATGTATACTGGTCTAGAAAGGTCACAATAATACATTCTTTTCTAACATCCATTGTCACTTTCTGGTAGACTTGAGTTTTCATCACTTGGAGGGAATATAAAGTCAAAGTAATAAAATAAAACACAAGTTTCTATAATAGGGCTTAGAATTCTTTTCTCCTTTTAATCAAAACACACCTTGTATTTTTGAGGACCTAACCATCAAACTCCATTACCTTTTTTTGCATGAAACTTTCCCTGATTCGTATGTCCTACCATTAGCCTGTCTTGTATTATTAGAGGGTATATTTGACATGGTAAATAGGTCATGGAGAGTTAAGGACTGGAGTGATTTAATTAGATGATACATTTTAGGAAATGGATCTGGTTAGCTACAAATCTTCCAACAATCAACTCAAAACTAACGTAAGTTCCTTTGTAATGTAATGCATGCCTGTTTCTGTCCCTACATCCATCTCTTCTATACATCTATAGACTCCACAATCACAAGTACTTTGTTACTGCTATGCTTGTCATAAAAGGCTGGAAAATTATTTAGGACATTTAAACTTCAATGCAACTAATGCCATTTAGGGCCTAGATAACTTTGTCTCTTGCTTATTTTCTCTTTCTCTTATAGAAAGAAAAGATTTGCCCCACCCATTGGTTGCGCAACTTGCACTGGTCAATTAAATATTAGTGGATATTGTATGTGGATACCAAGTCCAAGTTGTAAGTGGGTCTCTGCAGCTTTGCTTGAGTTGATGCCATCTGTAACGAACACAGCATGTGCCAGATGTCTGTCATTCGTTTTAGAACGGACCCAAAGCAAGAAGACAACATGTTGAGAAGCAGAAGCAGACTTGGAACAGCTACTGACATGTAATCTAATGTAATAAAGGCAAAATGCAAGCCGCACTTATCCTTAAAAGCCAGCAACATTTGGGGGTTGCTGAACAACAAAACTGTGTTAAGTAGCCTACATCTTACAGACATAGCAGACCTGCTAACTATATTTTGAATTGAAAACATAAGATACATTTAAGCACTGACTAGACACAAGTTTAGGAAAAACATATAACCATGTAACCCTCCCATTTTAAATGTTAGCCTACTCAATGATGGCCCAAATTTATGAATCAAAACAAAAGATTGGGATTCATCTTGTTCTGAACAAATGTAAAGACTCCATAGCTGCAAAGTGAGTTTCAAAAGTAGAAAGTTTGAAGGCATGACCATTATGACCAAAGCAGTTTGAGGCCAAAATTAATAGAAGATGAAATTTTTCTTTAAAATCATTCTAGTTTTTAAAACTGTTCATTAGCATAGTGTTATCCAAATGCTTTCCTTGACTGTTTAATTACAGAGGAGGCAGTTAAGCTGATCAAGAGACACCATTAGGAGACAAATCCCAAGCAAATATGATGAAGTGTAATTAGAGGAAGTCAATGTTCTGGAGTTTTCCAGGGCTTCCCAGAACACTGAGAAGGTTCTAAACATGATTTATGCCACCACAACGTGAGCCTGTCGTTACCATTCATTTTCTCCATAATCTGGTAATTGTGCTAGATAGGGAAGCACACACATTTGGATAAAATAACTGTTCTTTGCACAATGGTATAGGACTCTAAAAACCTCTTCCTTCTTTCCACTTGTGGGTATTATTATTATTATTGGTGTCTTAGGAATGATTTTACGCACGCTGAAGACCTGAAGACCCCTGCAACAGAGGGGAAGAAGCTAGAAAATTCGTGTGATTCTGGTACTAGGAATTTCAACAACCATTCAGGTTACAGTATTCAGACTGTGGATCCAAGTTGGTTTATAAATAGGCTGGTATTGCTTTTAAGGGTCTCTTACATTAATATATTAATATATTACTATATGCATATATGTAGCAGGAGTTTTAGTTCCATGAGAATCAGTCTTCTATCAAACATGGACTACATAATCACAGGTTTGACTGCAGTTTATTAGATATGATGGCATCTAAGGTAAAGGGAACAAAGGTGCAAAATCAATTCTAAATTCTTATCCATTTGCTAGCAATGGGGCGCTTATCATATAGCAGGTATCAATTACTGATACTCTAGACATAAATCTACCCATACATAAAGTTGGTAAGTATATATAGGTGCAAACAACATCAATTAAGAAGAATGAAACTAGACTTTATGTTTTAAAAGGAAGAACAGCTAGATTCAGTCTACTTACATGTCAATATACTTTGCAAGAATGTCTTTCTCTTTCTCTTTCTCCTACTCTACTATAATCCTATGGTTCAAATCATCCCAGAAGTTACCAAATTAACCCTTGTTTTCAAATGCCTTCAGAACTTACTAAACTTTTGCAGCTGTTTTGCAATATTGGTTTTATAAAAATCATTTCAGTAAAGAAATAGAAGCATAGAAGCTTTCCCTGTATCCTAAGTTATGTCAAATTTGGAATCCATACCCCCATCACTGACATAGAAATCTATGCCTGGATATGAAGAGCAACATCTGCCTCAGTAGCTAATTATAATTATTAAATTACTTAAAGCATGATCTCATTGATTCCTACAGTAAATTGGGAAGAAAATAAAACATGCTAGTCAAACCTCATAGTTCCCTGCCCTCTGCCTGGCATTTACCATGAACATGGAAGACACAGAATGAAAGCTGCTTGGAGGGTCCATTTGCAATTCAAAGAAAGTTTATTTAATTGAAAATCTTGAGACACGGTCTTGCTGTATAGTTCAAGCCAACTTGGAATTCATGATCTTCTTGTTTCAATCTTCTAAATGCTAGAATAGCAGGTACATTCCACAAAGCCCAGGCTGAAAATGACATTTTAAATATTTCCTTCTGATATGAAGCCAACTGCTAAAATAACATTGATTCTACATTCTACTGAATAACAAAGAGAGTATTTTGGAAATGTTAGGAGCTGTGAATTGTCTCTGCAAGTAAAACGCATGACTTACAATTGTGAAAACATTTGAATAGCTAGAGCCCATGAAAGCATTGGGTGGACCAGAAGTCTGCCTGCAATCTCCAAATGGAAGGCAGGAACAAGAAATTCCCAAAGCAATTGCCTCTGGACTTTCAGAATAGATGAGCACTGGAATCAGGCAAAGATCCCATTTCAGTAGATAAGATGGAAAACAAATGAGAAAGACACACAATGTCAACTCTGAATCTTCACGTCCATACACACACACACACACACACACACACACACACTACATATACTTATACATATACATACACACACACAAATATATATATACATATAAGTATATATATATATATATATATATATATATATATATATATATATATATATATATATTATATGTAAGAAACCAATTTTTTTACCCTAGATTCAAAATACATGGCCGTGTTCCTATTTTGCTTCTGATATATCAATTCAAGTCACAAGTATTAAAAATAATTTTTTAAAAAAATTGAAGAAAACTATAAATGGTGGAAACAGATGTCATTTTCAAGTTTTCTTTGATACATTTTCTAGTATACATTGAATGGAATGCATTCCTAATCTGACTCATTTAAATCATTGTTTCTTTACTTCAGCAAATAGAGACACATGCATATAATTGCTATGTCTTCTAGACAACATAGATCTGACTTTTCAATCAAACAATACAGAGCAAACTAATTGGAAAGATTGGATGAGTGGTCCGTACTACATTTTCACATTCATATATACAAGTATTTATTACATATTCATATGTGCATATACTTAAAAGGAAAGTACAAAACAATGAGCATTAATTATACCAACATTAAGGAGCTAGTCTCTGTCTCCTCTATCACAATTGGCTATGATTTTTAAAACTAGACCTTAAATTGCTCTTACCCATCTCTTTTAAGTGATGAAAAATTGAAATAAGAGAATAAATTAGAGTAGGATCAAAGGATACTAGATTAGTAAGGCCAAGAGGTTTCCCTAACTCAAGTCCTTACTTTAAAATCCTTTGTAATGTATCCTTGTAATATACTTGCTTCTTATTTAAATAACTGAAATCTTTATCTCATTTGAAGGCTACCTTTTCACTGTAGTATGTTAGAAAGTTCTTTCTTGTGTTGATCGAAGGTCAAACTCTACCTACTGGTATTCTTTATTCATTATAGAACAATATATTCTTCTATATTAATTATATTCATCATCACCCCCATATTTTGTATGATGGCTCTGATAATTCTGTAAGATAAACATAAAATAATCCATTTGTTTTGTTTAAAAATTATATTTGAGGACCCTGTGTTATGTCGAATGGATGATTGTGAGCATCCTATTCTGTATTTGCCAGGCACTGGCAGAGCCTCTCAGGAGACAGCTATATCAGGCTCCTGTCAGCAAGCTCTTGTTGGTATCTGCAATAGTATCTGGGTATGGTGGTTGTTTATGTTATGGACTCCCAAGTAGGGCAGTCTCTGGATGGTCATTCCTTCAGTCTCTGCTCTAAACTTTGTCTTTGGTACCCCTTCCATGGGTATTTTGTTCCCCTTTCTGAGAAGGATTCTAAGCTTCTGGGCTAATATCTACGTATCAGTGAGTGCATATCATGTGTGTTCTTTTGTGATTGGGTTACCTCACTTAGGATGATATCCTCCAATGAAGGAGTTGAGAAAGTACCCAAGAAGCTGAAGGGATTTGTAGCCCCATAGGGGGAATATCAATATGAACTAATCAGCACCCCTAGAGCTCCTAGGGACTAAACCACCAATCAAAGAAAACACATGGTGGAATGTGTGGCTCTAGCTGTATATGTAGCTGAGGATGGCCTAGTCTGTCATCAATGGGAGGAGAGGCCCTAAGTCCTGTGAAGGTTCTATGCCCCAGTACAGGGGAATGCCAGGGCCAGGGAATGGGAGTGGGTGGGTTGGGGAGCAGGGGGAGGGGGGAAGGGAATAGGGCATTTTTGGAGGGAAAACTAGGAAAGGAGATAACATTTGAAATGTAAATTTAAAATATCTAATAAAAATTATATTTGAATTCTTTAAAATTATTTTTGAAAATTAAATGATCTCCCTGTAACATACTTTGTAAATTCAACTTGGAAAATAGAATTTGTCTGTGGAGCAAAGTAATTGCAAGTTTTAGAATTATAACATCACTTCAAAATGTTATCTTCATATTGCTATGCAACATGTATAGCAGTTTTTAATAAGCTCTACTCCATTCTTAAATACCCTTTTAAAAATCTGTAGACAATTAATTAATCTTAAAATTGTGTATACATAAGCTCCAACTTCTCTGCCTTATAAGAATTAGCAATAAGAAGCAGAAAATACTACAGTAAAGATTTTAAGAAGAAAAAGATACAAACAAAAAGAAATAGTTGCATTAAAACCTTGCCGAAACCTTGTGTTTCATTCAATGGATTGCTGTGAGCATCCACTTCTATATTTGTCAGGCACTTGCAGAGCTTCTCAGGAGACAGTTTTATCAGGCTCCTGTCAGCCAGCTTTTGTTGGCGTCTGCAGTAGTGTCTGGGTTTGGTGGTTGTTTAGGGGATGGAACCCCAGGAGGGGCAGTTTCTGGATGGCCATTCCTTCAGTCTCTGCTCTGAACTTTTATCCTGACACTTTTATCCTTTTATATTAATCCAACAATCCATGAGCATGGGAGACCTTTAAATACCCAAGGAGCTGAAGGGGTTTGCAGCCCCATAGGAGGAACAACAATATGAACTAACTAGTACCCACAGAGCTCCCTGGGACTAAACCACCAACCAAAGAAAACACATGGTGGGACTCATGGTTCTAGCTGCATATGTAGCAGAGGATGGCCTAGTCGGTCATCATTGGGAGGAGAGACCCTTGGTCCTATGAAGGTTCTATGCCCCGGTATAGGTAATGCCAGGGCCAGGAAGTGGGAGTAGGTGGGTTGGGGAACAGGGGGAGGTGGGGAGAGGATAGGGGATTTTCAGAGGGGAAACTAGGAAATGGGATAACATTTGAAATGTAAATAATGAAAATATCTAATAAAAAAGGAAAAAATTAATTCATAAAATAAACTGTAATTGTCATGAATTTACAAAACAAAAATTAAGCTTTAAAAAAAAAAACCTTGCTGAAAGACTAGAGCAAGAGACTCATTTTGGAAGAAGCGCTCTCCTCCCCATTTCTAAGACAGGGATTCTTCTAAAATGAGGAAGGAAAGATCAAGGGAGCCTATACTTCATCTCAGAACTAACAGCCATGCCTCCAGTAAGAACGAGATATCTGTTTGTATCTGCAAGCTATTCTCAGTGAACACTGTGGTTCGAAGTGCATCTCCCCTGTCCACTGGCTGCTCCTCAATCCCACCAAACTACAGAACGGATTCTGATTCCTCCATAGTCCTCCTTGAAAACAAGATAGACTAGACTGCTCCAAGAATGCACTGTCTTCTGCAATTTCGCCTTTCAAGTTCCACTCCCAAGTACAAGAGTATACTTCCACACTGAGTAACTGGGGTTGAGTGTGATCCAGAATCTGCACATAGGTTCTAGCCTGCGACATTCAGTAGCATGGACTGAGCCAGAAGGAGATGGTGGGAATGGAAGCTGAAAGCAGTCACCTACCTCTTGAGTAACAATAGCCAAGCATTTGATCTTGCTGGAACAAAACACTTGAAACTGAACTTTATTGGATGACAAATGTGCTTGAAACATGATGTTCCCAAGTCTATCAGTTTTAGTCCATCATAAAAACTCTATGAAGTATCACTATCACTTTTTTTTATTAGATAATGTCTTCATTTACATTACAAGTGCTATCTCAAAAGTCCCCTATACCCTCCTCCGGCCCTGCTCCCCTACCCACCCACTCCCACTACTTGGCCCTGGCATTCCCCTGTACTGGCGCTTACAAACATTGCTAGACCTAGGGCCTTTCTTCCCCAGTAATGGCCAACTAGGCCAACACTTTGTAGATAACAAAATAGATCCAAGCACATTAAGTCATTGGTCATTCTTTAGATTCATTCAGCTAGTTAGTGTTAATCCTTGTTCTCCTTTATTCCATCCATCTTCATGGTCATAAAAGATGTTTCTTCCATCATCTTTTCCTTGGGGAAAAGAAATTTCTCAAAATGATGATAAACATCCTTTTCCATTTGTGGAGGATTATATTTTATTAATTATCAATATCAGTATTATTGCTGGTCCTAAGATTTCATTTGTGTGCATGCCATTCTTTGGACACACATTCCACGAACCTTGTGTACCTTCATAGGTAAATACTCCTTGTGAGTGAATACTTTATCAGGCTTGCTGATTTCTTTTCTTTTTTTCCCTGGCTGCTGGGACTACAAATAATTCCATAAATAAATAAGTCCCTACTCAAATGTCTATCCCAAGTCCACAATTATGAACCAACATTTTATTATGAAGTATGACTGTGCTTAAGGTACCCAACCCAGACAAGGGATATGGATGAGGGAATTTGGGGAGACAATGGATATAAAACAAACCATTGATTTCTTTTGTAGGTTCCTCAGTGAAGATGTATGACATCTATTAGGCATCATAGCCCATCACACTGTAAGCTTCTCCAAGAGAAAAACAAAATGAAAACACATACACACACGCGCGAGTGCACACACACACACACACACACACACACACACACACACACACCATGATTTGTTCTTTAGACAGAAATGCATCCAATACCAGCTGTTGTAATGGGCCATGTAGATTGCAAGCATTTCTCTCCCTGTAATTACACTGCAACAAATGCTCTAACTAATAAGCAGACAAATGACTGTTGCAATGGGTTTCAGCAGCCTGCATTTTAGAGGGAATATTTAAAACCCTGATTCTTTTCTAAGAAGATTTGTTTGAACTTGTGTCCTAAGCCCAGAGCTATTAACTGTTCTTCCAGATAAACACCATCATCACCATATAGTTACTATCAAATCACCATTTGATTTTTCTGAGACCATTTGAGGCACTGGGCTTGCAGTTCAGCTGTATTGCTGCTTATGTTCAGACAGCTAATAGAAGTTCTTTATATGCTTGTCACCAACAAAAAGGTACTGTTTTGTTCCTCTGCAGCAGAAAATGTCATTTCCCTTAAATTAAGTGAAAGAAAACAGCAGAGATGAAAAGAATAATCAAGCTTATAGGGCAAAGTCTCCCAAATCAGCCTGTTCTTTACATTAGCAAGCCATTAAGACTTTCCTTCTTAAATACATACCCTTACAGCAACTCAGTGAAATGAAAACTGAGTCTAACCAAAGCCCATATTACCTTACACTGCAACATCCAGATCTGTAGAGAAACACTCTAGTTAAATGCAGCCTGAGCTCTTGTCCAAAGGGAAATATGGATGTTAAGTGCATGCTTGCCAGGGGTTCAAATTCAGTGAGAGTTTGCAGATT
>LR749733.1:0-192500 GCA_902729485.2 Mus minutoides
GTGTGCCACGCAGACAAAGGGGCCTAAGAGGGTCTGTGACAAGGGAGGGAGGGAGGGAGGGAGGGAGGAAGGGACCTGGGAGGAAAAGTGAATGGGGGAGGAGGGAGGGGGGAAGAGGGTAAACTGATCTGGTATTGGGTTAGGGAAAAGGACTGAAGCCCTGAGGGCCAGGAGAAAGAATGTAAACAGGCAACCTCAGAAAATAGGAGGTTGGGGAGCCCCCACAGAATGCACCAGAGACCTGGGAGGTGAGAGACTCCCAAGACTCAAATGGAGGGACCTTATATGAAATGCGTGACAGTAGGAAGAGGGAACTTATAGAGCCCACTTGCAGCAGGAAGACAGGTCATCAAGAGAGAGATGGGGTTGCCATCCCACAGTCAAAAATGAGGGAGAGGGGGGCCATCCCACAGTCATAGCTATGACCCATAATTGTTCCTTTCTGAAAGAATTACAGGGATGGAGATGGAGAGGAGCCTGAGGAAGAACAGGTTCAGTGACAGGCCCTAAGTGGGATCCAGCTCAAGGGGAGGTCCCAAGGCCTGACTATTACTGAGGCTATGAAACACTCACAAAAAGGAACCCATCAAGACTGCCCTCTGAAAGACCCAACAAGCAGCTGAAAGAGTCAGATGCAGATATTTACACCCAACCAATGGACAGAAGCAGCTGATCCCTGTTGTTGAATTAGAGAAGGCTGAAAGAAGCTGAAGAGAAGGGAGATCCTGTAGGAGGGCCAGAAGTCTCAATTAATCTGAATTCCCGAGATCTCTCAAATACTGGACCACGAAACAGACAGCATATACCAGCCCAGCTTATATGAGGCCCCCAACACACATACAGTAGAGGATTTCTGGGTCTGTGTTCATTCAGAGATGATGCACCTAACTCTCAAAAAACTGGAGGCCCCAGGGAGTTTAGAGGTCAGGTGGGGTGGGAAGCAGGGGGCATCCACATGGAGATGGGATGGGGTGGGGAGGAGGTGTGGGATGTGGAGCAGTGGGAGGGTGGATGGGGGACGCGGGGAATGGAATATGGAGTGTAAAAAATAAATTAAAATGAAATTAAAATTAAAATTCAAAAAAAGTGAAAATTTTCTTTCAATGTGTATCTGTGTATAAATGTGTATGCATATATATATATATATATATATATATATATATATATATATATATGTCTATACAAATATATATCCATTCATAAATCTGACACAACTAGATATTTTGGTTTTATATATATATATATATATATATATATATATATATATATATATATATATAATTTTTCAAAACCCCAATTTGTTTTCTTTATCTTATTATCTTATGTGTTCTTATATATTATTGTAGCATCCATACAAGTAGGAGTTTTTTTCTGTATAAACCTATGGTCTCCTAAGAAACACCCAAATACCAATTAATTAATACAATGAATGTTCTCTTTCCCTATTTTCTATACATATTTCAAAGAAAACCCCTTCTATCACTTCCTTCATTAACTGGGCACCAAGTTCTCTCCATCTTGAGAAACTTTTCTCAACTTTCAGCCTCACTCATTGCAGCAGCAGCAGCAAAGTAATGGACATTGAAGATTGCATGAATATTGTCAATGAATAAGCGTAGGGATGGCTTACATTGGTTCTAAATACTGGAAATTCCTGTCGCATAAGCACAGAGACTGAAACATGTTAGCTGTTATAAGACTTTGTGATCTTTCTCTCTCTTTTTTTTGAAGATTTTTTTATTTAATTAAAATATAATTACTTCATTCCTCTATGTCAGCTTAACCCAAGCTAAAGTTGTCTTAGAGGAGAGTACCTCAGCCACGAAAATGCCATCATGTGATTGTGCTGAAAACAAGACTATAGGGAATTTCCTTAATTAGTGATTGTTGCGGGAGGAGCAAGCCAATAGTGGGCAGTGCCATCCTTGGGGTGGAAAGTCTGGGTTCTGTAAGGAAGCAGACTGAGCTAGCCATGAGGAGAAAGCTCCTGCCTCCAGGAGCTGATGCAGAGTTCCTGCTTGAGTTCCTGGCATTACTTCCTTTGATGGTGAATCATGTATAAGCTAAATAAATGCTTCCTTCACTAACTTGATTTTTGGTCACAGTGTTTCATTGCAGCAATAGAAACCCTAAGATACCCTGCATCCTCAGTTCTTCTCATACGCGTTCTTCCTCTGCTGCTCCTTAAACTAACGGTCTTTTTCTTTAATTATTTTTGTTATGTACATGTGCACATGTGTACACACACACACACACACACACACACACACACACACCTGCATACAAATAAATTTGTAAGTACAACTTGCTGAGTCATTTAGGGTCTCATTCAGTTTATTGTAGTCTACCTTCCATGCTAGCATGTCTTGGCAATGTTTAGGTCTTGTTTAGGTAGCCACATTATTGGTGTTTGATGTGTATAGTTCCCCTCTCATAACTAGAAGGCATGAACTCACAACAGACTTCCCAGTTTTCTGTCTCTTATCATCTTTCCACTCATTCTTTAATATTTTTTTTCTGATTCTTAGGTGTAGCAATTATATCAATTGGGGCTCTGTACCCCACACTCAGTTGTTCTTTGCATTTTTGGCTTTGGTAATTTTCTGTGTCTGCCATAGAAAGGGAGCAGGGCAGAGGATGGGGGAGGGTATAGGGGACTTTCGGGATAGCATTTGAAATGTAAATGAAGAAAATATTTAATAAAAATTGGAAAAAAGAAACTTTTTAATGAGGAATGAGATCTACACTTACCTGTGGGTATAAGGATAAGTACTTAGAATACAGTTAGAAATTATACTAGTTACTTTTCCATTTAGAATGGGCTTATTAACAATAATATCTTGAAAATCCATCTGGACCATTGTTTGTACATCTACTATTATTTTGCATATTCTCAAAATCCTTTGTATCTATACCTAGGGTTGAAATGACATACATCACTATATTAGGATTTTTACTTTCTCAGTTGGGAGCTTTAATTGAATTGGATCTAAATCTCTCTTAAATTCCCACAACCAAGCATAAAGTCAAGAACAAAGTATTCTCAAATGAAAATTAATAAAATGAATGATTGAGTTACATTAATACTTATCTCTATGGTCATATCTCTCTGTTTAATTTTTATATATTAAAGAATTAAGTACAGCCATTTCCATATATCAAAAATAGAGGTATAGAAAAGCAAGACTATTGGGATCAATAAATACTTGTGTTTAATGATAAAAAGGAGGTGACTGTTTTATAAAAGTTCCTATGCTTAGGCAATGCAGATCAAGTAAGCTAAGTAGTATACTTAAGTATGTTAACTAACATGCTATTTTCACAGAAATTACGGTGCTGAAACAGTAAGGGAAACAGGAAGTAAGCAGAAGACTGACATGACAGAATGAAAGCAGAAAGAGAAGTTGGGTTGCCATTGAGACTGGTTAATGGGATAATGAAAGGGACCCCAAATCAAAGTCACTTTTTCTCCAGGGACTGTATTGCATAGAAGTTGTACAATATTTCTTGGTGATTAGGAATGAGCCAGAAATTATGCATAGATTATAAGGGTTACCTAATAAATGAGGAGAGGGGGACTTATTAATAATTCCTTCATATCACAGACCTACGTGACAGAAAAGTTAGGTCTGAGAGATTTAGAAAGAAGATAATCTCTGCTCAACAGAAAGTACATATCTATTCTGAGTCACTGAGATAGGTTAGTGTGCTTCTCTGGGCAGAATTGGCCGGTAACTCTAACTGAACTATAACAACTCTATAACTATAATAACAACTGAACTATAACAACAACCATAATAACTCTAACAAACTGAACTATATGCAAGTTGTCAGAGTCAGAGTAAAGCCAAGAAGTCACTGTCATTAGTGTATGTGTATTTCTCATGTCTTTTCAGTTGGATTTCAAAGTTGTTATGAGCTACAGACTATTTACACTGCTGTTTTTCTTAATGTTGTTTCCCTGTGTCTGTCCATTGTCTAGTCATGACGAGCATGCTAAGAATTAAGTAAAATGAATAACTCTACTTGAAAGATATTACCATTTGCACTCCTTGATTGTTGAGCAGAATGCACTCCTTGATTGTTGAGCACAGCTAAGACACACAAAATAAGATGAATAGGGTCTCTTCGCAGCATTTTACCCTGTGGAAAGTAGACATGAAGAAATGAGTAGAGCCGGGCGTGGTGGTGCACACCTTTAATCCCAGCACTCTGGAGGCAGAGGCAAGCGGATTTCTGAGTTTGAGGCCATCCTGGTCTACAAAGTGAGTTCCAGGACAGCCAGGGCTATACAGAGAAACCCTGTCTCGAACCCCCCCCCAAAAAAAAATTAGTAGAGGAGAAGAAGGCTATGATATGCTAGGGTCCCATATCATAATGAGTCTCAAGGAGAAATAGCAAAAGCCTAGAGAGGTATAAATAAATTAATTGTGTTCTTGCATTCCCCTAGCCACACTTATGCACAAGATCCATCCCCAGGAACACTAGTTTTTAGGAAGCATTTCTTCAACATTACTATGTTTCACAGTCTTCTCACCTTCATTAGCCAAACTGCTGAGGAATTCCCTTGATTTCCAAAAGACAAGGTAGATCATACTTCGGACATGTGGGTCCCATTAACTGAGGCAAAGCACCTGAACAGAGCAAGAGCAGAGCTCTGCTCCATCAGACAAACTATGATGACCCAAACTCAGGATCGGACAGAATTCTATCACATTTGGAACATTGATATTTGACATGTTTATGTGTTTTTTATACAGTCTGAGTTACTAGGTTATTCATTTTACAAGCGTTCAATTAAGCCCTCGTGCACCAGTGAAAATCAAAATAAATAATGGAACATCATGTATTTTCAATTTGTCCATGTAAAGACAGAAATGGATTCTGGAGGAATGTATGGTTGTTCGGGAAGTTCAGTGCTTTTACAAGAAATAAAGGCAAAGGCATAGAGAAAATAGAAGAAGAAGGGGATGAAGCTGTGCAGGGGTGATTTTGGAAAATTCCATAGAGTAGTGACAACCTTGTATTACTTAATTGTTATTATTACCAAAATGCATGACAATAAGGAATTAAGACAGGGCTTATCTTTTTGTTATTCCATTAATTAATTTGTTTATTTACTTTACATCCTGATTGCAGCATGTCCTCACCTCCCAGTCTCCCCTCACACAGCTCCTTCCTCATCCCTTCTCCTCTTCCCCTATAAGAAGGGGGCAACCTCCCAGTGTAATAGCCCACCTTGGCACATCAAGTCTATGTAGGACTAGGCACATCCTTTCCCACTAACGCCAGATGAAGCAGCCCAGCTAGGGAACCAGGATCTACAGGCAGACAACAATCAGGGACAGCCCTCTCTGGAGTTGTTTGGGCTCTAATTAACTGCTTGAAGACCAACTTTTTCCCTTCTGCATTTCTGCCAGATAGGGAGGTGGGGGCTATGTTGTAACCATGTATACTCTTTAGTTGGTGGTTTGGTCTCTCAGAATTCATAACTGTCCAGGTTAGTTGATTCTGTTGGTCTTCCTGTGGAGTCCCTGCTCTCTGCGGGTCCCTCAGTCCTTCCACCAACCCTTTCACAAGACTCCCAGAGCTCTATCTAATGTTTGGTTGTGGGTCTCTGCATCTGTTTCAGTCAGCTGCTGGGGTGGAACCTCTCAGGGGACAGTTATGCTAAGCTCCTGTGAGGTCTGGAATATCTCACCCAGGATATTTTCTAGTTCCATTCATCTGCCTGCAAATTTCATGACATCCTTCTTTTTAATAGCTGAGTAGAATCCATTGTGTAAATGAAACATATTTTCTTCACCCATTCTTAGGGTGAGGAATATCTAGGTTGTTTCCAGTTTCTAATACAAATAAAGCTGCTCTGAACATAGTGGAGCAACTGTCTTTCTGGTGTGGTGGGGCAGCTTTTGGGTATATGTCCAGGAGTGGTGTAACTGGGTCTTGAGATAGAACTATTCCAAATTTCCTGAGAAACTGCTAGAATGATTTCCAAGTTATTTGTACAAGATTGCACTCCCACCAGCAATGAAGGAGTGTTCTCCTTGTTCTACATCCTAGCAAGCAGGGTTGGTTTTTTTTTTGTTTGTTTTTTGTGTGTTTTTTTGTTTTTTTTGTTTTTTTTTTTTTATTGTAGGCATTCTTATTGGGTATAAGATAGAATCTCAGAGTTGTCTTGATTTACATTTCTCTGATAACTAAGGAGACTAAACATTTCTTTGAGTGTTTCACAGCCATTAGTGAATCCTGTATTGAAAATTCTCTGTTTAACTCTGTACCACATTCTTAATTGGGTTATTTGGTTTGTTAGTGTCTAACTTCTTGAGATAGATGGATAGATAGATAGATGGATAGATAGATGATAGATAGATAGATAAATAGATAGATAGATAGATAGATAGATAGATAGATAGATAGATAGATAGATGATAGATGATAGATAAGAGAAATACAGAGACAAAAGGGCCACCAACAGATTGGGAAAGGATTTTTACCAATCCTAAATCTGATAGCGGACTAATATCCAATATATATAAAGAGCTCAAGAAGCTGGACTCCAGAAAAACGAATAACCCCATTAAAAATGGGGTAAAGAGCTAAACAAAGAATTCTCCCCACTTTCTCCTCTATAAGTTTCAGTGTCTCTGGTTTGGTAGATCAATGGAATAGGATCGAAGACCCAGAAATGAATCCACACACCTATGCTCACCTGATCTTTGACAAGGGAGCTAAAACTATCCAGTGGAAAAAAGACAGCCTTTTCAACAAATGGTGCTGGCACAACTGGCAGCTATCATGTAGAAGACTGGGAATTGATCCATTCTTATCTCCTTGTACTAAGGTCAAGTCNTCTAGCTGCATATATAGAAGAGGATGGCCTAGTTGGCCATCAGTGGGAAGAGAGGCCCCTTGGTTATGCAGACTTTATATGCCCCAATACAGGGGAACGCAGGGGCCAGGGGGTGGGAGCAGGTGGGTAGGGTAGCAGGGCCGGGAGGGGGGAGGATATAGGGAACTTTCTGGATAACACTTGAAATGTAAATGAAGAAAATATTTAATAAAAGTTGAAAAAAATTACATATGAATAGAAAAAAAAGTACTGGGGTTTAAATAAACATAGAGTTGACCTTACTTCAGACACATGAGGCTTAACTTTTAAGTTTTCTACTCAGGTCAGACACCCAGGATGCACTTTCTGATGGGCTGTGCAGTTGTAGAGGCATTATAGTATCCCTGCTACAGAGATATCAACTCAAGTAACCTGGAGTCTCCAATATAGGTCATGAAAACCAAGTATAAAGAATATGGAGCATAGGTACAAAGAAAGTTTAGGAAAAATGTGTGCCCCACTTTGGGGGTAGAAGATCATGATATTCCTCCAGAGTCACTGAGGAGCTGGGACAGGGGAGCAGACATGTAACCTGAGCAGCATACCCATACATTAAAGACACTGAATAATAATGGGATTATCACACAACTGAAATGAGTGCTAGAGCAACTGGCTTTCCTGGTCACATGAGCAAACCAAGGTAGGCTTGATGTTTGCCACATGACTCAAGGTGTTTTATCTTCCACATTTCAACTCCAGGAAACCAGGAGGCTCCACTACTTTATTGACTAATTTTATTTTGAAATCAACCATAAAGCAATGGAAATAGAATCATCATGATGATCTGTGTTCACTATATCTAGTGGGCAATAATTTTGTATCTTTTTTTCTCTGCTTGATAGAACTTACTTGTCCCTAAACTGGAAAAACACTCCTGTATTATGAGTCACAGTTGACTATTAACAGACAAATCTACCTGAAGGGCTGCTTTGAATATTACCATACAAATGAAGATTTCTAAATTCTCATAGAACTAGGAGTTTGACCCGTGTTTCATATGTCCATCAGTGTCAAGATCTATTTGCATACCATCACTAAAATGATTTTATGTCAACAGTTATGAGACTGTTTTCAACCTTAACTAGCGTCTCTTGCCATTCACGTGTGCACACAGCTAAGATAAAACACCTTTCTGCATGTTTAATGCAAACAAAACAGTGAAATTATTTTCTCCTAATTAATTGATTCTCTTTCAAATGGAACCAGACAAGATTAAATGACTGTCCCAAAAGTGACGCCCTCTTTAAATTGTGGACATTTTGTTTGAAAAATGTATCATCCCCCAAGGACATGAACTTGTGTTTACTGCAAGCATCTTTCAGGATGAAGGAAATTCAAGTTCATCAGAATCTCTAGAAATTTATGTGTGAGAACTTTTAAGCGTTGTATCTGCTTTGTTTCAGACGTATTATACCTCTGGAAATTATAATTTCTTCACAGGATAGCTTCTTGTGAACTCAAGTAAGCATTAGTTATATGTTTATCTTCACTCTCACAAATTACCAGAGAGGTGATTTACACAACTTATAAAACATCTTCAAAGCTGAGCAAATTAGACACTTTAGAAGCAGGAATCCATATGGCATACAAGTTAACAGACAAGGTGAAGCCAACAAAAGCCTGAGAAAGTAATTTATTATGACCTACTACTAGAACAAAATTGTCAAAAAAATATATTATTATCAGCCACACAATCAACAAAAGGAACAATCCCTACCTTGTACTGTGCAGCATTGTTAAACTCTGATGCTTGGCAGGTTACATATACTAAATGCATTTTGATTGATTGATTGGGTAGTTGGATTTTTGGGCTTTATGTTGTTGTTTTTTATAATGGTAGGGTCTCAATAATAGCCAAAGATGCCCTAGATATTATTATGTCTCCAGGCTGGCCTTAAACTGCTGACAAACCCTCCTGTCTTTGTTTTTTGAGTGCTGAGATGACAGGCATACACAACCACGCACAGAGTAAAGACATTTTTCCTCAATGGCAAGCCTCACTTGCAATGAAGATACATTCCAATCATAAGTGGCGGGCCCCCAGTAGTCTAGTGATAGAGAAAAACATGCTTACTGGAAGGCAATAAAAATAGTATCTGTTAATATAAGACAATATTTATTTCTGACTCTTTCTGAAGCTCTTATCATATAAGCATAGCATGGAAAAACTCTATGTTTATTAAAAACTTGTAGCAAGGGACAACTGAGAACCACAGATCCCTTCACATTTTACAGACATGGAATCTGAGATGGCTGATATTATCTTTATAAAAATCCTATAAAGGTGTTACAAACCTCTGTGAAGAAAGACAGATGCACAAAAAGTGATGCAACCACTTTTTCCTGGACTGGATACATTGACATTTAAGTAAAACCTACCGATGACTAATCTCAAATTTAGCTTTATATTTTCTAGGGAGCCACAGGACATTTGAAAGCAGGTTTTACAATATCCTTGAAATAGAAATAAGACAATGATTGGTCAAGAGATGCACAACATTCCTTCATAATAACCTGTAAGGATTTCTCCCATTGAGGGCTGCAAAAGAAAGATAAAGAAAGAAAAAGAAATTTGTGACATTTAACCACAGTGATATACATGTCCAAACACACCTTCAGTATAAACCCCATAAAGGTTGCCATAACGATCCTTCCCTTAACATCAAAATAACCAACAAATTCAGTTTCAAAATCTCTTAAAAAGAGTGATGTTAGACAAAGCTATAACCCAAATATATTTTTGAGCCTTATCTGAAAAAAAAAATAGACTAAGATATCTCTAGAAACAAGCCTGCATACCAATGCTCTCAGCAGAGCCCTATCCACATAGAGCAAAGAATGAACTTGGCTTCTTTTCCTATGATGTACAGGATTTTGAACATCTTTGATTTCTGTTGTGTGTAGACTGGTACGCCTGGGATACCAGCAAGCTATGAGCAGAGAAAATAAGCTTTTGTGGGGACTGAGGGAGGAGATTAGAACTCATGTCATAATGCTAGCCTGTCCTGTCCAACCAGCCCATGATAAGATGGAGAAGAACTTGTCTGGGGCATGATTTATGCACAATATTTCCAATATGCTCATAAGAACACAAGCCTGACTAATTAAAGCCCTAAATCTTTCTTGCATTGCTGAGAAAAAAGCATGTGAATGCTATACCTAACTGCAACAAAAACAAACACATCTTTAAATACTTTGATAAATTACCCACAAAAATATCCAAACCTCTTAATACTAATAGTTGAAAATATGATAAACTAAGAGATATAGAAGCCTGTAAGACCATGGAACAGTGTATTGATGTGAATTATGCTTATAAGCAGTTTAAAGCTGTTCTCCTGGAATTCCATACACAATTAAAATACCACCATCAGAGAATGAACATGTCTCGCTTTTCCACATCTTGGCTAACATTTGGGAGGTAGTGGTAGCATATCCCCCCCCCATGCTAAAAAAAATGAATTTTCTATTTCCCCACTAACCTTATTTTACATATACAAAACAAAATATACCTTCTTTTCCGTATTGTTTTCTTGTATAATATATCCTAACAGTAATTTCCTCTCCATCCACTCCCCCTAGTTTCTGCCACTTACCCCTTTCCACAGGTCTATTCCTCCTCTGTTTTCCTTCAGAAAAAAGCAAGC
Source organism: Mus minutoides (assembly GCA_902729485.2). Taxonomy (NCBI): domain Eukaryota; kingdom Metazoa; phylum Chordata; class Mammalia; order Rodentia; family Muridae; genus Mus; species Mus minutoides. The sequence continues at coordinate 10,540 of LR749733.1, forward strand.
CTTCCATGGCTATCAAATGAAGATACCACAAGAAGTCACAATAAGAGAAGACACAAACCCTCATATCAGGACTGGGCAAGGCAACCCAGTAGGAGAATAGGGGACCCAAGGGCAGGCAAAAGAATCAGACACCCTCACTCCCTCTGTTAGGAGTCCCACAAAACAAACAAAGCAAAACAAAACAAAACAAAACAAAACAAAACAAAACAAACACCAGCTAATAACCACAACATATTTACATACAACCTAGTCCTAGTGCAAACCCATGCAGGTTCCATTCAGGCTGCCTCAGTTACTGTGAGCCCCTATAAACCCTGCTAGTTGATTCTGCGAGCTCTGTTCTCCTTGTGTCTTCAACTTCTTCTGCTCCTACAACTCTCCATGTCCTCTTCTATAGAGTTCTCTGAGCGCTGACAGAATACTCCCAATGGAGTGCTTGGGTTCTCTAGGTACCAAATGTTTGGCTATGGGTCTCTGCATCTGTTCTCTTCAGCTATCAGGATAAGTCCTCTGATAATCATTGGGCTAAACACAGGAACTGGCAATTGTCTGTAACCAGGCTACTAGCAGGAATGGGACTGGAATATTAGCCCAGCCACAAAACCTTCGAAACCACAATCTAATCTACCTGCTACATGTGCAGGAACAATGAAAGTGAATACCTGTGGGAATGGTCAACCAATGACTGCTCTAACTTGATGCCCACATCTGGAAAAAAAAAAAAAAGCCCATACCTGACACTGCATGAATGACCAGGAACTAGAATCTGGACAGTCAAGAGACCTATCCATCCCATAATCAGCCACCAAACATAGACACGATTGCATATGCCAGCAAGATAGTGCTGAAATGCCTTGATATAGCTGTGGGAGGCTATACCAATGCCTGGCAAACATGGAAGTGGATGCTCACAATCAGCTATTAGCTAGAACTCNAAAAAAAAATTAAAAACACAGGAAGGACCAATCTTGGAAATATTCATTCTTCAGCTCAAGAAGGCACCATAGCAAAACTCTTTGGAGTCATGATTTCCTGGGTGAAGCCCCTACTAGTAGTGATTTCTGCCTCAGTACATGACCCTGTCACGTGCAGAGCCAGCACATCTGCCCTCTCAGATAGTGATCTGGCCATTGATTTTGCCATTAACTGCACTATTGCTCTTCTGTGAATCTTCAGAAAGTCATCAGTTTTCTCAGCCTGAATGTTCAGAACTCTAGAGGTCTCACAGAATACCCACATATCCTGATTATTTACATCAAACTTACATTCTACAGTATTTCCATTCTTGTCACACCTATTATAAACATTTTATATCACTCTATTTGACACTGTTGATTTATCATATACTTGCATTTAAAAAAAAAAAAAAAACTGTTGAGATAGGGATTCTTATGGCTACACCAGCATTCACAGCCAAGCATTGCATTTCATGTTTCACTAGCACATGCCTTGCAAGTTGTCCTCAGCAGGGACCTGCTGTCACCTAACTCTAAAGGAACAAAGGAGAGACAAGTTAACAGATGTTCAAATTCAGCCACATACTAAGGAAAGACATCCAGTGAGCAGCATATACTCCAGCTACCTCAATAGAAAATGCAATGTTTTCACTAAACCCAGTATGAACTACCTGAAGAATTCAAAAAAAAGATGTGTGATAAACTGCGGCCTATGAACCATTTGAACAGAGTCCAGAAGTCAGAGCGGGATCCATCAGTTGTCACTTTATAGAATGGAATGCTCAAATGTCCTCTGCCAGTTTAGATGAGTACATTCTGAAAGACTTCTCATGAGTCTGATGGTACATGCTTTCAGCTTCTCCAGGTAGAATATACAGGTCCAAGAACTTATGAATATAAGAAGGAGCCTCTACTTCATGACAACAGCAAGGTTGGGTAAGTAGGCCACATGCCAAAACTCTCCCAAATTTGGGCTATTTCAGCACAAGGAAATAAGCCAACTATAAATCTATTTCCCTGCACTGCTCCCTGTCCTCGCAGACGACTGTCTGTCTCAGCTCAGCTTTAGATTTTTTTGATTCCCGGAGGAGGGAACATGTGACAGGCCACACAGGTTTCTTGCTCAACTTAAAGCCTCCTGCCACTTTGACTCCAAGTGTCTGTACATAAGCAAACAAAGAAAACCCCATGCCAATCATCCCAAGGATATGAGAATTGCTTTACGAGAAGGAGCAAGGGACAAAAATACCCAAGCCTCTATGATCTCCCTGTGCCTGAAATTGTTAAAGATGGACAATGGAATGTCCATATCTCAAGGCTTGAAGTAAAGGTAAGGAAAATGAATGATTGTGAAATAACATTGCCATCTATCCTAGCTAGAAAAAAAAACACCATTATATGATTAGTTCTAGATCAGGGAATGATTCCTCCGGTTTACACTTTGGGCTTTCAATTGCATTCTGTTATTAAATGCTTTTTTAGCAAAAGAACCAGTTTCCCATTTATCCTTTTATAACATAAGGCCAATGGCAGAAAAAGCCGCCTGGGCTCAGCAGAACACTGTAGAAGATTAGAATGCCACACAGGTTATTGTTTTTACAGAATTGCTTTGAAGACAAATTGGATTTCATTGCCTAAAAGAAATTTCTCTGTGTTTTTACAAAGAGGCAACACATGGATCTCAGCCACTACCAAGTATATGTCAGTGGAATACCTGGAAGAAGTCAACCAATATACTTCTAGATGTAAAACTTAATGAGGTCTTTGCTCTTGACATCAACTCTAGGAGGTTGGTGTCAGGACCAAGCATAGGATTCACCAGTGAGTCTATATGCCAAATTGAGATACCAGGCAGTGATTATGCATACCATTAATCCTAGCACTAAGCAGGCAGAGGTAGGTGGATCTCTGAGTTCAAAGACATCCTGGAGTGAGTTTCAGGACAGCCAGGGCTACATAGAGAAACACTGTCTCAAAACAAAACCAAAGTGTGGGTTGGAGATAAGATGACTATGCTCTGTTACAGAGATGACCTGGCTTATTCTCATCTTCACGGATACTTTGCAGATTCAAATGGCAAAGGGATTAAATATACTTCCAACAAAGATTTCAACTTGAAATGCAATGTTCCACAAAATATTAGTATCAGTACTTGCCAGGATTCTATTTAAAATGTGATAGGTTGATTAAAAAATACATACCATGTAGAGTAACAATTTCTTTTCACTCTGGTTGCTCTCTAAACCCTCTTTTACTAGGTAAATCATGCTTCAGAAAGGATCTTTCTACAAAGGCAGCCATATAGGCAGGTTGGAACGTGTCTCATTCTGAGCTTGACTAGTGTTCTCTTGGAAGTGCATCTATTATGGATAAGTGAAAGAAAAGAAAAAAAAAATACATCTCCCAGATTTTTATCTTAAACTAAAAAGTACATTCATTTTGAAAGTAAAAGCAATGGTATAAAAAAATTACAAATGTATCATAGATATACTTTATTACTTTTTTATCTAGATATTTCAGTTTGAGGGTATGCTGGGGGAAAGTTGAGTTTATTATTATTATTATTATTATTATTATTATTATTATTATTATTATTATATATTTTATTTACATTTCAAATGTTATCCCCTTTCCTGTTTTCCCCACCAAAACATCCCTATCTCATACCCCCTCCCCCTGCTCACCAACCCACCCACTCCCACTCCCACTCCCCTGTCCTGGCATTTTGAGCCTTCATAGGACCAAGGGCCTCTCCTCCCATTGATGACCTACAAGGCCATCCTCTGCTACATATGCGGCTGGAGCCATGGGTCCATCCATGTGTATTCTTTAGTTGGTGGTTTAGTCCCTGTGAGCTCTGAGGGTATTGGTTGGTTCATATTGTTGAAGCTGCAAACCCCTTCAGCTCCTTGGGTACTTTCTCTACCTCCTCCACTGGGGACCCTATGTTCAGTCCAATGGTTGTCCTAGAGCATCCACCTCTGTATTTTTCAGGCACTGGCAGAGCTCCTCAGGAAACAGCTATATCAGGTTCCTGTCAGTAAACACTTGTTGGTATCCACAATAGTGTCTGGGTTTGGTGACTGTATATGGGATGGATCCCCAGGTGGGGCGGTCTCTGGATGGTCTTTTCTTCAGTCTCTACTCCACACTTTGTCTCTGTAACTCCTTCCATGGGTATTTTGTTCCCCCTTCTAAGAAGAATCCAAGTATCCACATTTTGATCTTTCTTCTTCTTGAGTTTCATGTGGTCTATGAATTGTGTCTTGGGTACTCTGAGCATCTGGGCTAATATCCACTTATCAGTGAATGCATAGCATATGTTCTTTTGTGATTGGGTTACATCACTCAGGATGATATTTTCTAGTTCCATCTATTTGCCTAAGAATTTCATGAATTCATTGTTTTTAATAGCTGAGTAGTATTCCATTGTGTAAATGCACCACATTTTTCTGTATCCATTCCTCTGTTGAGGGACATCTGGGTTCTTTCCAACTTCTGGCTGTTGCAAATAAGGCTGGAGTGAACATAGTAGAGCATGTGTCTTTATTACATGTTAGAGCATCATCTGGTTATAGGCCCCAGAGTGGTTTAACTGGGACCTCAGGTAGTACTATGTTTAATTTTCTGAAGAACCACCAAAATGATTTCCAGAGTGGATCCAGCAATGGAGGAGTTTTCCTCTTACTCCACCTCCTCACCAGTATCTACTGTCACCTGAGTTTTTGATCTTAGCCATTCTGACTGGAGTAAGATGGAATCTCAGGGTTTTGATTTGCATTTTCCTGATGAGTAAGCTTGTTGGGACCTCGTAAAACTGCAAAGCTTCTGTAAGGCAAAGGACACTGTCAATAGGACAAAACAGCAACCAACAGATTAGGAAAAGATTTTTACCAGCCCTACATCTGATGGAGGGCTAATATCCAATATATACAAAGAACTCAAGAAGTTTGACTCCAGAGAAACAAATAGCCCTATTAAAAAATAGGGGAGGTCCCAAGGCCCGACACTATTACTGAGGCTATGGAATGCTCACAAAAAGGGATCTATCATGACTGCCCTCCAAAAGACCCAACAAGCAGCTGAAAGAGTCAGATGCAGATATTTGCACCCAACCAATGGACAGAAGCTAGTGACCCCTATTGTTGAATTAAGAAGGTTTGAAAGAAGCTGAGAAGGGCAATTCTGTAATAGGACCAGCAGTCTTAATTAATCTGCACCACCCAAGATCTTTCAAATACTGGACCACTAAACAGACAGCATACACCACCTGTTATGAGGCCCCTAACACACATACAGTAGAGGACATCCAGGTCTGTGTTCATTCAGAGATGAAGCACCTAACCCTCAAGAGACTGGAGACACCAGGGAGTCTAGAGGTCAGGTGGGGTGGGGTGTAGGGGCATCCACGAGGAGATGGATGGGGTGGGGAGGAAATAAGGGATATGGAGCAGTCATAGGGCAGATGGGGAGGGGCAGGGAATGGAATATGAAGTGTAAAAAATGAATTACAAATTAAATTAAATTTTAAAAATGGGGTACAGAGCAAAATAAAGAATTCTCAACTGAGAAATACCAAATGGCTGAGAAGCACCTAAGGAAAGTTGAGTTTTAATCATGTACAATTTAAAACTGAAATAGTCAACTTTCTATATCTAAGGGTATATACCTTCATATTCAACCAAGAATTTGTAATTATATTAATACTAATGCCTGTACCATGTACAAACTACTTCTTTATCCTTATTCTCTAAACAATGTAATGTAATAAATATGTAGATGGCATTTACATTGTTCTAGGTATTATACATAATTTATAGATTATTTAAAGTTCATGAGATAATATGCACAAATTATATGCAAATTCTCTATCTTCATAACTTCTTTCTGTGACTTTGAGGGGTCCTTATCAGGAACATAGATAGACATTACTGCTTCACTGAATTTAATGAACTCCTCAAGATGAAGTGACTGTATTTGAAATCATTGACAGACAACATTTCAAGGACCAAATTTATTGATAGAAAACAGAAGCTACTTTTTAAATCCAACATCAGTAGCAGCCAAGAAAAGCTTTAAAAGGAGAAAACTACAACATCTGGCTTTCTCTTGCCTGCTAGCTAATAAGCTGGCTTTTATTCCCTTGGGCCTCTGAAACTGATCATTGCTAAATGAGATTTCCCCTTCCTTGATGAACTTTTCAAAGATTCTTGTCCTGGAAATTGAATGTAGTTACTACAATGAGGGTAAGATTCATCAGAAGATGGGGTCTTGTCTTTGCTTCCTCTCATCCAGTCTCATAATATTGGGCCAAAGCAAGAAGTAATACCAATCAAATGCTGTGACCTGACAATGCTGATTTCATTGATATTGGTCTTAAGGCATCTCACTCCTCCCTGGGATGTTTCCAAGCATGGGAAGCCTTTTAAGGAGTAGAGAGAGAAGGAGGAGAAGGCCAAGGTTGCTTTTTTCTAGCCAAACAAGACACACCCAACACATTCTTCAGAGTATTTTCATTTACTGCACATCACAAGAGCTTCTATGTTTGCTCAGCTGCTCACAAGAATGATTTTATTTAAAACACAATGCACTACTAGTTTTGATACAGGTGTGCCCTGATTTTGTAATATTCCCTTTCCTTCTTTTAGCATCTGACTTTTCTGAATTGGGACTTTTCTGAACAGTTCCCTGTGCATATCATCTAAGGCTCTCATGCACACCATGCCAAAAGGTGTCCTTGGCATGTTCTTGGTTCCTTAGCATGTGTTTTACAACCTACTATTTAGCTTTCTCCGATTAAGAAGTCAAATGCTGGGTGTGGTGGCGCATGCCTTTAATCCCAGCACTTGGGAGGCAGAGGCAGGCAGATTTCTGAGTTTGAGGCCAGTCTGGTCTACAAAGTGAGTTCCAGGACAGCCTGGGCTACACAGAGAAACCCTGTCTCGAAAAACAAAAAAATCAAAAACCAATCAAACAAAAACAAACAAACAAACAAAATAAGAAGTCAAGAGAATCCCATCAAGAAAGAGGCCATCAATGTTGCCATATATCTTTTGTTAGAAGGGAATCATTAGGTAAAAACTCAGTGAGACATAACTGCTCAAGGAATATCCTGAGACAGGGCCCATCCCACAGCACCAAGGAAGTCTACCTGGAACATTCCATTTAAAAGCAGGACAACAGAACAATCCCTCAGAACCTTCTCAGCACAGAAATCCCTAATAGCACAACTGCACTGAGACCTACAGTTGCATCATGTTCTTCCTCCGCACATGACTGCTTGGTTATTTCTTTCCTCTTTGTATAGTTCAAGGAAAGATCTCAAGACATGAAAGTTCTAAATATTGGCATCTCCAGCTGGAAATGCATTTGCTTCTGTGTCTTAGGTCTTTGAGTGATGAATTCCAAATATAATGTGTAGTAGCTTGGCTCTGAGACCTCAGAGTTTTCCTAATTTCTTTCTTCATAATGGTCCCAATTCAGAAAAGTCAGATGCTAAAAGAAGGAAAGGGAATATTACAAAATCAGGGCACACCTGTATCAAAAACTAGTAGTGCCTTGTGTTTTAAACAAAATCATTTTCCTTGCTCTGTGACTTTCTCAAAATATTAATGAGTTGAAGATACAAAAAGTGTCAATAAAGTGTGATTCAAAAGAATATAACCTGATAACATTGTATGATAGAATACAAAATTTACAAAATAAAGAGTGAAACATGAGCCCAAAGGCTTAGAGATCACAGATAAGTACTTACCAACTGCCTTATAAAAAGATGTTGGAGTTCTTTCGGTTGGCAAGAAATTGTCATAGAAAAGTTTAAGCCTTTTGTAACTAATGATCAAACTGGGAAAGAACTGAATGAGATGACAAGTAGAGGGCAGACAAAAAGCTGTACCTTTAATTACATTCAAAAGGAAGAATATTCTGTATTTCAGGGCTGCAGCTGTGCCTGGGACATTAATCCTTCTAAGTTGCAATCACTACACAAAGGTTCTGTTCTTACAGGCTCCTCCATTTCATAGGTAAAAAAACAAATCTCTAAAAAGTTAGGGAACTTATTCAAAAACTAAGGCTGCCCATGGCAGATCTGAATGCCACTCCAAACAATCCACCTCCTCAATCATGCACGTCTGACTTCAGAGTGACATGGGTGACAAATAAATCTGTCCTGTGATATTTGAAGTTGGTCACTTCAGCTCGTGCTAAATGACCTATAAAAAGGCATGTGTTGACAGGGATACTTATGCACAGAAGAAACATATTCTCAGAACATAATGGAAAGTTGATAAATATGCCTGGTCTCCCAATGAGATGAATAGTGGGCAGTGAGAAGCTTTACTCTACACAGATGGTCTCTGACTTAGGCTATTTCAACTTCACGACAATTCAAAAGCAAAATATATTCCGTACTTTGAATTTTGTACTTCAAAGTGATGTCAAAATGGTATGTATTCAGAATTTTAGTTTTCATCTTTTATTTCTAAGGCTAAAGTTATATATCCTGATACTTCTTTGTATGTGACACAGAAAGGCAGCAACAAGCTGCAACTAACTCCCAGGGAGCTTTGCCATCCTCGTATGCTCTATAGCCTGGTGTCTAAAACTGTGGGCCACATCCCTCTAAGATGGACGAAGCTGAATGTGAGGGTCATGAAAAAGTTGGCAACATTGAAAGGTTTCTGAATGTGCAACAAGGACAAATTGATTCGCAATCAAACATGATGTGAACACATGGTGTTCTTGCCATGCATGGCCATGTGGCACTGCATTCCTCCTCTACAGTCATGCCTCTCAACACAGAATACGATCACTGCACTGCATGTCACATGTCCTCACAGTGTGCAACACCAGCAGATGCTAGCTGAAATATCTCAGCTCCTATTGAAGATTGGTATGTTGTGAACTGTAGTGGATTTTTGAGGGGGGGGGGTGTTAGTTTGTTTGTTTTGTTTTTAGTACATTCAGGTTTCTCTTATAGAAGCCTGGTGGTTCAATTATGTGAATCAAATTGTAATATTTCCTACCACCATTAATCTGCATGTAAATATCAAACTAGTACATCTTTAGATTGCATAATATTAGAATGTTTAATTGTAAAAGTGATACTTGACTTGCTGACTGGTGTCTCATCAAAAAAATAGTTTATGAAATTTGACTACTAACTATGATAGAATTTCTAAAAATTTTTGAAAAAGTCTTAAATGTAATTCTGCCAGTTCCTATAAATTTATCTGTAGCAGCATTATAAACATTAACAAATATGAAACTATTAATTGATTATGACAAATATTGTATATGCTCTTTGTCCTGCATTATCAAATATTAATCCAGAATTTAAACCTTTATATATAAATACATCAGTACATCCATTCCATTATTATGTAGCATTGCTTTTATCTTTATTAAATGACTAAATTATAAGTTTGTCAAATATTTTAGCACACAAATATATTATCAGATTAAATCAAATTAAATGTTTGATTTGCACATTTACATTATGTACATATATATGCATAATCACATGAAAACTTCTCAGACAAAAGGAAGTCACAAGTAGAAAGTTCCAGAAGCCGGGTGGTGGTGGCACACGCCTTTAATCCCAGCACTTGGGAGGCAGAGGCATGTGGATTTCTGAGTTCGAGGCCAGCTTGGTCTACAGAGTGAGTTCCAGGACATCCAGGGCTATTCAGAGAAACCCTGTCTCAAAAAACCAAAAAAAAAAAAAAAAAGGAAGTTCCAGAAGTCTTAATGTACAGCCACTTTGTTGATAAGCTATGATGCTTTATGAGCTCCATGAGTTAAATATATTTCAACTCATATTTGACATTTGACTGGGGACTGTAACTTTAATTTTAATTTTTTCAAATCCTATTTTTAATGATGGTTCTTAAACACTTTAACCTTCCTTGTAACCCACCAGAGGTGGTGGAAAAGGAAGGATCAGGGGTTGGGGGAATGGACCTGTTTAAAAAGGTTCTTTGGAGCAACTCCCATCTGTGTTGTCTGGAAATTGGCAGTTCAGTTCACAGGTTAGCAGGCAGCAGCAGCTTGATCCATTCGCAAACACTTTACTGATACACCAGCAGTCCAGTTTGGAGTTGGGGTTAGCAACAGTGGTGATACAACCTAGCAAAGACAGCCAGATCCCAGCCTCAACATGAGTCAGCAGAAGGGCCAACAAGAACATTGGGAGAAGTTCTCAGCTGTGCCTTTCTCAGGGAAGTGAAGAGAAGAGCAGTGAAGAGGTGAGACCCACAAATATTGCACAACTAGCTGTACCAGCAAGCCAAGCTCTGTCTCCATCACTCTATTAAGTTCTACTTATACCCTCCAAACATCAGGTGTCTTCCACATGTCTTGCCTCAACACAAGTCTTGCAAAGTCAGCATGTATATCCAATCATAGAGAGTCCTTGGAAGCTTCAACAAACTGCAGCACACCACCAGAAGATTTTTGGTGCATTTCTCTCTATGGCAGGACAAATGCAGCTGAACTATGCAAAGTAAGGTGGACCAATACATGCATGTTGTTAGCAAAGTATCTTTCATCACATGTCTTTCATGGGCTTGCTTTAGCAGAACATCCTCTCTCTTGTGTCTGCTTCAGCGAAACGGTTCACCATGAGTCTGCCTTAGCCTTTCACACCTGTGTCCATTTTAACAAACGTTCCTTTCACTTGTTTGCCCCAACAAAACACTATCCAAACAACTTCCAGAGAACCATTAAGTTTCCACTTCAGGGGACACAGTCTTAGCTTGCAATACGCTTATATAGTTGTGGTTCAGTTGAGCACCGGCAAGAGACTTGGTTGCGAAAAAGTATGCAGACAGCTGGAGAAGCATGTGCAAAGCAGTAGTTTCCTAGTCAAATGGACCCAGAGCAATGTGGGTAGCGAATTTATCATGGTACTCAGCTTGGCCTTTATATCTACAAGCTTAAATTCTTTACATGTCAGCTTCTAGGGCTAGGATCACATTACCCAGGCTTATGGGGTGGTAGAAAAGCCCAGTGCCCCATCTGTTAACTTGCAATGAGAAATGACAAACTTCAAATAAAGCAAGCTCACATATACCGACCAGCACTTTCTCTCCCTGGAGGTTTGCAATGTGGGAGGTGCAATCACACTCAGAAGATTGCTTTGTCAGCACCGATTTAGGAAAAGAATGAAATAATTTATAAGATTCTTAATGGTAAGGCATCAGGCTCAAGTGGTCTACCTCACTGTGGATTCTGAGAAGTCTCAATATGAATTTCAGTTCTTACTGATATCAGTGCCATATTGGCCAAGTTATTCTAATCACCTTACACACATGGAATAGTAACAAATAATAGCTAGTAAAGGTTCTGTGAAAATAAACTGAAATATTATATGTAAAATATAACTCAGCCAAAGTCTGATGAAAAAAATAATTAACTAACATATATGGATTCTTATGATAATGATTAGGGTAGTTACTACCTGTCTACCCAAGAAGCATGACTTAAGACGACATCCTCATAGGAAGATGAGACTCCAACAAGATTGTCTAAGAATAGAATCCCTGTCTTCTTTCTCATGACTGTATTTCATTGTGTTAAGACTCTCAGCCAAAGTCAAGATGAGCCAGGTATGAAGTACTCCCTGGCCATGAAGAGTTACACCAATGTATATTTGTAATTATAAAGTAATATTTTGTCCATTAAAAATTAACTTTTCTTGTAAATGATTGTAATATGTTCTCTACACTTTCCAAACTAATACTTATTTCATAATAAGTAGGGAGTCTATAATTTCAAGATACATTTATTTATCATGGTAGGAGATGATCATGAATGTTTCTAAAATTCTCTGTACATGAGTATAGTGCCTAGCCAAGGCTGTCAATTGTCCTTTTAATTGAAAGCTACTTAGAGGAAATATGAATCATATCAAACAACATAGTAAATAATAACTCTAAATTAGAACCCAAGATTCAGTTTTCTTCTTAGGTGGCTTTTTGGTGAGACATTTCAGAGCAGAACTACTGAAGAACAGCAATTCTATGTTGAATTTCAAAGTGTGTTTACCTTTCCTTCCAACCCTTGTAATTCTCATCTCCTCCTCTTTGGAAGAAGACAATCACTAGAGTTAGGAGAAGAAAGAGGATGATGAAACAAGAGGAGATGATGAAAGCCGCTCTTCAGATTCGGCACGGACTCTTACTGCTGCATCAAGAGGAATATTCACCAAATGACACAGATTCATATGAGAGAGAGAGAGAGAGAGAGAGAGAGAGAGAGAGCACATGAAAAGGTTGTGTTTTTAGATTCTAGAGCTGTCTGGAATATTTTAAGTTCAAGTTCAAATTGCACAAATTTTTTTTTTCATTCTTTATAAAGTATTTTGTGAGGACCTGCGTAGCACAGCAGATACTAGATGGAAGACAGACCCAGAAAGAGCACACAGCCTTATGGGTAAACACAGGATAATGCAGACAGTGACCGTACAAAGAAGTGAGAGTGATTTTGATTCAGGTGTGAGGCGGTTCAAACAGCTTTTGTCAAAGCGTGTGACACTTGTGGAAAATAGAAAATGAACTTCAACTTTTACCAAAGTGACAAGTTTCAGGCAGTGTGAAGAGCCAGAGGATAGAAATATCAGAAGAAGATGTGATGCCGCATAGATGAAAGCACAGCAGAAACCCAGGCAAACCCTGTCAATGGAGCATGCGTGAGTTGCCTCATCTCAACAAAACATACCACCAGCAAAATGAGCATGATAATAGTACAGAATGCGAAGGACTATTGTATAAATTAAATTTCTATGTGGAGAATGCTTCAAAAATTACTGTTTTGATTCTGTGTTGCCCAGAGAATATGCACCAGATAAAAATCTAGGCTGAGACTCACCAACATGTCCACAAACTTCAGAGCCACAACTGACATGGAGGATGTCAGTACTCTAGCGAACAAGCTCACCTCTGGCTTAACAGATGAAAAGCTCATGAAGGCTGCAGGTTAGCAAGGGTTACCTGGGGGACTTTTACTCTCCCAGCAGAATTCCAGAGAGCCGGAGAAATCAATCCACTCCCTTTACTCCAGCCCTGTTTTGTGTAGGAGCCTGGAGATTGCTTTTGTTTCTGCAAACTAGCACTGCATTACTGATTCCAGTTGTTGTGGAAACAACCCACAGGATATTCCATAGGTCACAGGGTGAAGTCTCAGGGTGAAATGCATCTACAGCAGAAAGCCTTAAATGTGATGTAGAATGCTAACTGAAAATAATAATAAAACAAATCCTACAGAGCCCCAAGTTTTTCCTTTGCTATTCCAGCAGCCTCGGTCTAGTTCAATGGGCCTCCTGAAATCTTCATGGCCCCACCTCCTGTCTGTACCTTTCATACCATGGTTCAAACCCCTCTCAAGTCTCCATCCATTGACCATTTTTTTTCTCACTTCAGATTTTTTTTTTTTTCAAGATCCTATTGACATGGGTCTTCTTCCTCTTCTCTATCGTTCAGTGAGTTGCTACCTACATGAACTTACCAAAGCCAACTCAAACATGCTGTGCTCTCCAAGAGGTTCCCTGCACCATTCCCTTCCCACTCAAACTCTAGTGCCTCATATGTGCACTTCCTATTCACTCACTGAAGATCTTAGAACTACTCCCCTGGCAAGCCCTCTAATCTCAAGGATGCTCACCATTAGACAACATCAAACTGTTTCGGTTATGTAACCATTTGACTGTCTTCCTCATTTAAGTATACAGGGGCTCATGTGCTGTTCATCTCAAGTCCCTTGACGGCTAATTAGAATTTTCGCAGAATAATGATGCTTAAGGTACAGATATAGAATGGGAAGGAAGACAGAGAACAAGAATACGGGAAAGAAAGAGGAAAGGCGGAAGGAATAGAAGGAAAGTAGGTGTGAAAGATAGGAAATTTTGTAAAGGAGGGTGGAGGGAGAGAGAGAGAGAGAGAGAGAGAGAGAGAGAACAAAAAAATAGAAAGAAGTGAAAGTTGGTAAGCCTATCTCCCCTTCCTTTCACCAACTCCAGCCACAGTGGACAATGGTGGAAGACATAAAACGCCAGCCTGCAGTGATACACACTGCTCATGGTGCCTCTCCATTGGAGCCTCCAAATTGCTCTAAATGAGTACCTCTCTAAGCATAGCACAGTGCAGCTAGAGCATGTGTTTCAGGCTCCTCAAGCCATCTGTTCAATTGTTCTCTGATACTCCCTGTCTCAGATGTTAGCCAAGTTATTGTATACCGCTGCTGCACTTCTCTCACCCATGGAAACCAGTATTTATTGTGCCCATCTTGAAAGTAAGAAAAGAGGGACATGAGGAATGTTTGACATGCTTAAGGGCCTCCAACAATCAATAGGGAACTGCTCAACTCAACCTGTGCAGTCGTTATGAGGTTTCTTCTCATTCCACTCAGTTCTAGAAAACTCGAGGAAGTTTTTGTAAGCAAACATTGTAAAAAATGTCTCCTGCTTCTTGCAATCACATACCAAACAGGCTAATAAAATTAGACCTGCACTTTGCAGAGCTTACGACTCCCTTAGCTTTAATATTTCCTGCTAAATAGATCTTTCTAAAGTCCTTGGGAAAAATATCTGCATTAAATATGCCAGGATAATAAACACATACCTACAGCATAACAAGAGTAAATTCAAATTAGTGAGAAAAACGACAGCTTCACAATAAATAACCAGGCAGCAAACATTCAGTCCCTGCAAGGGAAGAAGTCACATGCACTAGCAGACCCTCAGTCCCAACATGGTTCTGCCTTACCATCAGACCTGATAGAATCTCCACACTTTCTCTCCATGTCTGTTTTTTTTTCCCTAGAACATAAATTCAAAACTAATATCTTCGTCAGAGAAGTAGGATAATGAATAAATGAGACTATTTTATACCCATGATCAACTCTCTCTAAATAATTCAACTTACGGAGCATTTACTAAAATCTAGACAGTTGGAGATAATAACCATTCAATAAATTGAAGCCTTCCATTTTTGTATAAAATACTTTTTTTTTCTTATATTCAAAGATAACACTATGACTACTTGTTTAGGTTTACGTGATGAATTATTGGATGCTCAACTATTCATAGAATTTTCAATACCCTTAATCATCAGGGAAATGAAAATCAAAACAACCCTGATATTCTACCTCAGACCAGTCAGAATGGCTAGGATCAAAAATTCAGGTGACAGCAGATGCTGGCAAGGATGTGGAGAAAGAGGAACACTCCTCCATTACTAGTGGGATTGCAAGCTGATACAACCACTCTGGAAATCAGTCTGGTGGTTCCTCAGAAAACTAGACATAGTACTACCAGTAGATCCAGCAATACCTGTCCTAGGCATATACCCAGAAGATGTTCCAACTGGTAATAAGACCACATGCTCCACTATGTTCATAGCAGCCTTATTTATAATAGCCAGAAGCTGGAAAGAACCCAGATGTCCCTCAACAGAGGAATGGATACAGAAAATGTGGTACATTTACACAATGGAGTACTTCTCAGCTATTAAAAACAATGAATTTATGAAATTCTTAGGCAAATGGATTTATCTGGAGAGTGTCATCCTGAGTAAGGTAACCCAATCACAAAAATACTCATTTGATATGTACTCACTGATAAGTGGATATTAGCTCAGAAACCTAGAATGCCCAAAATAAAACTTCCAAAACACAAGAAAATCAAGAAGGAAGAAAAACGCATAGATACTTCATTCCTCCCTAGAATAGGGAATAAAATATCCATGGAAGGAGTTTCAGAGACAAAGTTTGGAGCTAAGACAAAGGATAGGCCATCCAGAGACTGCCCCACCTGGGGGTCCATCCCATAATCAGCCACCAAACACAGTCACTACTGCATATGCTAGCAAGATTTTGCTGAAAGGACCCTGATATAGCTGTCTCCTATGAGGCTGTGTCAGTGCCTGGCAAATACAGAAGTGGATGCTCACAGTCATCTATAGGATGGAACACAGGGTCCCCAAAGTAGGAGCTAGAGAAAGTACCCAAGAGCCAAAGGGGTCTGCAACCCTATAGGTGGAACAACAATATGAACTAATCAGTATCCTCAGAGCTCATGTCTCTAGCTGCATATGTAGCAGAAGATGGCCTAGTCGGCCATTATTGGGAAGAGAGGCCCCTTGATCTAGCAAACTTTATATGCCCCAGGACAGGGGAATGCCAGGGCCAAGAAGTGGGAGTGAATGGGTAGGGCAGCAGGGCTAGGGGAGGGTATAGGGGACTTTGAGGATAGCATTTGAAATGCAAATGAAGAAAATATATAATTTAAAAAAAGAAAAATTGTAACTCTCAGTTTGTCTATTAAGAGTGTTTCCAAAATAGATTATAATTTAAATTAGAATACAAAGCAAAATCCTTCCATGTGAGCTTAAGCAGGCAGCATCCCATTCACAGATAAATCAAATGAAACAAAAACTGGCCGAGGAGTGAAATCATTTGTGCCAAGCTTCTAAATTCTAAACATTCATCTTCTATCTTCCCTTTCTCCAGGACATTGGAAACTCCATTTCTAGAATCTTGAGCCTTGGATAGAATTACTTTGCCATCTTCCTATTCTCCTATTCCTTGCTTATGATAGATAATGCGACTTTTCAGTCTCTACTTCATTACCCAGTTTCCATAATCAGTCTCCTATCTGTCTGTCTGTCTGTCTGTCTGTCTGTCTGTCTGTCTGACTGTGTTAACCAATTATCTATCATCTGTCTATTTTCTATTATTCATCTACCAATTACCTGTCTACCATCAATCTATCTCTCATTTTGTTTTTCTGCAGAATTTTGACTAATGCAGATACATAAATAGAAAGTGGTATGTCATCTCTACCAACCACATTAATAAGATTTATTAATGTGACTAAATTCATTGATAATTGTGTCTGTAGAACTGCTATGCTTATATTTTACTGAGAATAGGGTAAAGCTTTAAATTTTTTGTCATTTGAGAATCAAATTCAAAATTCAAAACTGTATTTATATTCATTTTAGCCATAGTTCTACCCATGGTTATTCACTTTAAGTAGAAATTGCCAAATTTCCAAAAGAACACCAGGATTGTTTCTGAGAGTGGCACTCAAATTAATTTCATATACAATAAATTTTGTGGGATATTTTAGATAGAAAAGAGGCCTTTCCTTACAAAGCCAAAACTTATTCTACAGAAGTTGGTGTTCAAAGGCAAGAATTAAATGGGAAAAAAAAGAGTTATAAACAAGAAAGTTTATACAAGAATTTACATGTAATTGAAAGAATATTACTTAGACTTATTACATTCCATTCATTGTATCATTCATTTACTTCCTAAATAGTAATAGAACAAAAATATTTTTGAAAACTGGATTGTTTACTTGACAAAAATCAGAGCAGTTTAAAATTTTATTACTAAGAAATTTTGTCCTATTATAGCAATAATCACAATGGAGGAAAATGAATAGAAAGAAAGTTACTGTTTAAATATTTACTTTTAAGTATAAGAAATTAATTAGGAAACACTTGTAGTAGCTACAGTGGTTTGAATGAGAATGGTCCCCATAGGCTCAAATACATGAATGCTTGGATGCCAGGGAGTTAGAACTGTGTGAAGGTTAAAAATGATTACGAGGTGTGCTTTGGAGTAACTGGCATTGCAGACTAAAGATTATCACTAACATAGGCTTTGAGTTCTCAAAAGCCCATGCTGAACCTGGGTGTTCTCTCGCCCCTCCCTCTCCCCATTACCCTCTCTCTGTGTCAGTCTCTGTCTCTCTGTCTCTGTCTCTGCCTGTGGACCAAGATGTAGCTGTCAACTATTTCTCCATCACTACAACTACTCGATCCTATGCTCCCATCATGATGATAATGCAATAAGCCTCTGAACTGTAAGCAAATCTCCAATTAAAGGCTTTCCTTAATATATAAAAGTTGTCTTGATCTTGGTGTCTCTTCACAGCACTAAAAGTGCTTAGAGAGTAGCTATTATGCTAAGAACACAAAACTCAACATAGTTTAAACCTTCTATGACTATATATTGAATCCAAACTTGTAAATTCATGATCAGTGACTATAAGAGACAATAATAATAGTAATAATAGTATGATGTTTTGAGATGGACAGATTACATGAAAATTTTTTTTCTTCTTAGCATCGTTGATATGGGTTGTATAATAAAAGAAAATTTTACCCTACCCTAAGAAGAATGCATGTGCATACACATGCAACACACAAACACATGTCACATACCTTAATTTCTAATCTAAAAGAGTACAACCAAAGGACATTGCAGTTTATATAATGGCCCATAAATATACTGTTAGAACTAAGAAATCCTATATTAAACACTATTTTGTCTACTGTTTTTATTTTACTTTTGAGATTATAATTATCATTTTTCTTTTCCATCTTCTGCCCCCAAAACTTCTCATAAACCCTTCCCTTATCTCTTTCAAATTTATGGACTTTTCTTTTCTTTTTTTTCTTTATTAGATATTTTCTTTATTTACATTTCAAATGCTATCCCAAAAGTTCCCTATACCCCGCCTCTGCCCTGCTCCCCTACCCACCCACTCCCACTTCTTGGCCCTGGCGTTCCCCTGTACTGGGGCAAATAAAGTTTGTAAGACCAAGGGGCCTCTCTTCCCAATGATGGCTGACTAGGCCATCTTCTGCTACATATGCATCTAGAGACATGAGTTCTGGGAGTACTGGTTAGTTCATATTGTTGTTCCACCTAAACAGTTGCAAACCCTTTCAACTCCTTGGGTACTTTCTCTACCTCCTACATTGGGGGCCCTGTGTTCCATCCTATAGATGACTGTGATCATCCACTTCTGTATTTTCCAGGCACTGGCATAGCCTCACTCAAGATAGCTATATCAGGGTCTTTCAGCAAAATCTTGCTGGCATATGCAATAGTGTCTAGGTTTGGGGGCTGATTATGGGATGGATCCTTGGGTGGGGTAGTCTCTGGAAGGTCCATCCTTTCGTCTAGGTCCAAATTTTGTCTCTGTAACGCCTTTCATGGGTATTTTGTTCTCTATTCTATGGAGGAATAAAGTGTCCACACTTTGGTCTTCATTGTTCTTGATTTTCTTGTGTTTTGCAAATTGTGTCTTGGGTATTCTAAGTTTCTGGGCTAATATCCAATTATCAGTGAGTGCATATCAAGTGACTTCTTTTCTGATTTGGTTACCTCACTCAGAATGATGTCCTCCAGATACATCCGTTTGCCCAAGAATTTCATAAATTCATTGTTTTTAATAGTTGAGGAGTACTCCATTGTGTAAATGTACCACATTTTCTGTATCCATTCCTCTGTTGAGGGACATCTGGGTTCTTTCCAGCTTCTGGCTATTATAAATAAGGCTGCTATAAACATAGTGGAGCATGTGGTCTTATTACCAGTTGGAACATCTTCTGGGTATATGCCTAGGACAGGTATTGCTGGATCATCTGGTAGTACTATGTCCAATTTTCTGAGGAACCTCCAGACTGATTTCCAGAGTGATTGTACCAACTTGCAATCCCACCAGCAATGGAGGAGTGTTCCTCTTTCTCCACATCCTCGCCAGCATCTGCTGTCACCTGAATTTTTAATCTTAGCCTTCTGACTGGAGTGTAGTGGAAACTCAGGGTTGTTTTGATTTGCATTTACCTGATGATTAAGGATGTTGAACATTTTTCAGGTGATTCTCAGCCATTCGGTATTCCTCACTTGAGAATTCTTTCTTTAGCTCTGTACCCCATTTTTAATGGGATTATTTGATTTTCTGGAGTCCAGCTTCTTAAACTCTTTGTATATATTAAATATTAATCCCCTATCATATTTAGAATTGGTAAAAATGCTTTCCCAATCTATTGGTGGCTTTTTTGTCCTATTGACAGTGCCTTTTGTGTTACAGAAGCTTTGCAATTTCATGAGGTCCATTTGTTAATTTTTGATCTTACAGCATGAGTTTCTTTTTGGGGGCACTCAGGGCGATAAGTTTTCTTCTTAGAACTGCCTTCATTGTGTCCCATAAGTTTGGGTATGTTGTGCCTTCATTTTCATTAAACTCTAAAAGTCTTTAATTTCTTTCTTTATTTCTTCCTTGACTGAGGAATCATTGAGTAGAGTGTTGTTCAATTTCCACATGAATGTTGGCTTTCTATTATTTGTGTTGTTATTGAAGATCAGCCTTAGTCCATGGTGATCTGATAGGATGCATGGGATAATTTCAATATTTTTGTATTTGTTGAGACCTAGTTTGTGACTGATTATATGGTCAATTTTGGAGGAGGTACCATGTGCTGCTGAGAAGAAAGTATATCCTTTTGTTTTAGGATAAAATGTTCAGTAGATATTTATTAAATCCATTTGTTTCATATCTGCTGTTAGTGTCCATGTGTCTCTGTTTAGATTCTGTTTCCAGTATCTGTCCAATGGTGAGAGTGGGGTGTTGAAGTCTCCCACTATTATTGTGTAAGTTGCGATGTGTGTTTTGAGCTTTACTAAAGTTTCTTTAATGAATGTGGCTGCTTTTGCATTTGGAGCATAGATATTCAGAATTGAGAGTTCATCTTGATTTATTTTTCCTTTGATGAGTATGAAGTGCCCCTCCTTGTCTTTTTTGATAACTTTGTGTTAAAAGTCAATTTTTTTCAATATTAGAATGGCTACTCCAGCTTGTTTCTTCAGACCATTTGCTTGAAAAATTGTTTTCCAGCCTTTCACTCTGAGGTAGTGTCTGTCTTTTTCCCTGAGGTGAGTTTCCTGTAAGCAGAAAAATGTTGGGTCCTATTTGTGTAGCCAGTCTATTAGTCTGTGTCTTTTTATTGGGGAACTGAGTCCATTGATGTTAAGAGAAATTAAAGAAAAGTAATTGTTGCTTCCTGTTATTTTTGTTGTTAAAGTTGGGATTCTGTTCTTGGTGCTGTCTTCTTTTAGGTTTGTTGAAGGATTACTTTCTTGAATTGTCTATGGTGTAGTTTCCTTCATTGTGTTAGTCTTTTCCCGTTATTATCCTTTGAAGGGCTGGCTTCGTGGGAAGATATTGTGTGAATTTGTTTTTGTCATGGAATACTTTGGTTTCTCTATCTATGGTAATTGAGAGTTTTGCTGGGTATAGCAGCCTGGGCTGGCATTTGTGTTCTCTTAGGGTCTGTATAACATCTGTCCAGGATCTTCTGGCTTTCAGAGTCTCTGGTGAGAAGTCTGGTGTAATTCTAATAGGCCTGCCTTTATATGTTACTTGACCTTTTTCCCTTACTGCTTTTAATATTCCCTCTTTATTTAGTGCATTTGTTGTTTTGATTATTATGTGCTGGGAGAAATTCTTTTCTTGTCCAGTCTATTTGGAGTTTTGTAGGCTTCTTGTATGTTCATGGGCATTTCTCTCTTTAGGCTTGGGAAGTTTTCTTCTATAATTTTGTTGAAGATATTTGCTGGCCCTTTAAATTGAAAATCTTCATTCTCATCTACTCCTATTATCTGTAGCTTTAGTCTTCTCATTGTGCCCTGGATTTCCTGGATGTTTTGAGTTAGAATCATTTTGCATTTCACATTTTCTTTGATTGTTCTGCCCATGTTCTCTATGGAATCTTCTGCACCTGAGATTCTCTCTTCCATCTCTTGTACTCTGTTGCTCATGCTCACATCTATGGTTCCTGATTTCTTTCCTAGGGTTTCCATCTCCAGAGTTGTCTCACTTTGTGTTTTCTGTATTGTTTCTACTTCCTTTTTTAGGTCTTGGATAGTTTTGTTCAATTCCATCACTGTTTGATTGTGTTTTCCTGTAATTCCTTTATGTCTTTTGTGTTTCTTCTTTAAGGACTTCAACCTGTTTAGCAGTGTTTTCCTGTGATTCTTTAAGGTCTTCTACCTGTTTAGCAGTATTCTCATGTATTTCTTTAAGTGAGTTATTATAGCCCTTCTTAAGGTCCTCTATCAGCATCATGAAATATGATTTTGAATCCGAATCTTGCTTTTCAGGTGTGTTGGGGTATTCAGGACTGGCTGAGGTGGGAGTGCTGGATTCTGATCATGGTGAGCGATCTTGGTTTCTTTTGGTAAGATTTTTACATTTGCCTTTTGCCATTTGGTAATCTCTGGAGTTAGTTATTATAATTGTCTCTGACTAGAGCCTGTTCCTCCTGTAATTCTGTTAGGCTCTGTCAGCTGTCCTGGGAGTCCAGCTCTCTTCTGAGTCTCAGTGGTCAGAGTACTCTCTTCTGGCAAGCTCTCCTCTTGCAAGGAAGTTGCACAGAGGTCTGGTGTTCAGACTTGCCTCCTGGTTGAAGATGAAGGCCCAAAACAGGGCCTGTCCCAGAAGATGGTTTACCTCTGCAGTCGGCAAGCTCACCTGCACAGACTGGACTCTGAGGGACCCAAGACACAAGATGGTTCCCTCACCTGCTCTGGAGGTCAGAGCCCTCTCTGGTGGTCACCTCCTCTGGTCGGGCAGCTTGCCCGGATGTCTGGAGTCAGAAACAGGGGTCTGTTACAGAAGCTGTATGACTTCTGTCTGTCCCAGTAGCTGTGTGAGACCCGGGAGACAAGATGGCTCCCTTACCTGCTCTGGGAGTCATAGCCCTCCCAGGCGGCCACCTCTCCTCTGGCGGGGAAGGTCCCTGGATGTCTGCAGTCCAAGATGGGGGTCTGTCCCAGAAGCTGTGTGGCTTCTGCCTGTCACAGAAGCTGTGTTGCTTCTGTAGTCTACAAGCTGATCTGCGCAGACTGCTCTCAGAGGGGTCTTTCTTTTCATTAATCACTGTTACATGAAGATAAATACATATACATATGCACATGCATATACATAAATATATACACATGTATGTATATATGAAGATATATTCCTAATGGAATCTGCTCAGTTGGTATAATATTGCTTCTGTTTTTAAGGCTGAACATTTGGTATTGGGTAACCAATTGGAGGGCTCGTCCCTAAGGATTGCATCCTCTCATCATTTCTTAGTTAACTGGAGTAATTGTGTAGAGTTGAGGTCCCTGGGCACATCTACTGTTTTTGTTCTCAGTTGGTTTGTGTTTGGACAATAATGTGGGTGAGATTTTATGGGGTATCGTCTGACAATACTAGGAGATACGATCACTGTCAACTCCATGATCCTCTGGCTCTTACAATCTTTCTGCGCCCTCTTCCAAAATGTTCCCTAAACCTTGGGTATGAGAGTATTTTGCAGATTTATCCATTGGGAACTGCTTTCCACAACTATGCATTTTGATTGGTTGTGGTTTTCTGGAGTGCTCTCCATTTGTCACAAAGAGAAGTTTTCTTGATGAGAGTGAGGACTACATTGGTCTGTGGGTCTAGGGAAAATGTTTAGCTTGTTGGTATAGGTTCTGCTGGTTTAGTAAAGTGGTGGTTTTAGGTTCCTCCCCAGGATCCATTACTTCATTTATCAAGATTTAGGAGCATATGGGGCTCCAAATGGGAAATGTTTATGCCACCAAGCTCCAAGCTTCCTTTCCAGCCCTCCTTCAGTTGATTCCACTTAGCATCCACTTCCATGACAAAACCTTCCAAAATAATCCTTGTCAATTGTAAAAGAATGCAGACTCCTTAGTTTGGTCCATGACATCCACCTACTTAATCTTCATCTCTGTCTCTAGACATTTCTCTTCCAGTCTTCTCCTGGGATTACTGTATCCTCCTTCTTCTTGCTCAAATATGCTTCTTACCCCTATCTTGAAGATTGCATTGATTGCTGTTTTATTGCTCTGATAAAACTGCATGATCAAAATCGACTCGTTGAAGATGGAGTTTATTTGAGAGCTTGATTCTATTATGGTAGGGACAACAGGGCCTGGCAGAAAGAAGCTAGCTGAACACATGTCATTCTCACATAAGATTCAGAAAGATTAAAAAAAAAGAAGCAAAGTGAAGTTACTTATAAACTCTTTGTGTATGTGTGTGTGTGTATGTGTGTGTGTGTGATTTTGTTTACATTTGAAATGTTGTCCCCCTTTCCAGTTTCCCCTTTGCATGCGCCCTATCACATCCCCTCTCCCTACTGCCTCTAGGAGAGTGTTCCCCCTACCCACCCACCCAGTTCCACTTCACCATCCTATGCTATCCATCCTATGCTGGGCTACCAGCTTCTGCAGGATCAAGGGCCTCTCCTCACAATGATGCTAGAATAGGCCATCCTCTGCTACATCTGTGGCTGGAGCCATGGGTCCCTCCATGTATACTTTTTGGTTGGTTGTTTAGTCCCTGTGAGTTCTGGGAGTTCTGGTTAGTTGGTATTGTTGTTCTTCCTATAGGGATGCAAACCCCCTCAGTTCCTTCAGTCCTTCCCCTAACTCTTAAAGTCTACCCCTAGTTGTGGGCTTTCTCCAGCAAGGCAAAACTTCTCAGAGGTTCTATAACCTCCAAAAATATTGAACTTGTTTTGGAAGAATTAGGTGAGGTCTTTTTGGAAAAAGTATGTCACCAAGAGTGGGCTTTAAGGTTTCAAAGGCTCATACCATCCCGAGTAAGCTTTCTTTTACTTTACCCCTGCTCTTGTATCCATTAGTAATAGTAGCCAAGATATGTAATCAATCTAAATGTGCAGTATCTGAGAGCCCTGATTACCTGCCTGATGCTGGGTTTCCAGCCAAGATGGTCATATTCTAACCTTTTGAAACCATAAGTTCACAATTAAATGCATTCTTTTCTTTTCTTTTCTTTTTTTAAGAATTTTTATTAGATATTTTCTTCATTTACATTTCAAATGCTATCCTGAAAGTTCCCTATACCCTCCCCCACCCTGCTCCCCTATCCACCCACTCCTGCTTCCTGGCACTGGTATTCCCTTGTACTGGGGCATATCAAGTTTGCAAGACCAAGGGTCTTCTCTTGGCCAACTAGGCCATCTTCTGCTACATATGCAGCTAGAGACATGAGCTCTGGGAGTACTGGTTAGTTTGTATTGTTCCTCCTATAGGGTTCCAGACTCTTTCAGCTCCTTGGGTACCTTCTCTAGCTCCTCCATTGGGGGCCCTGTCTTCCATCCAATAGATGATTGTGAGCATCCAGTTCTGTATTTGCCAGACACTGGCATACCCTCACAAGAAGAAGCTATATTAGGGTCCTATCAGCAATATCTTGCTGGCATTTGCAATAGTGTCTGGGTTTAGTGGCTGATTATGGGGTGGATCCCCATGTGGGGCAGTCTCTGAATGGTCCATCCTTCCGTCTCAGCTACAAACTTTGTCTCTGTAACTCCTTTCATGGGTATTTTGTTCCCTATTCTAAGGAGAAATGAAGTATCCATACTTTGACCTTCCTTCTTCTTGAGTTTCATGTGTTTTGCAAATTGTATCTTGGGTAGTCTAAGTTTCTGTGCTAATATCCAATATCATGTGAGTTCTTTTGTGATTGGGTTACCTCACTCAGGATGATTTCCTCCAGATTCATCCATTTGCCTAAGAATTTCATAACTTCATCATTTTTAATAACTGAGTAGTACTCCATTGTGTAAATGGACCACATTTTCTGTATCCATTCCTCTGTTGAGGGACATCTGGGTTCTTTCCAGCTTCTGACTATTATAAATAAGGTTGCTATGAACATACTGGAGCATGTGGTCTTATTACCAGTTCGAACATCTTCTGGGTATATGCCTAGGACAGGTATTGCTGGATCTTCTGGTAGTACTATGTCCAATTTTCTGAAGAACCACCAGACTGATTTTCAGAGTGGTTGTACAAGCTTGCAATCCCACCAGCCATGGCGAAGTGTTCCTCTTTCTCCACATCCTGCTAGCACCTGCTGTCACCTGAATTTTTTATTTTAGCCATTCGGGCTGGTCAATCCTAAATCTGATAGGGAACTAATATCCAATATATACAAAGAACTCAGGAAGCTGGACTCCAGAAATTCAAATAACCCCATTAAAAAGGGGGGGGCAGTACAGAGTTAAACAAAGAATTCTCAACTGAGGAATACTGAATGGCTGAGAAGCACCTGAAAAAATGTTCAACATCCTTAATCATCAGGGAAATGCAAATGCTTTCTTTTCTAAGTTGCCTTTGTCATGGCATTTTGTTGCAGCAATAGAAAAGTAACTAAGACATTAGTCCTTTTTATATTTTTTAAAATAACAATTATTCTGAATATGAGGTAACATCTCATAATTTTAATGTGTGTTCCCCTGATAATTAGTGGTGTTCAAATATTTTCACATACCTATTGTCAATTTGTATATCTTCCTTTGAGAAATGCCTACATGTCTATTACCAATTTTTCATCAGATTAGTTGTTCTATTATGGTTGAATTATTTGTGTTTCTTATATTTTGGATTCTAACACACTATAGATAGCATTTTCCAATACTTTCTTTCATTTCATATGTTGTTGACTTATTATATTAACTGATTACTTCCTAAATTTGGAACCAAACATAGACACGAGAAATACATCCAGATATTAAAGGTCAACCCACTTTTGACAAGTTGCCAAGAACACACAACACAGAAATGATGGATTCTTCAGGAAGTTCTGATGAGACAAATGGTTACCTATATTCAAAAGACGAAAACTAATGTAGACTATCAGACTATGGGGAAAAATGAACCTAGAGGTTGCCAATATCTTAAACTGAAAACATAAAACTGCAAAAACTACAGAAAAATAATCCTACATTGGATGGCTTTCCTGATTTTAGCATAGCTAATGATTTAGATAAAAGTGCATGGCCAAATATCAGACTACCCACTGACTATTTTACTCTCAACAAAATCTAAGGAGGGAGGTGTCATTAATAGCTCATATTTAACAATCAGAAGACAGACAAGGAGCCTAAGATCCAATATATACAAACAAAAAAGAACAATGAAATAATCTGGCAGGAAAGACTCTAACTATGTATGTAAGGGGCAGCTAATCTTGAGAGCTAGGTTGCTAAGTGTTTGATATGGCTGGGGTAGGAGGGGATTGAGTGTTTGGTATGGTCAGAGTAGGGAGGGCTGTGAGTCACAAGGCATACAGTTGGTACTTCATAGATAGGTATCAGATGGCTACATCATTTGCTGTGAGACCCCAAGCTTCCTAGCTAAAATCCTTGCTTGGGAATGGGGCCACATTTCTATGTGCAGAAATAATTTTCTGCTCATATCATTCGACTTCTAAGGGACTGAACCCACGTTTGTGGAAGAAAATTTAATGACCTGAAAATTGTTGTTTTCTCAAACATACTGATTGACCAAGAAGCATGTTATAAATACAGTTCTAAACAAGACTAAAAAGGGAACAGCCCTGCAATTATGGCTACTGTAGATAAAGAATGCATGTTCAAAAGTGTCATGGCAAAAATTCAGATGATCACACAGATCAGTGAAATAATAGGAGTTAATTCCTATTTTCCTCAATCTGCATGAATGAGGCATATAATTAAGTCAAATCACCTTCACCCACTCCCACACATGCCAAACACGTGCATGGTTGTACACACACACACACACACACACACACACACACACACACACACACCAACCTCCTTTTGTGCATTTAAAAATCTCTTACAGTAAAATAGCATTGGCACAAAATATTCAACTCCACAGGGAAAACTGCCACCATCTTTATTCCACCCTCATCACTATGCTTCAGAATTAACAAGCTTCTTCATTAGAAACCCAATCAGGGAATTCAGATGGGAATCTAATGCAGAAAGCATCTAGAGAAGCTGAGCTTCACTGGCCTTTCAATTCCACACCATGTGATGGAAAGACTAGTATGTAAAGGGGCAGTGATTTGCTTTAACTGACCCAGCTATCTTTGCCTGACAGACAGAGCCTTTTGAAATGAAAACCTGAAGAGTTAACTGCATATGAAAACACAATATCCCATTGTGGTGGGGTTTTCTAGGTGAGAATCCCTGATCCAGGGGAAGATTCCTGTAGACTCTATATCTGCTCACTTTAAAAATTAGCTTTACACATTCCAGAATCAAAACACTTGCAGAGATATCACATCATGACCCATAAGGGTAAAGATGACAATTCCTCAAGCTTCTGTCTTTCTCAGGAGTGGGATATGGGTGTGCTGAACAAGACTTCTTGAGTGTAGTGATAATGACATATACGTTCAGGGTCTGACTTTTTATGCTCTAAGTACTCCCATTCTCCTTTATTGGCTATTGTTTCATCTATAGATCTTTAAAAGTTCGGGTCCTTGATTCATATTTCTCTTTTTAATATTTATTTAAAATTATAATATAATTCCATTTCTCTTTTCATCTTCCTACCACAAACCCTCCATCCATAGGCCCCTCCTGATTCTCATTCAAATTCATGGCCACCTTTTTCATTAATTCTTGTATACTCATATTTATATGCAGATAGATTCCTAAGTATAACCTGAACAGTCCGTATAATGTTACTTGCATATAGGTTTTGATATCTGATCATTTGCTATTGGATAACCAGTTGGTTTGCTCTTCCATGAGGAATACTATTTCTTCCACTGTCAGAATTCCTTAATTGTCTATAGTTCTTTGTGTGGGGTTGAGGTCTTGTGGGCTTTCCTGTCTATGTTGGTATGTCTATTGTTATTTCCCTAGTTCAGCTTATATGTAGGCAGTCATATTGGTAATATTTCATGGCAGTACCTTCTGGCATTACTATGAGAGAGTTATGACAACAAACTCCCTGTTCCTCTAGTTCTTGCAATCTTCCCTGGGTTGCTGGCTCTATTTCCAGTGCCAGGTATGGTTTCTCTCTTGTTAAATGGGCCTAAAGTCTAATTACAGCTATTGGTGACCACCAAGGTCAGTATACCACTACTAAGCCTTTAGGGTTATAATGCTATACTGGTCCTTGTTGTGCTTCATAGGTTTATGTCTAGGTAATAATGTAGCTTGCTTACATGCTGTCTTTTGGTACCACTAATGCTAGTCATCAGGGAGGACTCAGTCATCAGCTCAGTTACAGCTCAGAGGTCTCTGAGACCTGTGTCTGAAATTCATGAAATCTTCAACAATAAGGGCTTATCCTATGGGTTTTTTTTTCTAGTCCCTTGGACAGCTCTGACCAACAACTCAAAAGAAGAGTTCTTGTATCTGGTATTATGGTTTTTATTAGGTGGTCCTTGGCTCTTGGAGGGAGTGTGGTCTTATTGTAGTATCCCCTGATGCTTTGAGAAAACATGCTAATAGGTGCTTACTGCTATGACATTCTCTTCTCTTACCATGTACTGACTGTCCCCCAAAAGGCTGAACACCACCAGAAGTTGAACCTATATCTTATGCAAAAGGCTTTGAGGTAGAGATGTTGCCAGACATGTCTTTGTTCCCACTCATGCCCCACCCTTTGGTAACTGAATTCAAAGCTTTCTAATCCAGAAAATGAACATCTCACTTATAGACCCAAGAAGACATAAATCTGTCAATGTAAGCTCAAGGGAAGCTTTCTCATCCTTAATTTCATTATCACTTACAGGTTATGAGCTATCACTGCATATTTGCATTTACAATGGTAGTAATAGCCCCCAATCGGAATTTTAGTTTTTTAGACTTTTTGACCAATGGGATTTTTAAAAAAAACTTTATATTGATTCTTTGTGAATTTCACATCATGGACGCCATCCCACTCACCTCCCAATCTGCCTCCATATCTGCCCTTTGCCTTTGTAACCAAAAGAAAACAAAAAAAAATTAAAATTAAACAATAAAAGAATTTCCCTGTGAAAGCTGCTGTGTGTCACTGTTTGTCCCACAGCATACCCCTTTGTCTAAATGACATTCATTTGCAAATGTTTATTGCAATGAGTCATTGGTCTCCTTCAAGGCCTCTGGCTTCTGGTATACTTTCAATACTCCATCTTTACCAGGACTCCATTTGGATATCCTGTTGTTGATCTGTGTCTTAGAGATTAGCAGCTTTGGTTCTGCAGGACTCGTTCCTTCCTATGCTCTAGCAGTTAAAACATGTGGTAGATGTTAGGGTGGGCCAAATCAGAGGCCTGGAGAATAGCTGAATTGATGTGCCTGCCTTCTCTCCTGTGACCATGTCAGCTGGAGCAGTTCTGCTGCTTTCCTGAGGTAAGGGGCAGGGGTAGCCCCTACTCCTGCCATCAGGGCCAGCACTCCAACACTGTCCTAGCGAAGACTGGGGTCAGCTCACCCACTTTCATGCCGTCAGACTGGCTCCCCCATACCCATGCCACAAGAGCGAGTTCTACATAGGTTCCCTGGTGAACAGGTAATCAGTTTCCACTTGTGTGAGAGAAATTCCCTCCCACAGGAAAAAGACTGACTCTTGTGAACTAGCATCATACTGACTAATCAGGTAAAGGAGCAGAAAGCATTACTAAGATGTTAAGAAAGGTGAGTTCTTTATTGTTTGCCCCCAGATACACAGTTCTACATAGGAACTCCTCTGGCTTATTTTCCCATAAGGCAAAGGAAAGGTTTAATAGACATAGGCTTATATATACCTCTAGAATATGCAATCATTAAGAATATGGTGCCTCTTAGAGCCCACTTTTCCATTATCTCCCTGGCCAGATCTGGTATGAAACTGATTCCACAAATGTGTGCTTGCCAAGCGGTCCTAAATGATATTCAAATGGAACACCTTAAAGCCTAGATTGAAAGCCAAGAAAATTCTTAACTTCTAACTGAAGCCCTAAAACTACTCTAGTCAACTATTTTTCAAACTCTTTATTGCTGAGAATCTCATTCATGTATTCAAAGAAACATGTAAACTGACAATTTCATATCCATCACATCCAAATCAGTTCTATGCCCCTATGTTCATCAGCTTTTCTTAAATTACTGTTATAAAACATCTGACATAAGTATCTTGAAAAGGACAAAGGGTTAATTTGGTTTCTAGACTTAAAGGTTTTAGACCATGACTTCTTGGCTCTGTTGCTTTTATATATGTGGCAAAAAAGTAGTACATCATTGTCTGGAGCCCACTACAGAGCACTACTTATACTATGCTGGCCAGGAATGAAAGTCAGAGGAAGAGTATGAACCAAGGACCCATTATTCTTCAAGAGCATGGCCACAAAAGTCTAACTTTCTCCCACCAGACTCTGTCTAAGAAAGATTCCACTACCTCTCAATATGACAAGGTAGAGATATTATCCTCTGTTATATGGCACTTTGGGGAACATTTCTAACCCCAACAATTACATGTTCCCCAACACTCAGACATATAGCTTCCTCAGATAAGTTGTAGATCTCTGAGTATGCATTGTGGACATCATATACTAACCTGAAACATAGTAGGTCAGACAGAAAGCTTTATTAAATATTTGTTGAATGATACACAGTTTGATAAATGATACATCAAATACATCTTTGAACTTTCACCTTTAACTTAAAAATTGCTAATATCAATCTTTACTCTGAAGCAAGTTATCTTTGTGTTCCTTTCCTCTTCCTATCTGTTCCTCAATTTCTTTATAGAAGAGAAAAGGGGAACATATCTGATAGACTGTGAATCTTCTTTTAGCTTTGTTATTCTCATATTCTGGGGTGCAAGTACATAGATATAGAGTGGTCAAGTATTAAAAGGGATAGTATGGTAGGCATGATAAGAGATCCCACAGTATGTCATCATCCTTGATCATAATTGCATTTTGGACAATATTCCTTTTTCCCAGTATCCTAGAACCAATTATATAACTAGTCTTGTGTATCTTGTGGCAATTAAAAGAAGAAGTAAAATAAAAACCTGAAGAATGGGGGGGGGGCAGGAAAGTAAGGGAATCAGAGAGCAGGAAGAAAGTCAGCAAGAAAGAGACAATAAGAGCCACCAAAAGACATAAATGGAGACATAGAATGTCTAAGGCTGAAAAGAAGGGAAAAGAAGAAACACAATCTGAGAGAGAAAATAAAAGCAGAGAAACAGAATCAGGCAGAGAGAGATGAGGCAGAAGCAGATATACAGAACTAGAACTGGGAATACAAAAATAAAATAAAATGAAATAAAATAAAAGTCAGCGAATCAGAGGGGAAGTCCGTAGGACAGAGATAGAGACAAATAGAAAAGAGCTCACAGTTGTCCAAGAGGCATAGCCATGGACATTTCCATGGAGAAGAAAGATAACATTTTTATGTCTCTTTCAAATGATTGCCATTTACCAGATGATTTTCCCCTAAGATATTCTGAATGAGGTAGAGACATTGGCTCTCTCCTGTCTTTTATCCCACCAAAGCTCTGCTTATACTCAAAAGACAAAGTTATTTGAGTCCTAGGTGCCATTAAATGCTCTCTTGCCTTCATTTACAATGTGCTAGAACATGAGGTTCCTCTAGAGATTTCACGTAGGAGAGAGTCAGTAAAGCCAAGAATAGCTGGGACGGGACTGCCAGCCACACTCCAGGAGCCACAGCAGAGCCAAGAGTGGGAACACATTCACACTTCAAATTCATGAGTTTGCATCTTCAGTTTAATAGGCCCAACAGTGCCAACAGCAAATAAACCCACCCTGGTCTGGATACAACTCCATCCCCAGGCACAGCTCCTAAGAAAGCACGTGTTCAAAATAGGAGACCCAAGCCTGGTGATGATTTCTTCTTCTGCAAGTGTTTGTTGAGTGATGGTTTCCCAACAGTGGGATTTTTTTTCTCATCTTGGCTTTTGTGGACTTCAAAAATTCTCAGTGTTCAATTAAGATCAAATGATCTCTGTGTTCAATTGACCCAGGTTATAATTCAGTTTCTGTCCAGAAACACCAGACTTTACTCTATCATTATTTTTATTTTTAAGTCTTCTTGTGCATTGTACATGCAGGTTGGCATGTGCATGGGTGCATTGTAAATGGTTGTTTACATGCTTGCAGATGAATGTAGAGGCTAGAGGTGACATCAGAAATCCTCCTCCATTGCTCTTCCATGTTATTCTTTTGATACCAGGTCTCTCACTCGAACCCAGAGGTCATCAATATGGCTTGTCATCCTAGCCAGCTTTCTTATAAGACTAGAATTACAGACATGCCTACAAACCCATAGGTCATTTATGTGGCTCTTTGGGTCCTCTTTATTTTATGATGAGTGCTTTAATCATCTCCCAAGATCGTATTTGAAATTTAACCCCATGATCCATCATTTCAGCAACCAGGAATCTGCTTTCTTGTTTACAGTGGCTTACATACCTGTACATCCATGAACATGACAGATAGGCTGTCAACTTCAGCACTAACCCACCTGCAAGGAAGAAAAAGCTTTCTAAATCTTGAGAAAATTCCAAGGAAGAAATGTTTCTTTGTTTCCTCTGAGTACTTCCCTTGGTATACTCTGAGAATAAAATCAGCTTCAAAATGCAAGCTACGCTTAAGTCCAAATTTTCAAGCCTTTGCTGTTAATCCGTTTTTAATTGACATGGAGTGCATTCCCAATTATTAGTGGAAAGTGTAATTTTGGAGCTTAATTAAATGCTCAAATCACATTTCTGCCATTAAAATTGTTTTAGGTTTTTGTTGTTTTCCTAATGAGCTGTTTGCTGATAACTACAGTACGGATGGAAGGAGCAAGAGAGGCTGGAAAACAGCTCCAGATACTGCAAGAAAAATAACTCCACTACTGATAAAAAGAATAACCCCGTGTACAGCAGGGGGTGGTAAGAAAGCCTAAATTTATTGCTGCTGTTTTGAATGTGCAAATGTCACCTCCTTAAAGAGGGAAAATTAGTTTCTAAGCCTGGTTTAGCAGCCAGCTCTGGCTGTCTGCATAATATTGGATTTTTTCAAGGCTTCTATGATGCCCTGGGGTGGGATGTTTTGCATGCAAATTGCACATTATATAATGCTAAAGATGTTATATAAGGAAAAAAATGAAGTCTGAGGCTCATCCTTTTTTTTCTCGTTTTGTATTATACTTTTCAAGCTTCCTGGTCTTTTAATTTTGGCTAGCATTTACTGAGCACCTACTGTGTCTTAGGTGTTCATGTGGCATTTAAAACTCATGATAATCATTTTAAAGAGGTATAACTATTCAATTTGTGCACATAAAGAGACTGAGGTTCCCAGGGGTTAACTGACTCAGCTGTTCCTTGGAAAGGGGTATTGCCCATTGATCCACACCAGAGCTTTGCCAACTGGGGCATGCATCTGTATTCCCCAGAGGACTTGTTAACATACAGATTGCTGGGTCCTAGCCCAGACTTTATGATTCAATTAACTGTGAGTTCTTAGTAAGTTCCTATGTAGCTCTAACACTCATAGTCAGGAGGTCCCACTGGGAAAATCTCTGATCAGTAACATACTTTTGCTTCAAATATAAGATATCAGGGATAAAGGGGATTTTAAGATATCATTTGATATATGTCTTCCTTATTAGAGTACAGGATGGAGAAAATGTCAGTCTAGAGACAGCAAGGTGGCAAGTATTAGGGTATTCTCATCATTAGGTTGACATTCAACAGATGAGTTATTTAAAGTATGAACTTAAATCATGAGCTGATTGTCTCTTCAGCCTCTTGCCCTATGAAGGCAATACCAGCATTAGTACACTCTCTTCTTGACATGAGAATGATCTTCACTTGTGATGAGATTGAGGCAGGTAGGAGGGGAGGGCGAGGAAGGGAGGTCTCAGTGTAGGCTTGGGCTTCAGCTCGATCAAGGCCTCAGCCATCCCAGAAGAATCACAGGTTGCTTGCACAGTCAAATTGAGATGCAGTGAGACTCAGGAAGACATCACTCCATTTTGAATTTGTATGTTCTTCCTGTGCATGCTGCAAAATAAAATTTTCCTGATTTAATAAGGGTTATTCCTTTTATAGTTTTTAATTTGATTTTTTATTAAAAAGGGGGGGGGTTAAGGGCCTGGGGACATAGCTCAGTTGGCAAAATTCCTAGTACACAGAAAACCCTGGATTTGATCCGCAGTGCTACATAAAACTAGGCATGATGGAATATGCCTGAAATTCTAGCATCAAGAAGGCAGATGAGAAGTCCATGGTCATTGTGCCTAATGAGCTGGAGGTCAGGCTGTGACATATTAG
The DNA here is from genome assembly GCA_902729485.2 of Mus minutoides. Lineage (NCBI taxonomy): Eukaryota > Metazoa > Chordata > Mammalia > Rodentia > Muridae > Mus > Mus minutoides. The sequence goes on from LR749733.1 coordinate 45,417, forward strand.
ACTATATCAAAAATATTAAGTTTTATATGCTTCAATATAAATATTTAAAAGAAGGTATAAGTTTTGTAAGTTCTTCAGGTCTTCTGAGATATTCTAATGAAAGAGAGCTTCCTTTTTTTCAATATTTTTTATTAGATATTTTCTTAATTTACATTTCAATTGCTATCCTTGCCCACCCTCTCCCACTTCTTGGCCCTGGTGTTCCCCTGTATTGGGGCATATAAAGATTGCAATACCAAGGGGCCTCTTCTCCCAATGATGGCCAACTAGGCCATCTTCTGCTACATATGCATCTAGAGACAGGAGCTCTGGGGATTCTGGTTAGTTCATATTGTTGTTCCTCTTCTAGGGTTGCAGACCCCTTCAGCTCCTGGGGTTCTATCTCTAGCTTCTCCATTGTGGGCCCTGTGTTCCATCATGTAGATGACTGTGAGCATCCACTTCTGTACGAGGCAGCTTTATCAGGGTCCCTTAAGTAGACACTTGCTGTCCTATGCAATAGTGTCTGAGTTTAGTGACTGATTATGGAATAGATCCCCCCTGGTGGGTAGTCTCTGTATGGTCCATCTTTTCATCTTAGCTCTAAACTTTGTCTCTGTAACTCCTTTCATGGGTATTTTGTTTCCTATTCAAAGGAGGAATGAAGTATCCACACGCCGGTCTTCCTTCTTGATTTTCTAGTGTTTTGCAAATTGTATCTTGGATATTCTAAGTTTCTGGGCTAATATCCATTTATCAGTGAGCGCATATCTAATGACTTCTTTTGTGATTGGGTTACCTCAATAAGGATTATATCCTCCAGATACATCCATTTGCCCAAGAATTTCATAAATTCATTTTTTTCATAGCAGAATAGTACTCCATTGTGTAAATGTACCACATTTTCTGAATCCATTCCTCTGTTGAGGGACATCTGGGTTCTTTCCAGCTTCTGGCTATTATAAATAAGGCTGCTATAAACATAGTGGAACATGTGTCCTTTTTTTACCAGTTGGAACATCTTCTGGGTATATGCCCAGGAGAGGTATTGCAGGATCTTTCGGAAGTACTATGTCCAATTTCCTGAGAAAATGCCATACTGACTTCCAGAGTGGTTGTACAAGCTTGCAATCCCATAAGCAATAGAGGAGTGTTCCTCTTTCTCCACATCCTTGCCAGCATCTGCTGTCACCTGAATTTTTGATCTTAGCCATTCTGACTGGTGTGAGGTAGAATCTCAGTGTTGTTTTGATTTGCATTTCCCTGATGATTAAGGATGTTGAACATTTTTTCAGATATTTCTCAGCCATTTGGAATTCCTCAGTTGAGAATTCTTTGTTTAGCTCTGTACCCCATTTTTAATGGGGTTATTCATTTTTCTGCAGTCCAGCTTCTTTAGCTCTTTGTAGATGTTGGATATTAGTCCCCTATCAGACTTAGGATTGGTAAAAATCCTTTCCCAATCTGTTGGAGGTCTGGACTTCTCTCTCAACAATGGAGAAAATGCAACCACAGTCCCAACGGTGTGCAGAAACTATGCACCACAATAATATTTATCATTCATAACGAGAAGTACAAAAAATTCCTGCATATGTCTACAAGCCTACAGCTCTCCAGATTGAAGTTGCTGCAGAGAAACAGGAAGAGCAAGGCTTGGGCTCAGCTTGTGCCCTCTTTAGGAAACCAGGACAACATTTATTTGCTAAGCAGTCACCAAGGCAGCCATCTTTTAAAGCGCTCCATTCTGCCATGGAGAACTTCACCAAAACACACGTGAGAATAAGCTGTGGCCAGTGCGGAGCCACCATGGTACTGGTTCTGGGCACCCCACACTCCTGGGCACAGTTTGCAAAGCCATAAAACTCAATACCTGAAGCCAGGATTCTTTTTCCATAACCATTGCTTGATATCACTGGTTCTAATGACAAGAAAATTTCAGGGAATTTTTTTAATTGATTTTATTTTTAATTATTTATATGTACATGTACTTGAATATGGGAATACGCACATAAGTATAAGTTCTTGCAAAGGTATTGGGTTCCAAGACTGAAGCTACAGATGACCGTGAGCCACATACTGTGGATGTTGGAAACAAAACTCAGCTTCCCTGCCATGGTAGTGCATGTTCCTACCTGCTGAGGCAAATGTTTGGGTTTTGTGGAAAGGAAGACTTTATAAAACTGTAATCAAACAAATAAAGAAATTGTCATTAAGATTTTTGCCCTGTTGTTTGGATAAGATTATAAGGAAAAAGGACAGATGAAACACTATCACAAAAATACATTTTTATCTTCTTGTCTTATTTTTAAATGACAATTTTTATTTTATTATGATGGTTACATATGCCACTATCACCCAAATGTATACTATATATTTTGAGAATATTCTATCCTACACTCCACTGTTGTTTTTTTAACCTCTCATTGGTCTTCTCTGTTCTCCTAGATGGTTTGTTACACTTCATTTCATCTGTGCCTGTGTCTCTGTCTCTGTCTTTCTCTCTGTCTCTCTCTGACTATCTATCTATCTATCAATCATTATCTATCTATCTATCTATTTATCATTATCTATCTATCTATCTATCTATCTATCTATCTATCTATCTATCTATCTCTCCCTCCCTTCTCCCTCTTCTCTCTTTCTCTCTCTCTTGCAGCAAGTTAAGTCTACCTGATGCTTGTTCTGCCCCTTCTCAACACTTCCCAACAGGCTTGCATACATATGCAGGATTCCTCTGTGCTTTTTCTTTATCACACACAGACACACACAGAGACACACCACACACACACACACACACACACACACACACACACACACACACACACTGAGAAAGAGAAAAAGAGAAGGGTAATATACATGTATTCATAAATAAGAGAAAACATGAGACATTTGTCATTTTTAGACTGTTGGTTTGCTTAGTATGCTTATCCAAATACATATATTTTCCTGGAAATGACATAATCTCATCCTTCCTCTACTTTTAATAATATTTCTGTTGAATTTGAATCACATCCATATCAGTCCAACGATGTCCAAAAGTGTTTGATCTAGAAACAACAGCAAATCCAGAAAACACAAGAAGAAAAGAACCTAGCAAAAAAACATGGCCAGGTTCTGCCCCAAGCCTATCATTGCATCCATGTTTTACCTGGCCACATCCTGTGTACACAGAAGATAAATGGAAGACAGGGTTGGCAGACTGTCTAAATCAACCTGGGGCATGTCTGCTGTAATTATAGTGAACTTAGCATGCTGAACTCACTGGTTGAACTTTGACAATGTCTATCTTGAATGTTCCTCAAATGCCTTTTGCCTTTTTTTTTCTGTTTTTTTTTTCAGCCTTGTAAAACTGATTCAATAAAACAACACATTTTTTTTAACTGTCTTATCTCCAGCCTCAGGATATGTTCTAAAATGTTCTATTCTTTTTTCAAAACTATTGTACATCGAAGTTGGAGTTTAATCTTCCTGATGTCCTTTTGTCTTCTTGTTCCTGTGCTGGTCTCTCGTTCTCTATTTTTCAATTATTATTATTATCTTCATCATCATCATCATCATTATTATTATATTTTACAGTTCAGTCATTATCCCCCTCCTGGTCAGCCCTCTGATGACAGTTTTTCATCCCATTCCTCCTCCCCACCCCCATCTCCAAGATGATGTCCCTCCACCCCAGCCCACCAGACCTCCCCACTCCCTAGGGTCTCAAGTCTCTCAAGGGTTAATTGTGTTTTCTCTCACTGAGGACAGATCAGGCAGTCGTCTGCTGTATATGTATCAGGGTCTTCAGACCAGCTAGTGTATACTGCCAGGTTGGTTGGTGGCTCAGTGTCTGAGAGATCTCAGGGGTCCAGGGTAGTTGAGATTGCTGATCTTCCTATGGGATTGCACTTTTAAATGGATACCATTAATTCCACTTTGAATTGCATGCTCTTACTTTTGTCTTGTGTGAACACTCTTCTCATGGAATTCAGACAAACTACTGACACTGCTTTGTCCACTTTCCTCGACATTAGCATCACTTTTATTCTCCCTGCGGCTCTACAGTGGTTACAAGATTTCCCAGGATTTCCAAATGTCCCCATCCATCTGTAAGAATAGGTGAAGACCTTAGACATGTTGGGCGATTAAATAGGCCAGATAAGTAGAAACAGCAGTGACTGACTAGAAAGGTGAATTCGGCAACAAGAGGAACTTGAGGGCACTTCAATAGCTCATATATGATGGACCCGGGAGCGATGAGCAACAGGAATCTATTAATAACACATCACATCACAGAAAATGAATCAAATATGGGTTGTGCTTCATAAATGAGATCATGAAAGGGACAGGAAGGCTTTAATGTTATGGTCCTAAGGGACACTTCAAGTAATAGCCTCCTGAAATCACGAGATTGGCTGGCAGGGGCTTGAAAGAGAACACAGTTACAGGTGAACATGCAATTTTACCAAGAAGAGTGCCAACAATAATCTCAGAAGAACCGTGTGCCGAAATCTATTTTACTACTTTCATATTAAATCATTCTTGGTGAACATAGTTTTTTCATAACCATACATTTATTTGAGTTGTTGGCTTGGAGAATGCAACCATGTATAGGTCAGTGTGATCTCTTACTCAGCAACACTACTACTGGAGGAAAGAGAATCCAGTGGTGGTTCTGATCAATGCAGGGACTGACACCATGATGATAACTGTTATGACTATGTCTTTGCTGTCGCCTGGGCTCACCTTCGGGTAGAATAGACACTGAGTTGATATGTGTGCATTCAGTCATTCCAGCTAAAATGCCTCTGCCTTGGTTACGAAATAGTTTCAGGAGCTACTCTTTAGTCTGAGAGCAAAGAATCACTAAATTTTAAGAAGATCTTAAAGGAAATATGTTATTGAAGGAAATTGGTCAAGGTGTCATTTCTACAGCAACTCTATTACCATTTATCTTAGTTAGCATTCTGTTTCCTTGCTTTCACTACTCAGTCAATGACAGCCATCCCTATTGTTTTCTGTTGGTGAGCCCTGGTCCTACACTAGTTTATTCTTCTTATCCCCATATCTGCCAGGTCAAATGCTCTAACTAGAGCTTATTATGATCACCTATCCCAGGCCTTTGATGTATGGATAATATAAATTTGGATTATGCTCCAAGGGAACCTACTTCTAACTTGTTTGCCTGATCTCCTTCTTCTACTCTCGCTAGCCTGATTATGAGATCTCAATCTTACAATGCAAAGGTTCAAGGCTCTCTTGCTCTAGCACCGCCTGGAATAAAAAGGATGACAGTGAGTTCACTCATCTCCGAACTAATGGGAACGGGGACAATCAGGTTTTCTCCACAACCTATAAATACTTTTGGCCATTCTTATGCATGGCATTGCCTTTCTTAGATCGGAATTAGACATCCCTCCTGACATCCTTGAGCTATTTGCTATTAGTACTTGATGAGGCTATCTTTTCCACATGTAATTATACTTTGCCCATCATTGATTTGAAAATTATATCTGAAACATCCCACCAAATGAAAAGAATGAAAGTGAAGTCACTGATGAGATGCTTGGGGATTTCAGGTATGCATGTTCCATTTTAAATCATTCATCTGGAGAAGTCAGGTACAGCCTCAGAACACTCACTGTTTCTCCTAAACACCTCATTCTAGTGATACGTCTCTCACATGCACTGTGGCTGCATTGCTGCCCCAGGTTTATCAGTATCAGAACACTGTGAGTGTTCTGAATTTGCTTTTCCAAGAGCACTTTACAACAACAATAATGAAAATAGGTGCTGTTAATATTTACCTCACATGGTACAAATTTCTAACATTATTGTAACATCTTTGGGACAGGGAACTTGTATAAAGAATAGTTGTTCTCAACACATAGTTGACAGGAAAGTCCCCTAGGACCTCTAAGCACTGAAAATATTAATGAGGATCATATTACATTTTGACTAAAACATAATTGATTTTGTATGCTTTTTAATGTGTAACTTGTGGGATTTGTTTTTCTCAATTTCAATAACAATGCTTTTATCAAATTAAGAGTAAACATGAAATGGCTATGAAATTATAGTTGAAAGAACTTTGTTTTTCTGAGTTTTGGAATGGAAGGAGGAACAAGAAAGAGCCTTTGGAAATATTCTTTTTAGATGTGTGCATTCAGTGTTTCAATCACTAAGGACTCAGATCTAGAAAGGAGAAAGAAAGTTACACATAACTCAGATTACTTGACACAATCAAAAGGAACATTCTCATGAATAGACAAGCCAAATTGGATGTGCCCATTAACAGAAGAAGAAGGATCCAAAAAGTGGTCTTAAAAGACTGAAGATAATCAGTAAGATAATAGCACATGAATCATACAGCCACAAGAAACTGAAATCCGCTGGTAATAATCCCGGATGAGGAGCCTCGTCCTGCTGTGAACTCTGGGTAGTTACGTGGAAGAACTGAAGTTTACCAGGATAATTCTAAATCACTGGAAAGCCAATCATTGAAACTACTGAGACCTACAGAAATAGCAGACTGGGGTTCTATTTGAGTCAGATTGACCCTTCGGAGGATGATCTGGAGGGTGAAGGATGATGCCTTTGGAAATGTGGCTTTTAACATGAAACTAAGAAGGAGAGAAAAGGCAACATGTAGTAGCTGCTAAGTCATTAGTGATTACTTATCACCCAGAACTCATCCATCAGACTCAATATTGCCAAGGTGGCTTAACTGGAAAGCACCAATAGATTTCAAGAAGTGTTCTAGGTTCTAGGAAAGCAGGAAAAAAAATCTATCATGGACTTTATTCAATTATATAGATCATTACAAAGTAACACAAATCTGATTGTAGTCACTGATTCTTGTTTGAGATGATCTAGTCTAACTATAGTTACCCCTTGAATGTACACCCTTGATGTTCATTTTTTTTGCCAGTTCCACAAGTATTCAAGCACCTGATTTATGCTTTAGCCAAAAGGAGCTATTACTTGAAGAATATGCCATATTCTTATTCATATGAAGAATAAGCTCCCTGCTTATTTGTAAGTGTTCTCCATAACTCAAGCCTAGAGTTTTGAAATTCTGTCTCCTTGATCATGTAGAGAGTTGAGGTGTCCCTATTAAAACTGCTTGGACTTTTCCTCTCCATACATATTTCCTATCTTTGGTATTAATGTTTAAAACCTAGCCCATGAAGCCATACACTTCACAAATGCTCAAAGTATACTACTACTTCAAGCCACAATGTCAGTGCCAGAAGTATCTCCTGACTCATTAATAAATGCTGAATATGTGTATATTAATGCCTAAAGGGAAACAGGAAGTCACTGACACTGAGAAAGTAAAACCAAGTAATCAGCTATAAGGGGATCTAAAACCCCTTGTGTGGCTGTAGGAGATCCAGACAATGATGCATGCTTCATATGCTTGTGATAAGAATATATATTTCAGACAGATTATATTCATTGATGTAAGCTTTGGTTTTCTCAGAACACCCCCTTGGAAGAATGACACAGATCTTAGTGCAACTGTTTGCCAGAGCTAGGTTTGTTCTCTCTCTCTCTCTCTCTCTCTCTCTCTCTCTCTCTCTCTCTCTCTCTCTCTCTCCCTCTCTCTCTCTCTCTCTCTCTCTGGATTTGTTTTTTTTTCATGTACTGTACAAGTAGAGTCCTCAGCCTCCAAAAGTATACACCTATTGATCAGCCTTGTTGGGCTGCAGTAAGAAAAAGAATCTCATAGTGGAGCATATGGCCTAAAGGAATAAATCTATTTTGTCATTTTTCTGTGCCAGAAAGTATTCTGAAGATTCCAAAGCAATGTTATTAGCAACAGAGAGGGGAACAGGTGACATGGATGCTGATATATATATGACTTTGTCAAGACTCTTTCAATCATCCTCTCATCAAACAGGTCATTGCCTTTTGGGTCCATGCAATCTTGGAGACTCCCTAGGAGACCTAAGTTCCATCACTGAAAGAGTCAATAAGTATCCTCAGGTTCAAAGCTTCAATCTATGCCCACATTTTGAAGAACAATTTCTCATGACTTCTCTCACTTCCATTTACTTGTGGTTTGGGAATCAAAGAACAAAGTTCAAGCACAAATTTTTCAACTTTCTCTCTCAAAGTAGGTTCCATACAGTCAGGACCACAACTTGAATGCTGTTTTAGTTCTTTAAAAAAAAAGTTTCTTTCATATTAAATTTTAAAACTTAAGAAGTTATTTCTTAATTAATCATGTCACTAGAAGGATTCATTTGAGAAAATATTAGAAAAAGACAGACAACTTCAAAATGATTTTCTCTTTTTATCCCTTAGCAAGTGCATATTTATGTTCAGCTTACATTTTCTTGAAAATGAAATTGTATTTAATGACTACAGGCAACTCTGGAGCAGGAGAATAAAAAATATATTTTAAAATATATTCATAAATAAAATAATAATGAAGCAATATGTGGAGATGTATTTCAGAATCCATGTCATGTTCTGTTTGTCTGACTTTCAAAACCCTTATAAGGTTTTTTTTTTCCTGTAGGTGAGAAAAAAAAAAAACACTTCCTAGAAAAGATAAAAGTTTAAAAATTAAGGTATCTTATCAGTTTCAACTGTGCCATTTATTATCAATACAATCTTGAGCTTGTGTCTTGCCCTGTCCCCACATCAATTTACACATAAATAATTCAGCAATTAAATGTTTTCATCATTTTCTCAATAAGCAGTTGCTGTGTATAAATCATGCTCCAGGTACCTGTGTAGGTTTGGGGACACAGATGGTATGTGAAAAAAAATTACATTCATAAACATTAATACAAAGAGTAAATAAATGATTCTATGTTGATGCTCCAAAGATATGATAATCACCCAATAAATTGGAACTTTCTAGATGAAAATACTAAATTTAAAATAGTTACAGGATTTCTCCATGGTTTCTTACCCAATCAGTGATTTAAAATACATTACTTTGAGATGGGTGGACAGCCTCATTGCTTGACTAGGTACTGTGTCCAAAGTTTTTAACCCAGAAATGTTCCTATCCAAAGAAAAGACAGGGACAAAAAGTGGAGCAGAGACTGAAGGAAGGGCCATCCTGGGACCTCCCAACCTGGGGATCAATCCTGCCTACAGACACCAAACCCTGACACTATTGCTGTTTCCAAGAGGCACTTGCTGACAGGAACCTGGTGTGGCTGTTTGTTCCCTGGGGGGAGGGGGTTGCCATCATCTGATCAATGCAGATGCATCCATCAGACTAATGGTTGGGACCCTGGTTGGGGAGCTGGCAGAAGGACTGGAGGAGCAGAGGGTGATTGTAACCCCATAGGAAAAACAATGTTGGCTGGCCAGATCACCCAGTACTCCAGGGACTAGACCACCAACCAAGGAAAGTACAGGGAGGGCTCCAGGACTCCGGATACATATGTAGCAGAGGATGGCCTTGTCTGACATCAATGGGAGCGGAAGCCATTGGTCCTGTGGAGGTTTTATTCCCCATTATAGAAGGATGCTGGAGTAGTGGGGTGGGAGTGGTGGGTGGATGGGAGGGGGAAAAACTCTCATAGAGGCAAAGGGGAGGAGGAGAAGGGGATGTGGGATGGGGGGTAGTGGAGAAATAACCAGGAAGGAAGAAATCGTTTGAGATTTAAACAAATGGAATGATAAATAAATAAATAAATAAATAAATAAATAAATGGATAAATAAATAAATAATAAAACACTACTTAAAGCTAAATATGTCAATTAAGATGTCGGGCAAACTTCATCCAAGATTTGGGAGAATGATGAAAACCATTCATTTGAAACCATTCAAATGAATGTTGGTTAAGTTAAAGGGATCCATAAGATTCTTTAGATAGCCTGAGACTAACTACCAATATATAATCTATACTCCTTAGTTATAACGGAAAGGCAGATGGATATAGAACAGACAGGCCATCCAATAAGAGTTTGAAATAGTTTAGTCCTTTACAAAACCACTCTGAATAAGAACAGAAGAAATAAAACCTAAGACTAATTCTTACCCTGCTCTCTAAGCTCCTGTTGGTAACTCCCCATGGGCAAATTCACAGAAAGCTGGAGGACAAGAGGTCCCCAATGCTGCAATCTATAGCATGAGAGAGATAGAAAATGTGTTTTTGTTGTCAAGATCCATATCCCTTGGTATATAAACTACATTTAGTCTCTCTCAACTCTCAAAATCTCATGCATAAAGGTCTGCCTGCAATCTATCAGCACAGATGTGAACAAAGGTTCTTGAGGGGAGTTGGTTGGCAAAGGCCTTGAATCAGAGAACTATAAACTGAGAAGACAATTTTGATTTCCCCAAAACACTCAACATGACAATGGTGAGATAACAGCAAAGAAAGTGGGACAGTGGGATTCCAAAATCAATGTAGTGGACATGCTTCAAAGGGACATGAACAAAATGGCCAACATAGTCCAGAACAAAATCAACGTGGCAGGTCTCCTGATCTAGTGTGAAGCACTGTTTCTTCATGGGGATAACATAATGTGAAAATCAAGTCTTCCTTCACTGCCCTTTTATTGGGTGAAAATTTAAAATAGCTTCCCTCACTATAATTCCTAGTGATCTATCAAAACTGTGTCTTCCTGTACCACCCCCCAAGGAGCTTGCTCAGTTTAGACTGTTTATTTCTCAAGGGATAATGATTCTACCAGATGCTACAATCACAAAACCATTAATTAAAATTCTGAGGATAGCATGCAGTCACGTTAGGCTCTTCATGTCACTGAAGGTACAGACATGAAAGGGCTCAGGGTGACTGACAAGAGACTACAGGCTACCTATATTTTAATGGTCCAGAAGGAGTATGTCTGGATCATAGATTCTGTTAGGGTACTTGGTTGCTCCTATAGCATATGAACACGATTGCTACAAAGATGAAATACAGACAGAACAGCAAATCATACACATATTCAGGAGTAACTATCTGAAGAAATAAAGCATGAAAGCATTGTCAGTTGAGATACTAGATAAGAGCAACAGAAAAACCAACTGAAGTAATAGAAGAAGTCATAGATAAAAGTCATGATCATGTGACCATTTGCAACTCTGAGAGCTATTCAGTTAAATATTTGCTTTGATATAATTATAGTTTTATATAAAACAAGTAATTATATTTTATTTATCCGACCATAGTTAATAATAGCTTGCTTCACATCTGTATATTTAATTTTCAAATATGATCATAAGATCAGTTGGCGAGCTGAGCAGTAGTATGATATATATTGGCACAAATTGTATGGTGGCCATCCTGTACATCAATTTTTGGAAATAGGCCTAATACATTTTTAGCTTTGCAAGAGAGCACCACTATATAAAGTTGCAACATAATTTTTCAATTACTTACTTTCAAAGTTTAGGGAGGGGAAGTGGAGCCAGAAGGAATTAAGGGAAGGTGTTTGGGAGTATACGTGATCAAAATATATTGTTAAAAGGTTCTCAAATAATTAATAAAATGTTTATTATTAAAAACAATATTTTATTAATGCCAAGGTGACAAGGAGTCGCCTGGGCTCTATCAACCACTTTTCTTTCTCTTTATAATAGTAAGCAAGAGTCAGCTAAAAGAAGAGGTAACAGAGTGGAGGGACGATGGTGGCAGCCAGCAACACCAGCAGGGCCATGGAAGCATGGAGCTGCTGAAGGATGTCTCAGAGACTCGCAGAGGTTTCACAGGGAACCGCAGCAGTAAAGGATGGGCCTTCAGAATGCTTCTGTCGAAATAACAACAGCAAAAAAGGCAGGTCTTATGAGAAGATGCTTTTATTTAAAGTGGATACATGGATTTGTAAGGGAAAGGTGGTGGGACAGAGAGGTATGGGAAACAACTAGTGATGATATAGGGATGGAGTATGGCTGCAGTGGACAAAGGAGCATGTCATTAATGAGTGGTGCACGTCTTCAGGCCACTAGGAGGCCCATCTCTTCCTGGCAGGACAAGTAGGCCAATGTTGCCACTGAACCTACAGCGAAGCAGCATTTGCTGCTGCTGCATCTTGCACTGCTCTCCCTGCCGTGAGGGAGACAGGGGGGAGTGGGCATCATAGATTCTCCCCCACTGTCTTCAGGCTGCAGGGATGATGGTTGTACTCTAGGTGCTAGCACAGCTGCCGGCACTGAGGGCAGTGTATGGAAACCTAGAGCTAACACAGGTCCTACTTCTAAACATCCGCCCAACTTTACTTGACTCTGAATGACCAAAAGAAGTCTGAGATGAAGAGTGATTCATTTTCTGGATTAAGTCTCCTAGAAAGACTTCTATTATTCCAGGCGGGCACAGGAGGCCATGTTGGTGACCACAGTCTGCGTGGCCACCTGAGGTCATGCTGATGTCCATCTTTCGTATTACCATTGCACGCCATGGTGATGACCACGATCCGTGCGGCTCCTTTGGACCATGTTGATGTTGATATCCGTGGTCAGTGCAGCCACAGGCCAAGTGGATTCTGTGGTCTGTGTTGCCATTGGGGTGGGCAGGGGTGGGGTCATGTTGATGTTTGTGGTCTGAGCAGCCTCTTCAGATCAGGTTGGTACCCTGGACCTAAGCTGCCACAGAAAACCATGGGGAAGTTCCTAATCCATGCTGATGCCAGCTACTATATGGTCAAGGAAGCTTCTTTTTTCCCCATTTTTTTATTAGATATTTTCTTAATTTACATTTCAAATGCTATCCCAAAAGTTCCCTCTACCCTCCCCCCACCCTGCTCCCCTACCCACCCACTCCCACTTCTTGGCCCTGGCATTCCTCTGAATTGGGGCATATAAAGTTTGTAATACCAAAGGGCCTCTCTTCCCAATGATGGCCGACTAGGCCATCTTCTGCTACATATACATCTATATACATCCTATAGATGACTGTGAGCATCCACTTCTGTATTTGCCAGGCACTGGCATAACCTCATACTTGACAGCTATATCAGGGTCCCTTCAGCAAACTCTGTCCTATGCAATAGTGTCTGAGTTTGATGACTGATTATGGGATGGATCCCCGGGAGGGGTAGTCTCTGGATAGTCCATTCTTTCATCTTAGCTCCAAACTTTGTCTCTGTAACTCCTATCATGGGTATTTTATTCCATATTCTAAGGAGTAATGAAGTTTCCACATGCTGGTCTTCCTTCTTGATTTTTTTGTGTTTTGTAAATTGTATCTTGGGTATTCTAAGTTTCTGGGCTAATATCCACTTATTAGAGAGTGCATAGCTAATGACTTCTTTTGTGATTGGGTTACCTCACTAACGATGATATCCTCCAGATACATCCATTTGCCCAAGAATTTCATAAATTCATTGTTTTTAATAGCAGAGTAGTACTCCATTGTGTAAATGTGCCACATTTTCTGTATCCATTCCTCTGTTGAAGGACATCTGGGTCCTTTCCAGCTTCTGGCTATTATAAGTAAGGAAGCTTCTTTTGTAGTGGTTATTACACACATAACAGAATGTGTCTTGAAAGCATCTGTGACAACTCCCACTCCCTCCCATAAAAGGAAGCAATCCAGATAAAAAGCTTGATGAGAGTCCTTAAAAAACACATTAACAGGTGCTACGTCTACTCCAGTAGTGACCTGCCTGACATGCTGGAAAGTCTGGGCACAGCCCCGAGGCAAAAAGTTCATGGAAACTTAGTCTCCTGGAACCGTGGCATCCTGTAAAAAGAATGCTCCAATGTCCTTGCTTTAGTTGGTAAACGGATCTGTGTGCTTTCCCTTAATATTGCTTCATTATAAGTGCTCCTAATGATTCATATTTTGACATATAGCTATGTTAGATTCTAGGCAGTCCATGAGCTGACCCTGGGCATGGATAGCCAAGTCACCGGCCTACACAGGAATTTACCACTATCTAGGAGTAAGGAAGTTTGTGACCTGAGGAGGAACCAGACTAGATACTTAGAACTATAGCTAGCTGAGTTACACCCAGATACAAGTATTTACAATGGCCTAATGGGAAGGTGGACTATACAATAGTCTACAATAGGAACTATGGCTTCTAAGATTAAGTGGACCTTAGGTGGAGCTGTTTTTGATCCCAGTTGTTAACACTGACTCTTATCCCAGTTGGTTCCAGCCAGTCCTTCTGTGTTTGCATTCCTCTGTTTTGTGTAAGAATCCAGTAACCTCTTTGTATCTTGCCGGTGTGTCACCTAACTTTCCTATTTTCTTCTGTATAAAAAGTCTGATGCTCGATTTGACAAATTACATTCAGATCCACACTCCCTTGTGTCGTGTCTGTTTGTTACCCCACTTTTGACAACTCTTTGCCTACCTGTAACCGAACCCAAGTTTTGCCTGTCGATTGAGGACCCAAGTGAGGTTCCTCTGCGGCAAACAGGGATGCTCTTCATGACCAATGGCTTCTAGCAGGGGGTTTAGAGTAGAACTTAGTTTGGTTTATGGGGCTAGCCACTGGGAGTTTGGCTATGTTCCAATGACTATATGAGCAACACAAATTGGACTTAGTGGGCTTTTTTAATTTGTGTGTGTGTGTGGGGGGGGTAAGGTTGGGAGGATGGACCTGGGGAGGGAATGGAAGGCTGGTGTACAAAATTCCCAATAATTAATAAAAATGTAATGTTGGGGGGCAAAACAGGAAGAGGTCATGTGGGGGTCAGAGGACATTATGGCTTGAACTTGATGTTATCAGGCACAGGTTTAGACACTCTATATGATTGTTGGCATGAGCAGCCAGAGGCTTAAGGTCATCTTAAACTCACGTAAACCAAGCATCTAATCTACGCTCACTTTGTGTGTGGCCCCAGGACAGATCTTTGCTTTCTTTGATGTTAATGCCACTCAGTTTTGTTGTGTTTTCCTACGCATCGCATTAATGATGGGTACTATAAAACTCTAAAGCTTTTTGTTCGCACCTGTTCAGTGACAACTCACATTGGAGTACTAGCAGTATGTGTGTTGTCTCTCTCAAACTCGTCACAATCTCTGGAATACCTCAAGTGACCCATAAATATTTTGAATGGAATGGAATGGGGCAGAATGGGATGGATTGCTTAAACCCAATTTAACACCATGAAAATATAGAAACACCATGGGTTTTGGATTTAGGGCCTTCCATGATATATCAGCTAAGTGGATATCAAATATATTACTACGTATACTATTGGCCCACAAGTTTGGGTTCACCTTCCAGCTCTCCCATTTATTAATGATTTCACATTGGAGGAGCTTCTCTTTCTCTCTCTTTATTACCATTTCTTCTTCTATAAGATCAGAGTGCTAACTTACCCATTTGCAAAGCTATTATGAAGACTGAGAGGTTTAGACTCAGAAAGCAGTTAGAACAGTGTCTGACATGTGGTAAGTGTTCAATAACTGTATTTTAAATCACATAACAATCCTCACTCTCAATTTCTTCATCTATAAAATTCACCTATGACAATTGTTATGCCAGTTTCCTAGCGCTGGCTGCAAAAATTGCAGAACAAACATGCTCAATGGATGTTAGCAAAGAAGGTCCACTTGCATGTTCAATGGATGTAAGCAGAAGGTCCACTCATGAGTAACTTTGATCATTTTCTCTCCTGTTCCCTTTCTTCACAGTTATTGCTCACCATCAACACAAACCCAGAAGCTGCATGGTTCTGCATGGAAGCCACATTTGTTTTAAGGTTATGTGAGGATCAGATGAGACTGTACACACATGTGAAGTGTCCTTTGTACAGCCAAGGCCAGAAAATACCTATTTCTCTTCTTTTCCTTTACCTTTACTAGGGGACTTGAGACCTGAACCAAAAAAAGACTAAGATACTGTCTTGGGGGTAGTTAGTCTTAACTGTTAACATGATTAGTTTCAGAACCAACTAAGACAAGGGCCTCTAGGTAGGTTTGTGAGGGCATTAGCTAAGCAGAGAAGATCTTCCTCCAGAATTGATATCAACTTCTGGCACCAGCTCACATATGGAGAAGTCCAAAGGAATATGAGTTCTCTGTTGCATGGATCCATTTTTCTTATAGCCCTGTTTCCTACAGTCACTGCCAGTAATCTTCCCTGACATCAGAACTTAGCATCTTCAGCCTTCTAACAGGAACTAAAAACCAGTGGTTCTACAATCTTCCAACCCATCCACATCCAGCTAGGACTTTTGAGACAGTCAGCCTCATGCACAGGTCAGCTGCCAAGTTTTCAGTTTCTCTAGTGTGCAGCTTGCCGTTTTGGACAGTCCCTCCCAGACTATGTAGTGTAAGCCAGTGTCATCAGTCCCTTTTCATTGTATACATTCACTCTATCAATTAGTTCCCTCTGGGGAACCCTGATTAATAAAACCTCTCTAATGAGCACACATCTTTATAATAAACCCTTAGTTCATACCTGGTCCTTTGTTTCTGTCCTTGTTTACTGAGAGCTCTAACAAGTCCTACGACTTGGGTTTTTCTCTAATAATAATAGAAAAATTAGGTAAAATTTCAAGACCTAAATGTATTCAGAATAATCAAAATAGTCCTGCAATTTTCTGGCAAGACATAAACAATACAGTTTTTGAGGTCTAGACAATTAGGTGATCCCTAAACCACAGACCATATATTTTCAAAAGCAATGAATCCTTAAAAAAAAAAATGTAAGGTGATATTTTCACTGAAGATTTATATGCATAATGAGGACATAAATAGCAGAAAGTTATCCTGACTAAACAAATATATCTATGTTTGTACTTTCCACAGTTTTTTAACTTTGCTTTATTAATTCCCTGAGAAGGCTTTTATGTATTGGATTTCAAACTTAAAAAGTTATATTTTCAAGATGAAGGATGTAACTCAATGGAAGAGCACTAGTCTGTAAGTCATAATTCTCTGAGTTCAATCCTCCTTACATGCATGTTCACGCACACACACACACAAATCCATACATATTGTGTATATACATAGTATGTATGTATGTATGTATGTATGTATGTATGTATGTATGTATGTAAAATTACTTTCTGTTTTCTTCTTTGCTTACTATCCCACTAGGCACTGCCTTCCCATTGACAAGTCTGTTGCCAAAAACAAGTAGTGATTCAGGCTGGCTCATGACTTGATTGGGAAAACATGACAGAAGTTGAAAAGGAAAATGCTGAAACCAAGTTCTGATCATGTTACTCTTTTACTTAAAACTCTTTTGGATTCACTCATTGGTGCAAAAATTCTATTCTCCTGCCTTCTGTGATGTGGAGAAAACACTTTTCCAGCTCAATAGCCTGCTTTTTCCTGAATGTATGCTCAAACCCAAACCACCAATCTCTATTCATACATTGATTCCTTCCAACTACCTTGTTTTTACCTCCCAGTGTACTTGCCATCCTAGTAGGAATTTGTGCTAGGGAGAATTAAAATGCAACTACTCTATTATTATAGCAAGGATGATATTATATTTGATTTTGATACACCTTACTGGAATCGGTATATTGTCTTACACATATCTGTTAAGTAAGCATTTATTCTTTCTTTTAATGATAGAATGGGCTTGAAAAGGAATCAAAGATATAAGAAACAGTGTTAATTAAGGACAAAAAAATCTAAAGTAATAAATAAAATAACTTCAAAATGAATTCAAAGAAAAGCTTAGATCTAAAGCATACTAACTAAAGAAATTAAATAAAATAACTAACAAACAATAAATAACAAGTATGATGTTAATTTTAATGTTATTTTGTGTGGTTGAAACGTGATTGCTGTCTCCATTGGTGAAATGAAAATACTAACTACATATAACAATTTGAATGCGGTTGCACTATGTAAATAGCATTGATTTTGATGTTGTTTGCATTAGAGTAAATCACTGTTAGAAAATAGCCATCCAAGTCAATGGTTCTAATTTAAAACCTAATTATTTTAATTATTCTCTGAAGCTATGACATTATACTCTATTCATACATCCCAGGGAAACATACCAAGTTTATGTACATATATATTATGCTACACTGCCAGATAAATGTCAAGGTTTCTGCTCATTGCTTTTTGCTTGGATGGGCCCTGCTTCTCATCTAATGGCAGCACTCCCCTGCCTACTCTTACCTGAGTATCTTTGTGGAAAGCTGCCTGTCAACTACCACAGCTGGATCCAACATCTGTACTTGCACCATCACTCATTTCATGTGAACTAGCTCACAGGTCATGAGCTAGTTGATAGGCACCATGAAGTTGATAGGACTCATAAGTTTGTGAGGGTGTTGAGGGCTACCCATGATAACAGATGGGTAGCAGCCCAGATCAGTAGACATAAACTGGCATAGCAATTTAAAGCAAAGCTGGAAGAGCTATCCTTTGTAGTTACCAATTCACAGATACTGAGGACTTATATCTGCCCCAAGAGAAAAACACTATCTCTACCTGTCCTAAAGCAAAGGGACACAAAATCAAATTTGGGTGCCTAGTGTAAATAGCACAGGAAATGAGGTCTTTGCATAGATATCAAAGTACTCTGATGTCTTGTGGTGAAATAAAATGCAGATTTCTGTCCCCATGAAATGTTCACAACTTTGGGAGAGATAAGAGCTTGTTGGCAACATCATAATTCTGAACTCATCAATGGCAGGATGAAGGGAAGCCCCTCGTCCTTTCTCGTCATTGAGCACACAAGAGAAGGAACTACTATATCAGAAAGGAATAAACTAAGTGTTAATGTCATAGAAGATTCTGAGGCCTAAAGAATAAAAGGAAGGGTACAGGTAAGCCAAAGACCAAATCATTACTGGAATCTCAGTCCTATTTATGCAAATCATGATGACAGTGGACAAGTTATCCACATAAGGACATGAGAGTTAAGAACCACTGTTTTGTTGTTGGTTTTTTGTTTTGTTTTGTTTTGTTTTGTTTTATCCTCCACTTTTATCCTTTTGTGAGGTTCTATTTGTTTCTCTTGGTGTTCTTGAGACAAAGCTTTACATAGTCTAGGCTGATTTTGAACTTTCCAGAGATGATCTGGAACTCCTGGTTCTCTTGTGTCCATCTCTCAAGTGTTGGTGTTGCAGATGTGTGCCACTAAACCAAACCATTTTATCATCTTAAAGCCAATTCGTAGACTAGGAGCAGGAATGTGTGGGTACAAATCAAGAGGCAATTCCAGTCAATAAGAGGACAATAGGAAGAATTTCCAGCCATCAGCTGCCCTAGATGGCATCAAGTTATTCACACTGGAAGAATGTAAGAAGCTGGGTCTCACCAATTTGATGCTAATCTCTGGGATGGACCTGAACACGAACTTTCAGGTGGAAATAATAGAGATTAAGGTATGATTCACCCAGAAAGAAGAAAGTCCATGTGGTTGAGGCCACAACAAAATTTATTTGTATTCATTAGAAAGAGCTTATTACCCTCAGAGTGGGTCACACACCTTGATAAAATTGTTCTTTTGTAACTCAGGTGGAGTTTAATTCTACACCACAAGGCTGGTTTACTCTAGTATAAAATTATAAAATCATCTATGCCTACATGTACATATTTTAATATTCTTTTAAAAATTAAATTTTCCAATAAATTATTGATGTTTGTGATTTCAATAATGCTAGTGTAGCTGCTAGCAACAGTAACAGAACATACACTGAGTCTCATCAACTGGTAAACATATAAACTTATCTCCAAGATCCCTATACCCACGGACTTTTATCCACAGATTTTTAGCAATGACAGATCAAGAAAAAATTGAAAACTAAATTCTAACTATGGCCATTCATTTTTCCCATCATTGTTTCCTTACACAAACAACTATTTAAATGACATATACATTGAACTATGTTTTGAAAGTATCTAGAGGTGGTTTAATTAAGAAAAGGTATTCATAAATTATAAACATCTACTGCCCTCTCTTAGACATAAGATACTTGAGATATTGCAGACTTTTTAAAAATGTGTACAAAGATCCTGGAACCAACTGATCAATACTGAGGGTCAACTGAAATAAATTCGTTAAATTCTTATACAACACTATAAGTATTATTATCACTACTTATTATATGAGAAATTTGAACAGCAAGATTAATTATCTTACTCTAGCTACTAGCTCATAACCAGGATTATACCCACAAACATGGGTCTGTTATCCGTTTTCTAAATTCTCAAACTGCATGAGCTAAAGTAGAATAAGGATTTTTAGAGAATTTCTTGGTTAGCATTGACAAGCATGTGGAACTAGAATCTTCTCTACAGTGACTTTAGCGTATCTTCAAATATATTGCTCAGCTTGGAGCATAATTATTAAAATCATTAGACTGAAAGGATTCTACTTTCCTGAGTTAATTAATTTCTACCTGCTGAAACTCATACACAGAGAGCTCAAAAGACCCAGGTTCTTTTGCAGAAAACATATGTGTATGCTTTGTCTTTGAATTGTGCCCAAGAGGCATGGACCCCAACTGGTCATACAGAGCTCCATGGCTCATGATCTCTGTTCTTTAATGGTTTCACAATACTTTCTGGAAAGAAAATTAAAGGAAAGAACAGAGAAGAGTATAGAAGAAAGAAGAGGAGAGGAGAGGAGAGGAGAGGAGAGGAGAGGAGAGGAGAGGAGAAGAGAAGAGAAGAGAAGAGAAGAGAAGAGAAGAGAAGAGAAGAGAAGAGAAGAGAAGAGAAGAGAAGAGAAGAGAAGAGAAGAGAAGAGAAAAAAACAATGACTTTATCCTTTATCTTCTGTATCACAACTTACATCTAAGGAACTCACTGGCAAAATGAGGCTGAGGTAGGGTAGTGAGGGCAAGACTGAATCAAGAGATAGAAGTAGGAAGGACTTTAAAAGAGATGGAAATAAGGAAGAGAAGGGGAGGACATGTGACAGGTACGGAGGAAAGAAGGGGATGAAGAGAAGAAAGACAAAGGACGAAAAGACAGATATGCAGAAAGACAAACATACAGATATGCATGGAAATATGATGGGATATATTAAATGCTAAATGTCAGAAACCACAGAGAGTGAGGAAACATAGATTCGCTTACATAATACCCCTAACTATAATGGTGCCCCATTCTACTCCCTCCCCTGTCATTTGCCAGAACTAGAAAAACACATGAGCCAAGGATCTTAAAAAGAATCGAGACTTTATTCCAAACCTGCCATATGCTAAACTTGAAAGCATGCTCTCTAGCATATGTGCCCTGTAACAGCTGAATTCCAATTGTCACGTGGAAATGTTAAGCATAGTAGAGATTGGTGCTTTTTTTTTTCTTCAGAAATTTCCATAGGTTTTCCAAGATTTATACATTTCACTAGCATACCCTGGTCTTCTTTGGTGCACTTCTCAGTTTGTAGACCATGTGGGTAGAGTGTTTCCAGTTAAAAACAAAACAAAACAACCCCCCCCAAAAAAAACAAAAGAATCCCTTATAAAATGTATAGTACAAAACATTTACCAATATTGAACAGAGATATTTAGAAGGATATGGGAACTGAAATGGGGGAATTCTCCAAATGATTTTAATTTTCAGACACTAAAAACAACTACACAGAAGCCACATTTTATAAGGAATTCAGGTTGGATTTCATTGTTTTTGTTTTGTTTTGTTTTTTATATTTCTGAAGTCCTAAATAAGGTGAACTGACAATACTGTGTTCAAACTAAACCAGGAGAGTGTATACAAGCCACTGATACCCACTTACACTTGGTAACGAGTTTTCAAAATAAATTTTTAATGCCCTATGTCAGTGGTTGTCAAACTGTTGAATTACAACCCCTTCAGGGGTCAAATAATCCTTTACAGGGATTTCCTAAAACCATCATAAAACATGTATGTACATCACTATGCCTAACAGTAGTAAAATTACAGTTATAAAGTAACAATGAAATAATTTATGGTTGGTGATCACAAAAACATAAGGAACAGTAATAAAGGGTTGAATATTAGGAAGGTTGAGAACCATTACCCTGTATGGTTCCATCCCATCTCTTAGTGTTGGTTCTCCCATTCTATCTCCTCCTCTTCTCCCTCTCCCTTCTTCCCTCTCCTATTCTCTATTTCCATATTCACCAGCTAACCTCAATATGCTAGACTAAATATATAAATAACAGGGAATGTTTGTTTATGCCTTGGTCTTAAAGTGCATCTCCAATCAACTTCCTGAAGAAGAAATATCATATTTTAAACCACAAAACTCCAAAATACCCATAAGCTGCATTGATGAATTCAAACTGATAATAAGAAAGTGTTAAACAAAACAAAATGTGGAGTCACCATAAAACAGGATTGATATTCAGTCATTAGAAGTGTCAAGATCATAAAAGCCAAGAAAACTAGAAAAAAAACTATTATAGTTTAGTGGAAAAAATTCCAGCATAATGCAATGTCAGATTGAAATTTTAATTATGAAAGATATAGATATTATTAGAAAAATTAGTGAATTTTCAGCCTCTCTCTCCCCAAGTCTCAGAAAATTTCTTAGAAGAGGGACAGAAAAATTTCAGACATCAGAGATCAGGGAGAACTGAGATGAGATAGTGTCTTCTAGACATGACAGGACTATTGGGCTCATGAACTGACAGCAGCTATGGTCCCTGCACAAGATAAGATAATTTAAAGGAACTATTTTTGTTATTTTTGTTACTTTTATCTAGATATAAAAGTACTTAAAAATAAAACACTCATTTGAGAATGCTGCTTTGATTTTGTTCTGAAATCATATCTAGTGTACATGTTCCACAGATTAATGTCTGAGCCACAGTATTTAAAAAAAGTCAAACGTAACATTGATTTCTTGTAGAATTTGTAACAACAAGAAGAAAAAGTAAATAAAAATAAACAGTAGAGGATGTGGAGAAGCACCACAGGAGTCGCTCACATAAACAACTATTAGGGCAGTTGAAAGCCAGGAAGGAACATGAAGCCATCATTAAAGTTTCCCTTATTGTCTAAAGCTTGGTTTCTTTATCAACTTAATTGTGACAACATCAATGTTTATAGGAGAAAGAACAAGAAATTGTGACTTCAACCCTAGCTCAGATCACATATCCTGTATTCTGGTCTAGCCTGACAAGTATAGCTCTCACCCTTTATTAAAGAAAGTTACATTGTACATCAGACTGAGACAATTACAGAAAGCTATAACTGACCCAACTTCACAGAACAACATACTAGTGGGTGCCCATCCACTACACTTAAGATTCAAGGAAAGACGTGAAGGAGGATGCAAAAAGATTGGGTAAGAGCAGAAGAACCAGGATACCTGCTGGGATAGTGTCTTCTGTATCTGAAAAAGAAGCTGTTCCTATATCTCAACAGCATGACTGCCTAAACAAGACCTGCATAATGACAATAATGGCTGATAGGACATTGTGGAAGGGGAAAGTCTCATGGATCCCTACCTCTAAAAGAAGAGCTACAAGAAACCAATGACAGCTGAGAAAGGGAGAATCAGTACCCCACCCCCAGAGATGAGTCCATAATTGGTTATCCAATACCAAATACTCAGCTCTAAAAACATATGCATTTGAACAACCATAAGTGGACTCAGCAGACTGTATGTACATATTTAATTGTTTAAGTGTATGTGTATAAAGAAAAAGAGGCCAAGAAAAAAAAAAAAAAACAAAAGAATTGTTGCAAGCAGTTGTGTTTTCAAAGTGTATGAGCTTCATAACATTTATGTGCTTTTAAAAAGTAAATATAATTCCATTTTAATTGTTCATCCCCTTAAAGTTATATTCTTTCTATGCTTTGACTTTACTAGCAACAATCTTTCCAGAAGCACTATTTTCCAGGAATATAATCCTTGTCGCTGGCAGGAGTTATCATTTCCAGAAGGATGGGGTAGAAATGAATTTTTTTCTGCAATGAGCTGCATTTAACACCATTTTGCATAACGAGTTTTTGTGTGTGTAATGAGAACAAACTTGCTATTTCTTAGAAAAAGACTCCAAAATGGCCCCTAGGAAAAACAACTGTTTAATAACAGCTAAGTTCATCTAATATCTCTGAATCCCAAGGGAAAATTTTTACTTGTGCTTCATGTTATATGTATTATCGCATTTTTACATTCAATATTTCTACCACCATAACCATTTTAATGGGAATAAAATTAGATTCTGCCTTCACATAAGAGGTAGATAGTGTGACTCAAAAGCCAACAGTGTCTTTGTGACAAGAAGCTCAAACACATCAATGTTTGAAACCTTTAAAGATGGGTTCAAGAAGATTTCCCCAAGTGAATACTTGAGCATATCCAGAGATATCTTCAGCCTGATGTACTGATGATGTTGCTTGTCTTGAGTATGTCAAGGTCATCTGAAACTTGGCTGGGTATGCAAGTGAGCTACTCAGTTTCCTGTGTAAGAAATCCTAAGGAATCAAGAAAGCTAAAGTTTCCCAGGTTCCCACAGTCACAAGCATCCCATTTCAGGGCAAGTGACATTTAAACACTGGCTTGAGAGATGAGTTGAGCAGCCAGACATAATTGTGTTGGCAAAAAAAAAAAATACTATATGTAAGATACAGAAGCATCAACAGAAAAAGCTGGAGAGAGTGAAGGAACTCGTTACATCTAACAGTGCGCATGAGTGAAGCATAGGAAGCCAAACATACTTTGCACTCTGCAGACACCACAGTCTAGGCAAGGAGGCTTTTACCTGTGATGGAGGGGTTACAAAGTAAATGGAACTCTTGATACTCAGCAAAATACCTTTTAAATATGGTCTTACCTCCTCATCAGTCTTTTCCCACCCATTTCTAGTTCTACACCATTAGGCAATTCAAAAAAAAAAAAAAATTCCAAAAACTGCCTAATTCTGATTAGTAAACTCTTAAGAGGCAGAGGCCCAGGACATCTGCTATAAGACAGTGACTGCCCTCTGACATGACAGAAAAGCAACACTGATGAAATCTCAATGGTGTGTGAGCCTGAAAAAGACCTACATAATGACAGCAACTGATACGCCAAACTGGACAGAAGAAATTCCACAAAGCCCAACCCTAGAATAAGAATATGTGGTCAGGGATGCAAGTGGGAGAAATGAGTGTTTTCCAGATACCATCTCCTACACTGGTGCTCCAACCTCAAGTGATCAGCCTTGAACATATGTACCTGTGGTTAAAGCTAAATGGACTCAGTAGATTGTAATACATACATGTAGTGTGTGTGTGTGTGTGTGTGTGTGTGTGTGTATGTGTGTGTGTGTGACAGAGAGAAAGAGAAAGTGAGAGAGAGGCATAGGCAGAGACAGAAAGAGAATATTTAAGTAAGAAAAGGTCATAAATTTGGGAGGAAGGGAACATGAGAGGAGCTGAAAGGAAAATAAGGGGCAGTGGTGATGTAGGTGCCACCCTCATGTATGAAGTTCTTAAATAAAATGAATTAGAAAAAAAAAAGCTTTCTAATTTTCAATATGTGTTACATTAAAAACTCACTGGTTAACTATATATTTGTAGGGAAGGTATCATATAAAACTCATGTGCCTAAAAATTAAGCCTGTGATAAAGAAGCCTGATTCTAGTTAGCACATTTGACAATTTTACTTTGAATTAAAACTAGTAAGGACCCTTTACCATGTGTTGAGCCACACAGAGCACTGAGCAGAGAGGAGTGTCACTATTACCACTGATAACTACTTTGCACTATAAGCCGTAACAATTAATGCTCATTGAATGCTCTGTCTGAATCAAACCCAGACATTACTATATTTCAGTGACATTCTTATTGGATCTATGCACTATGAAGAAAGTACTAGAATTGCTCGTCTTTTGGAAGAAGAACCTGAAGCATAGAATCGTTACATAACTTTGCTAAGAATACCTGTAGGTAAGAAGAGCCAAGAATCTTCCCTGTGTGTGTCTGGCTGAAAGCTTAACTGTGTAGTTGACATGGTAACTATTGTAAATGTGCTATGCTTTGTTCTCTGTTAATTTTGTTATTCACCAAGTATGGTCAGTTAGGAAGCCATGGTAGGATAAAGGAGAAACAGAGACAGAGAACCAATCTTAGTGCTCTAGCCATACATCTCACCCAGATAACAATGTGACAAGAACGGGAGAATCTGTCTGATGGCATGAACTCTCCTTGAATTCTATATGCTGGGAAAGCCAGTTGTATCTCGTGACTCTGGAAGTATGCCATGGGAAGTCAAACAATATAGGTCCAGATACACAACTCAGGTGAGATAACTTTATTCTACTCACTGTCTTTTGAGGGTCTGACCTTCACACTTGTGCATTTGAACTATGTAGTCTAATACATTGAGAGAGTAACTTGTTCTAGAGAAAAAGCTAGTTTTAGGAAATGTTACCATAAGCTTTGTTTTTTTTTCCCTTTGTTGTGAATATGCATGGGCAGTGCTGCCCTCCAGCTGGCTCCTGTCACCTTTGGGGAAGGTGAGTTGGATGTGTAGAAGCGAGTCTGCCATAAGAACATCTTAAGTCTTCCTTTCCCTCTAACGATGGCATAATCTTTCCATCCAGAATGTCTGAGTTTATGTATGGTGATGTATTTGTTAACTTGATAATGATGAAGGACAAATGACAAGTTTTAACATTGTGATTCTGGTATATTTAAATATGTCTCGTATTTGTATTCAACTTTAAAAATGGAGGAAAGAGTGGGTGGAAAAGAAAAGTGGGAAAAAGAGAACAGATGATCAAAGATGGAGAAAATTTAATGCATTGGCTAAGTTCAAATATGTGACCAGTTCAAAGTCTCAGACAACCTCTCCCTCCCTTCTCCAACTTCTGTTCTTTCTTTGTGTCCTCATCTTCCTGGAATGAATCTATTAAGCAACCATTCCCTGTGGAGATTCCCAAGAACACTCACTGGTAATTGCACACAATTGTTCAATGAAGAATGTCTTAGATGATGGCTTAGCAAAAAAAAAAAAAGAGTATATATACGTATATACCATCATTTATACATATGTAATTTGGAAAAAGGGAAACAGACAGCTAGAAGGGTAACTTGAAGCCAGACTGGGAAGCATAAAATACATGGAGACCTTGCATTTGGCATTAGGAAAAATGCTACATTAAACACAGTTCTCATGGACACAAAGCAGAACCTGACTCTGTTAGTTTAAGGTAGAACATTTCCTTATCAAGGGATTATTGAGAAGATCATTGAATTCCCTGGAGCCTGGACAAACAGAGTTTGAAAATGGACAGTAACAAGATCTCAACATTACCTTTAGATAACTATTGGGGGTCTATTAGCTAAGTTACTCAGGATACCAAGGTAGGAGGGTTGTTTGAGA
This sequence comes from Mus minutoides, assembly GCA_902729485.2. NCBI lineage: Eukaryota > Metazoa > Chordata > Mammalia > Rodentia > Muridae > Mus > Mus minutoides. The sequence goes on from LR749733.1 coordinate 72,541, forward strand.
TTAAGTCAAGGAGAAGCCATCATTGTAACAGTTACAGTAACAATAAAAAATTCTAGTTTGGGCTGAAGGGGTTTGCAACCCTGAAGGAAGAACAAGTAAATCAACCAACCAGACCCTCCAGAGCTCCCAGGGACTAAACTACCAACCAAAGAGTACACATGGAGGGACCCATGGCTCCAGCTGCATATGTAGCAGAGGATGGCCTTGTCAGGCATCAATGGGAGGGAAGGTCCTTGGTCCTGTGGAGGATAAATGCCCCAATGTAGGGGAATGCTAGGGTATTGAGGGGGAGTGGGTGGGTAGGTGTGGGAGCATCATCATAGAAGCAGGGAGGAGAGGGAAGGGCTTGGGGGGTTGCAAAGGGAAAAATGGTGAAGGGGATAACATTGCTGAAGGGACCCTGATATAGCTGTCTTGTATGAGGCTATGCCAGTGCCTGGCAAATACAGATGTGGATGCTCACAGTCATCTATAGGATGGAACACAGGGCTCCCAATGGAGAAGCTAGAGAAAGTACCACAGGAGCTGAAGGGGTCTGCAACCCTATAAGAGGAACAACAATATGAACTTACCAGAACCCCCAGAGCTCGTGTCTCTAGCTGCATATGTAGTAGAAGATGGCCTAGTTGGCCATCATTGGGAAGAGAGGCCCGTTGGTATTGCAAACTTTATATGCCCCAATACAGGGGAACACCAGGGCCAAGAAGTGGGAGTGAGTAGGGGAGCAGGGTGGGGGGAGGGTAGAGGGAACTTTCAGGATAGCATTTGAAATGTAAGTTAAGAAAATATCTAATAAAAAATTTGGAAAAAAAGAAATGTAAATAAGATAAAATAATCAATTGGAAAAAAAGTCTAGTTGGTAAGAGCACTACTGCCTAGGAGCCCAGCTGTCACATAAATTTAGTCAGGAAGATTTGGAGACTAGGGGAGGTAGAATATCCTGTTTATTTAGTCTTCTGCCTCATTTCCTCTTTTCCAAGTTGAAATCATAAATTGCAGCTGTTACAGCTGCAAGACTGTTCTACATATGAAGTCTGAAGTCCTGGAACAATCTGTCACTAGCCATTTTTCTTGGCTACCCCTCACCCCTTCTATCATACGAGTTCTCTGTTTGTCCAAGGGCATTCTTCTGCCTCAGCTTTTTTTTTCTGCACCCAGAAACTGTAAGAATAAAGAGGGAGAGAATGATTAAATCGTCTCAGCTCCCTTAGCCACCTAAAACATTCTGAGAACCTTGTTCACGGTCATCAATGTTTAATTATTGCTGGAAAGGACTATAGCATGTAGAGAGCAGTCTCCAGAGACACCACTGCAAGGCCCAATACCAACTGCACCTCCTTGCTATCCTGAAAAAAGTCCAGCTCACAAGTTAAACTTCTGTTTTCCATACTATAAAACCGAAGTAAGTTTATCTGTTTTGCAAAAGTAACATAAAGATCAGAGTCAGTATCAATGTGTTGTAGAGAAACTGAAACTTAAGTGATAAAATAACTAGGTTAATACAATAATGATCACAGGTGCTATGTCCTTTGCCCCTAACTTACCAGGCTATTCCGCGCCGACCCCGACCAGCAGGAATTAGACGCAGAACAACCAGGTTCCTTCTCAAGGCGGTTTACTCAGGATACTTGATGAAGTTACAGCTTGTGGAACAATGGCAAAATGCCTCCCAACCCCACCAGGAGCGGTCATATAAACCCTGTCCTGGCCTATAGCAGAATGCCACATGGCTCCTGCTCATACGCTAGGTAAAGTTGGGCGTCAGATCATGCCACTGCTGACATAGCCTTATGCCATATTAGGAGCTGTCCATGTCATTAAGGCTGAGGCGATCGGCGCCATCTTTTTTTTTTTTGTTTTGTTTTTGTTTTTGTTTTTCGAGACAGGGTTTCTCTGTATAGCTCTGGCTGTCCTGGAACTCACTTTGTAGACCAGGCTGGCCTCGAACTCAGAAATTCGCCTGCCTCTGCCTCCCGAGTGCTAGGATTAAAGGCGTGCGCCACCACGCCCGGCTATCGGCGCCATCTTTAAGGCACGGCAGCAAGGCTCTCCGCAGCCCATATTAGGAGCTGTCCGCGCCAGTAAGGCTGATGGTCTCCACACCAGACCATTCTGTTTCTCATCTCATACTAAGCAACTCTCCTGTACTCTTTCATAGTACCTTTTAAATCTTGAAACTCATGGTTGAAATTTCATTTACGTTTTTTAGAAGTTGCTGTTAATATGCTGACACTGGAGTCGATGTAACTTGGAACCTTATCCAAGAAAGTTAATCTTTTTGTTTTCTGTATAAAGAAACTCCTGTGCTTATCTGTGTCAGCCCCAGAGAGGAAGGGGTCCATGGGGATTCAGAGTGCTTACTGAAACTGCCAGCTATTTGACCTCATTGAAAGCTCTGGGGCTTTTGCAGTTCTCCTACTCTTCTATGCACCATATGCCCTGAGTGGAAAAGTCCTAGCCAGGCTCTCTGAATTATTAATCTCACCATGACATCAAATACCCTCTAGATGAAAAGGACAAGTGGACCACACAACAACCCTCTAAGGGAAGACCAAGGGGCAGAAATACCCTCTGAACCATAATGAGTATTTTTCATGCTTGGCTCCCAAGTAAAGAACCCACTGTTCTTAGACATGTCACTTGTAAGAGGCAGCAGGTTAAAACACTTCTGCTTCCTTTCAGAAACTGATAGAGAGAAAAGGCATTAAATGACTGCCAACCTCCAGTCCACAACTTCACACCAAACTAAAATGAGTTTGTGTTTTGAGTTCATGAAAACTGGAGCACAAGAAACAGATCAAGCTCTTTCTATTTACTGTTTTCCCTTCATGGACCGGGCGTTGAGTCGGGAAAGATCAAAACCCGCTGGAGGGTAGAAAGTTATTGACACATGGAAAATTCCAGTTGCAAAAGGTCCATAGGAAATACATCTGTCATATTCCCGATGACTTGGCAAGGTTCTGAAGCAAGTTCTTAGCAAGACTAACTTCTGAAAGAATAGCTTTATTTTTCAAGCAGGGACCAAAAAAAAACCATGGCAAGACAAAAAGATCACAATTCAAGAGGGTTGAGCCTTGGAGCTTTGAGCTGTCTTTGAAGAGCACATTGTAAATGCAGGGCACACTGCAGTATATATGCATATCTACCAGAGAAGAAACTGTCTACTACGTAAGCCATGTACAGGGTCTGGGGCACTCTCTCAGGCTTATTTATCATACCTCACTTCTCTCACACTAGACAAAGGACATGTGTCTATTGCTTCTTTTCTTTCGAGATAATTGATACTAATAAGATACGCACTGATTAAGGTCGGCAGTTAAAATTCAAATCCAGATTTGTCTGGATTTAAAACCCTTAAGAAATACCCTATTTAGCTGTGGAGCCCTGTGAACCAACAGCTAATGCCAGAGCAGACAGTTAAGAAGAAAAGATCTGATCTGGGATAAACAAAAATATTTGCAGCTCAGAAACCTGAACCTCATTATCTCAGGACTGAGGGCTTTCTTGGGATGCAAAAATCTTAATGCTAAAATCAAGCTGTCCGGGTGTACTGAAACAGGTCTTTCCCCAAGGGTAAATAGAAGGCAGGAGCTGAACGAGATCTGTGTAGAAGTCAGGGGTTTATCCTAGACAGATAATTGTTCACCAAGACATGATATTCAGGATAGAACTGAGGGATGGATTGAAGATCCTGAGAGCGGCAGTTCTGTGTTCAGAATGAGGACTGGAGACTGGAAAGAGGAACATAGAGAGGAAAGAAAATGGAATAAATTATGTTTCATTTTACCTTGAAGGTCGTGATTCCAAAACTGAAAACTACCCAGTGCAGAAGTCTACACTACAAACTGACTAAACAGATTTAAAACTAGACAAAGATTTGATAGCTATCTCTTAGAGGTTACCCTGTATCCCTGCCTGAAGGAAAAAGTAAACATTGAACCCGTATTCATGACCTTAATTGACATGACCTGATTTGGAAGCAGAGTCGTGATATATGCAACTAGTGAAAATGAGGACAGGGTAGTGTATGGTGGGTTTTAAATCTTATGACTAGTATCTTTAAATACAGTCCCATGTAGCCAGACAGGCATGGGGAACTCCACATGACAAGGAAAGCTAGGATTAGAATTATACAGTTGCAAGGTTACTGGAAAGCCATTGGAAGCTGGGAAAAGCACTAATTCCTTTGCATTGGCATTGGCACAGTCGTCATTTTGATGTAAGGCTTCTAGCATAAAGAAGGATGAGTCAGTACAGTTCTATCACCTGGAACTGCCCATCCACAGTATTTTGTTACTGCAGCCCTAGGAAGCTGATACAGGAACCAAACTGTATCAAAATAGACTTTTGCTATAAACAGACTGGAAGGACATAGGACATGATGTAAATGGTCTGCTGAGCTATATGAGGTGACAAATGTCTTGAACCCCAGCACTCAGGAGGCAGAAGCACACAGATCTCTGTGAGTTTGAGGCCAGTAAGATACTGAGTTTCAGGAAAGCCAGGGCTATATAGAAAGGACCTGTCTGAAGTCCCAGCTCCCAATAAATACAATAAAATAAATGGTCTGCTTAGTTAGAGAGAGCAGACAGTAAGCACAGTCTGATTTTCAATGAAGTATCTAGCACATTTAGTAGCATCCAAAGGATGACCAATAAGCTAAGATTCTGCAAGAGCTTGTCTCTTGCCCAAAGCTACACAGGTAGGCAGTCTTAGAACCACAGATTCAGGGCATGCCACTTTAACTACAAAATGAATTTTTAGCTTTTCTCCCACTCGGTTTTCCTAAAAGGAGTGGCTAGTAAATCAAGTAAGGTTGCTGCCCACGTGAACAAGTGGGCAGAACCCACAGCCAAGTGAAGACACAAGAAACCAAACCTTGAGGGGTTTGGGCAGAGCCATGGAGAGGATTTGCAAAAGACCTCTTGGCCCACAGCGCTCAATCACCAAGCTGGGATCTACAAGGGCAGCTGGACTTGTTTTCTGGCTTCTCTTTAGGCTCTGAAGCCCACCAGGAGGCATAGACAAAGCAGGCTCCTGGAGAGTTCAGTGTGAGAAGTCTTTTTTGAAGCCTTTGGGGCCTTACAGGGAAGACACTTTTCCTAAAGTTAATTACTTTCTGTGTGAACATCTGATTAGAAATTTCCTTTGCAAGCCCCACCTGCTGCGCGAATGTCTCCTGTTTCTAAAGTGGATGTTCAAAGAATGTTAAATTCCTAATATATATATCTTCATCTCCTGTGGAAAACAGAACAGTGATTATTTTAGGCCTAGGGAAGTTCAGATCTAGTCACAGAATTCATCATTTCCTTATGCAATCTAGGAGAACAGGGAACAGATCGGATGAGAGATCTGAAAGGAAAACATGCTGTGTGTAAAATTAGCCTGAGTCACTCCTGCAAGTGAGAGGCTGAGTTAAAATCAGGAATTTTTTTATTTTTTTATTATTTTTTTTTTATTTCTACCCATGACTCCTTCACTCCAACAATGAGATGTTGCCTTTGGAAATGAGCCAGGATGTTGTCGCCTATTTGTTACAGATGTCACTGTTGTAAGATCTGTAGTCTAGCAGAAGGACACAGGGTTGGCAATCAGGGAACTATCCCTCCAGTCTCTGTTTCCCCATCTATGAGATAAAGTTACATATTCTGCTGTGAGACTATCTCATGCCTGGTTACTCTTCTGTGTCCCTCTTTCCCCTCATAGAATCTGCCTTCCTTCTCAGTTTTGCACTCTGTCGTCGTGATAAAGGGAGAAGATACATTGGGTGATTAGTGAATTGACTTAGAAAAGACAAAGGAAGAAGCCTGCAATGTTATACGCAAAATTCCATGTGAATACATGGGAAAGAATGGATAAGCTGATATGTGGTTCTTGCCTAATCTAGTCATTCCCCCACCCATCTCACTCCATACCTCCTATGAGTCGCAATGAAAAGGTACACATTGGTGGTAAAAGAGTGAAATATCATCTCTTCCTACTAGGACCCTAAATTCTGCTGAGGTGAAAGAGAAACAACGATTAACCATAACTGAACATTGTGGAGGTTCAGAACTCAAGATGCAATGGATACAGGAATCAGAGTCCTTCCCCAGTCCTTTTGGATCATAGATAGCATCCCAAAGAAGACAAAGCTGGAGAAGAGAGTGGTAAAGAGAATATTCTAGAAAGTTGAAGCCCAACACTTAAGTAGAAGCTCAGTTAGTTACTTATCTCTAGTTCAAAGCTCTCAGATTTGTGACCTCCGCACAGTCAAATGACAGGGAGATTTGGGGGGCCCTTACTAGGGATAACAAATGGCTGATTGATTAGTCGATGTCTGCACGGTGAGCCAAGAAAGGCATCAGCGCCTTGTCTTCGCTGTCACACCAAGCAGTGAGCTCATTGTTGTTATACTAAGTACCAAGAGCGCTACTGAAAGGTATGATGAATCTCTAAAGCCAAAGGCAGCATGAAGAGTAATGGGTAGACCTTGGGATATATCATTGTGATAGTCTTCATTAGCCTCAATAGACTTTGATTAGAAGCCAAAATGTGGCCACTCATATACTTCCTTCGGTTTATAGGCAAATGATTCTTAACTTGATGACATTGTTGCAAAGACTCAAAGAAATACTAAATGTAAAATGACTAAACTACAGCGGCCACCTAGTAGGTTTGCGAAGCACTTTAGAAATCATGACAGTCCTGACAATTTTCTAATCAGAAAGTTCAGATATCAGAGAGAGGTTTAACTTGTTTACTGTGCAGAAAGATATGAGTCTTTATTGCTTTAATGACAGTTAGATGACTTTAGAAGCTGCCTAGGGATAGAGCTCTGTTGTCATTGCAGATAATAAAAGCAGAATTGAGAGGAGAATTAATGAGGAAACCAGATGAATCCAAAATGCTGGGCCATCATCCGTCTGGACAGCATCAATGCTCTGGAAAGAAAGGATGATGTCAGTGTTTATTTCTAACTCCTTCTTTGAGAATGCCGAGTGTTTTCAGTCTGGCTTCTGATTTTAGCACTCCCAACACACCTGGATTCCAAACAGCATTCTTTTTAAATCTTTGTTATTGCTGTTGGCCTGTTTCCCTAAAGCAACTGTGTACATGATTATATTTTTGATAGGCTTGTAGGAAGGCAGTAGTGGTGTGTTCTCCAAGAACAAAGAAATGCACTAAGATTGTCTTCCCAAGTGATAAGCCAGTAATAAGATATGCAAAGCAGCCCCCTCCCTGGGTGAGAACAAAGCCAGCTCCCTTTTTGTTGGATAAGGGTGAATCTCATAAAGACATTGGGGTATCTAGAGAAAATGTTGTTTTGGTCAGAAGGAAGATGGTTAGCAACAAAATTCACAAAATAGGACAGTGGGAATGAGTAAAGCAAGCCCCGTCTAAGGTCACATCATTTATCCAAGAAGCCAGAATGTATGGTGGCCTTTGCCAACCTTAGGACAAGCTTCATGGTTTTTGCAGAATCTTTTCATTAAGGCCTAGCACACTTTCTTTCCCCAGAGTTCCTACACAAACCTCTTCAGCTCTAATCTTCTTACTACTTTATAACAGCCACCCTCTAGAAATGAGAGTCTCGCTTAGCAAATGTTGCATGGCTCCTCTCATTGCATTGTGCAGTTTTAACTCAGTCTTCTCAGACAACCACTCTGAAAAATGGTTCAACAGAGGTAGGCACCCTGATTGTAATTTAAGTAATAGGGCATAGTCTTAAGAACTGCAGGAAAAAAAATCCTGTGTATGTGTTTGTGAGTGTGTGTCTTTGTGTTTTTGTATGTATGTGTGTCTATGTGCATACGTATGTATGTCTGCAGGCATGTGTATCTATGTGTTCTGTATTTATGTAATTGTGTGTATGTGTTTGTGTGAATGTGTGTGCTTGTGTGTTTGTATATGTGTCTCTATGTGGCAATGTGTGCATGTAAACAAATATATTACCAGGAAATATAAGCTCGCTCAAAACCTGAAAGGTTATGGATATATCTCAGGAGTAAGTATATTTATCATCCACATGACCCTGGGTTTCATCCTCTAATCCTCTGTGAGCTCTCTCTCTCTCTCTCTCTCTCTCTCTCTCTCTCTCTCACACACACACACACACACACACACACACACACACACACACACACACATTGAACAAGAGGATGGTTCTGCACACCATAAAGCTGGTGAAATTCTCGGTCCCAGCAGATTGTAGTGCTACAGCAATTTTTCGTGACCAAGAGAGCTCTCCAGAAGACACTTAGTATGCGAACGGGGTTTCACAGCCATGAATCTGCCTGACTAAAGCAAGAGAAGACATTTTAGAATATTTATTCGCTCTATCTCTTAAATGCACTTAGTGAAACTTTTAAATTATTTTTTTCTAGACTCTCATTTTAGGAGACCTTGATTTTTAGCAATGGAGGTTTATGAAATCATAGATCTTGGAGGAAGAAAAGCAATAACCCCGTTTCATTCCCATTTGGCAAACGTGTCCCAAATGGAAGATGGAGATATGAGCCTATCCCATGACACCACTACATTCACTCTCAAATCCAATAAATGCCCTCAGCTCTGACTTCATTCTTACCAGAGAATGTTCTGGTTATAACTTGAATTTCTAGATAGCTATGCTAGGGAACAGAGGAAACGGAGAATGCACTTGAACTTTCTGACTTCCTGTGTTGAATGCATGTCTCACTATTGACCACATACAACACAAATTACTTGTTTGTATTTATTAATGTGCATACTATAATAGTATATGTATCTCTCTCTCTCTCTCTCTCTCTCTCTCTCTCTCTCTCTCTCTCTCCCCCCTGTGTTTCTGTGTGCATGTCTTTTATCCCTCCACTCTTTCCCTTCTTTCCCTCTCCTCCCTCTCTGCCTTTCTCTGTCTCTGTCTGTCTCTCTCTGTGTCTCTGTGTCTCTCTGTTTCTCTTTGTCTCCCTGTCTTTGTGTCTCTGCCTCTCTCTCTCTCTCTCTCTCTCTCTCTCTCTCTCTCTGTGTGTGTGTGTGTGTGTGTGTGTGTGTGTGTGTGTGTATTTAGTTCAGTATCACAAACCTTCCCTGCCTTCCCTGAAAAAGCTGGAAGCAACATGTCTGTGACTCTTGAAATCAGAGAGAGTAGGATAAAGCCTCTTTGATCATTAACTACTATTAATTACCCTAGGGTCTCTTAGGCAACCAACAAGACTTCTCTAATGACAATCTAGATCTAAATAAGGCAAAATATAAACTATACAAAATATGAGGGTAGGGGAGGTATGCATTCTGATATTCTAGAGTTTTCTCTGAGTAACCAGAGTTTGGGTAAGGAGTAGAATAAGGTAGAGTCCTTATGATTTCCCTGAAGCTTCAGAAGGAAAAGGGTAATTCATATACAGCCTCTGAAGAAATTTAGTTTGAAGAAGAATGACTATAAGAAGTACACATTTTAATAAAGTCTAAGACACATCTTGGTAAATTTGGTTCAAAAGATGAAAATATGGTCCTTGCAAATGATACAAGCCTCTTAGCAAGGTTCATGCTAACAGTCTAAAGATCCACACAGAGGATATGGAGCATCCTGCAGACTTGAACAAGAAAAGATAGAATAGAAAAGAAAAGAAAAGAAAAGAAGGAAGGAAGGAAGGAAGGAAGGAAGGAAGGAAGGAAGGAAGGAAGGGAAGGAGCTCAAGAAACATATCAGAAGATTGCAGAGATATAAGAACATTAGAGCCAGAAGGTAAGAAGGCGGGCTCCAAAATGTCATCTGGGCAAGACATAGACACCACTATCATGAACTCACAGCACTGAGTACACAAAATAATAATCCCATCGACAGTCAGCCAAGAATGGAGGAGGAGACTGGGGGATGAAACCTCTCACTGCTGAACTACATTTGCTATAGGCAGATTCAATGAGTGAGGAAGTTCATTGTTTTCTCTTACGTATCTGCTAATGACCCTACTAGGTTCCAAAGGACACTTCCGATCCACTAATCACACAGATGGCCCTGGTAAAACAAAATGGCTCACAAAGTAAAGCCAGAATTCATGAATTAGAGAGAGGCAAAAAGAAGGATTGATAGGAATGGGAGGGAGATAAGTTATAGTAAGGGGGAAAGAGTAATTCAAACACACACACATACACACACACACACATGAAACTGTCAAACCACAAATTATTCAATAATAAAAAGGTACTTAAGGGGATCCTAATGGTTGTAAAGATAATTTATTGGAAGGTTAGTATGCTCCTATAGTTTATCAGTCTCTCAGTCTTGATTTGTCCGTTCTGTTCTTCTAGGAAAGAGTTTAGTTCTGACAGTGCTTGAGAATGCTCCTTTTCTGAGTCACTTTCTATTGACATCCTGACAAGTTTATAGGATGATCAACATGTATAGGATACAGTCTCTATCATAAAAGGAGCCTGTGTTGTCAAATTTTCTCAGACTATTTAAAGACTGAAGTATATGCCTCGAGGGTGAGGAAGAAGAATATGTGGATTTTTAAAGCTTTTGTTTTCTTTGGGCAATCCTGTAGATTGGACCAAGGATCTAACATATGCCAGACAAGTGCTGTACCACTGAGACACAGCCCTAGCTCACAGATTCAGGAACAAAGACAAGAATATCTAGTCCTTCAGACCACTGGGAACTTCCTAGAGAGATCACTAAGATCAAGAATGTTCACAGTCACCTATTGGATAGAACACAGGGCCCCCAATGGAGGAGCTAGAGAAAGTACCCAAGGAGCTGAAGGGGTCTGCAACCCTATAGGAGGAACAACAATATGAACTAACCAGTACCCCCAGAGCTCATGTCTTTAGCTGCATATGTAGCAGAAGATGGCCTAGTTGGCCATCATTGGGAGGAGAGGCCCTTGCTCCTGCGAAGATTATATGCCCCAGTACAGGGTAATACCAAGGCCAGGAAGTGGAAGTGGGTGGATTGGGGAGCAGGGCTGGGGGAAGGTATAGGGGACTTTCAGAATAGCATTTGAAATGTAAATGAAGAAAATATATAATTAAAAAAAAAGAATTAAACAAATTCTAAACTCTGAACCCTTGATTATTTTCCCACTGTTGGAATTCTCATTGTGCCTACCATTGTAAAAAATTTTAATTCAAAAAAGATTCCAAGGGCTTTCTTTGAATTAGCAAATCATTAGCCACAAAAACACAAGGAACAATGTAGACCAGTTTGCAAAGCAAACTTGTTTATGGTGGCCACCTTAGAGAGGATGAGAAAGGAGGGCAGATGATAACAGGATTGACATGAATAAGAAGGGGGCCTCTGGAATCTTCAATGGATGGACCTAAGGGCTCTTGGGTAGCCAAAATATTTGCTTCCCAGACTGCTTCCTGGAGCAACAGTGCTCAGAGGAGATACAATATGGAATCACTCTGACAGAGCTGCAGTGATGTCTTTACAAAACTCCAGGCTGAGGACATGGATATTAACCACTAATCCCTACCTCAGAATCTTCACGTGTTATTTCCTAAGCCTCCCTGGTGCCTTTCATCACTGTGTCTGGACCAATATTATTACCAAATCCGAATCTTCTGGGTTGTGTGCTGAGAATCTAATCAGATCTACTTGGGTCATGAAGGAAGCAAGCCAGTGGCTGTTATTTCCTCTTTAAGGAAGCAGCCTTGGGATCCAGCTTCGTGTTTAGGATAAATCAAGCTTTCACTCTGAGTCTAGTGCACAGGTGCATAAAATTCAGCTCTGTATCACCCATTCCTGGAGGGGATTTTTCTCCTGTGTTATACCTGCAAAACTCCAGCCATTTTTTCCCTCTGGCAAGTCTGGATACATGATTAATATTTTAAGCCTCCCAGGTTCTGCTTTCCCTACTTTCAAAAGTGCCTGGATGTTGGACTTTTAAAAAATGTATTTATCTCCCCATCCAGACTGCTGAGGAAGAATTGCAAGTAGAAGGCACAGCCACAGGGGCTTTGACAAATCCTAGCAAATCTTTAAGCTTCTGCAGTCATCAGGGCTTTCTCTCATTAGCATCTCCGATGTGCCTTATCTCCTGCTGACCTTCATTTGGGAGTGGAAGAGAGAACAGTTTTAGGAGGGTATTCTACCTTTTCCCTCATGTCAGTGTAGATAGAACTTGTTTCTTCTCCCACATTATCCAAGATCACCTCTCCCTCTGCCTCTGCCTCTGCCTCTGCCTCTGCCTCTGCCTCTGCCTCTGCCTCTGCCTCTGCCTCTGCCTCTGCCTCTGCCTCTGCCTCTGCCTCTGCCTCTCCCTCTGCCTCTCCCTCTGCCTCTCCCTCTCCCTCTCCCTCTCCCTCTCCCTCTCCATCTCCATCTCCATCTCCATCTCCATCTCCTCTTTCCCTCCCTCTCTCTCTTGTTCTCTCTCTCTCTCTCTCTCTCTCTCTCTCTCTCTCCCTCTCTCTCTCCCATAAGCTCTCTCCATCTGCCTAGAAAGTACTGAAAAGCTTCCCCCACAAATCTTTTTGCATTCACCTCACGGATGACTTTAGGCTTCTGGTTATCTCCCCATTCACAGTCTCCTTACAGCCTGTCTCCTTTGCACAAGAAGCAGAGAGAACCTTAGAGATGGAGGCAAGTAGGGCTGGTTAAATATATACTTCAGAATCTGGAATCTGACTGCCAATGCTCCATTTCCTCTCTAATACTAATTCCCAACCAATTCCAGTTTCAAAGGACAGGTTGAGCCCTTTAATCTCTCTAGGATTCAATTTACTTACTTATAAGATTGGAGATGATAATAATAGCCAGCAAAAAATTAAGAGTGAATAAACAGTAAATAAGAGTATGTTAGAAAACATGGGCAATGTATTACACAGCTCTCTTCTGTGCCTCTATCACCCAGGAGAATGAGGTTTGGGAACCTCTGGTACATGAAATTGCTCTCTAAGTTTCCTTCTATCTCTAAATTCCTCAGCATTGATATTTATAATATTAACAGATAAATATTAAGGGGGGGTCATCTCCGTGCTGTGTATTAGAGGCACAAGAAAGAAGAGCTATGTTGACTTCTGCACTCATGTTTATCAATCAGACGAAGCCACAAAGAGCTATAAGAGAAGCCAGGGTCATGACCTCCAGTTGGCCAGGAAAATAACCAGGAAACGGAAGGGTTCCTTTACTCAGTGAAGCTCCCTTGCTGTCTCAGAAATGAGAATATGTGCAGCCAGTAGACTCTTCTTTATTGTACCCTCTGTTTCTGCCCCTGCCAGCCTCTGATTGAATACTTGTCCTAACTAGACTGAGCCAGAGGGTGCTATGTGCTGATAAGGTGTTATGATACATCAGAATGGTGAAAGCACCTACCTACACAGAGTGATATTACAGATCAGAGCAATGATGGAGTGCAGCACGCCTTGGCTCTATGAATTTGCACAATGCACCAACTTATGTGAGCCAAGGTCATTACTTTGCCATGATAGGGATAATTCTCTCTTCTTGCCAAGGAGTTGTGAGGAGTGAGACAGTATATGTGAGGTGGTTTATGTTTCAGATTGTGAACCTGAAGAAAATAAAACAAAAGAAACCGACTCCCCAACAAATTAAGGGACACATGCAAAATAAAATAAAGAGTTGTATACATAGTCTCTCAAAAGAAAAAAAATAAAACAGTAAAATATCTACCATGGGCTGATAGACTATAAATATTCAAGGTAGAACAGGGTGTTAAGGAATCAGATTTCACTTCATTACTGATTTTTAACAAGGTAGGTTAGTGGGTGCTCACTATAGACAGAGGAAACCAGTTTAAAAGGAAGACAAGTACAACAAGCAAAAAATAACCTGGAATATGTACTGTAATGGGCAAAATATGCTGGGGCAAGACTCTAGAAGGCAATCCAAGGAAGGAAGGAAGCACTTTAGGAATAGTTCACAGATTTCACACTGGGGTGACTTGCTGTATGAGGCCACTGTTTAGAGTGGAGCAGGGAATAGTCATGGGCACTTGAGGTGTGGTATCTATAGGACAGCCAAGAAAAGGTGTCAGCAGATGGCTGGCTATATAGTGTGAAGCTTAAAAGCAGCTGATGTGCAGGTTAGCACAAAGGAAATGACTGAGACAAATAGCCTTGTAACTGGTAAGGTAAGTTAAGAACCCAATCACAAAAGAAGTCATTGGACATGCGCTCACTGATAAATGGATATTAGCCCAGAAACTTAGAATACCCAAGACACAATCTGCAAAACACAAGAAAATCAAGAAGGAAGACCAGCATGTGGATACTTCATTCCTCCTTTGAATAGGAAACAAAATACCCATGAAAGGAGTTACAGAGACAAAGTTTAGAGCTAAGATGAAAGGATGGACCATACAGAGACTAACCCACCAGGGCTCCATCCCATAATCAGTCACTAAACTCAGACACTATAGCATAGGACAGCAAGTGTTTACTGAAGGGATGCTCACAGTCATCTATAAGATGGAGCACGGGGCCCACATTGGAGAAGCTAGAGATAGAACCCCAGGAGCTGAAGGGGTCTCCAACCCTAGAAGAGGATCAACAATATGAACTAAACAGAACCCCCAGAACTCATGTCTCTAGCTCCATAGGTAGCAGAAGATGGCCTAGTCGGCCATCATTGGGAAGAGAGGCCCCTTGGTACTGCAATCTTTATATGCCCCAATACAGGGGAACGCCAGGGCCAAGAAGTAGGAGTGGGTGGGCGGGGAGCAGGGAGGGGGGGGATTTTCGGGATAGCAGTTGAAATGTAAATTAAGAAAATATCTTTAAAAAAAAAAAAGACAGTACCCTGAAACACTCCAGCATTTTTATTACATCAGGCTAAATAACCAGTGTAGAAGAGTTATGACTCATACACAATGTCAATGAGGAATTTTAAGCAAACCGCATCCTGAGTCAAATGGAGCGATGTCCGGTCCTGTCTCTACCACTTTCTATCTGGGATGTTAGGTCAATTTTATGAGCCTAACTTTCCCTGTTTATATAATAAAAATGCAATGGGAAGAACCTGTTGTGAAGACTAAGTGAAATGACACGGGTAAATTGTTCAGCCTAGTGCCTAAGATATACATACGCCTTTAAGATTTTAAGAAATGTCGGGAGTTTTGGGAAATTTGGCCAATAGGACAGCCACTGAGAAAAAGATCACTGAAAGATCTTTGTATAAGATGAATCCATGTGGATGTTCCAGCATCTCTTCTCCACACTGCTTCTTCTCAGCCACCCTCCTCTCCACTGCAGGCATCATGCCAGATCCCCACTGCCAGAACTTGTGCTGTTCTGGGTCTCTGAAGACACTGGTCTTGAAAATTCATGACAGTTTCACTGGTGACACCAGGCAGTCATGTCTGATGAGCACATGCAAGGCTGTGCTGCCAAAACTCCCAGTGAGTGAGTCCTGCATAATCAGACTCCCAGCTCTGTCCTGTCCAGACTACTCTCTCACTTTGAATTCAGTGAATGGCCCTATTAGCATTGCCTCTGCCTATTACCTCCATTGTTTGGGAATGTATTCATTCACTCATTCATTCATTTACTCCAAAACTATTAAATATTATGTTTCCATTTTGATCGACATTGAGCTAGACATTTGTAAGATTGCAGTAAGTAATGAAAACTAAAAAGATAGTTTTAAATAGTATTAATAAGTATGTCCCCCTCCTCATTCATACAATACTAAATATGGTAGTTTTTTTTTTAATGGAATTGGGGTGTGTCCTGGTTTTCTATTACTGCAATAAAGCAACAAAATTAAAAGCAAGTTGGGAAGGAAAGGGTTTCTTTGGCTTATAATTCTACATTGTAGTTCATCACTGAAGGAAGTCAGGGCAGGAACACAAACAGGGAAGGAACCAGAAGACAGGAGCTGATGCAGAAGCCATGGAGGGGTGTTCTTTACTGGCTTTCTCCTCATGACTTGCTCAGTCTACTAAATTATAGAGCCCAGGACCACCTGTCTAGAGGTGGTACCACCTACACTGGACTAGGTTCTCCTACATTAATCATTAAGAAAATGTTCTTCAAGCTGAGCGTGGTGGTGCACGCCTTTAATCCCAGCACTCGGGAGGCAGAGGCAGGTGGATTTCTGAGTTGGAGGCCAGCTTAGTCTACAAAGTGAGTTTCAGGACAGCAAGGGCTACACAGAGAAACCCTGTCTCGAAAAACCGAAAGAAAGAAAGAAAGAAAGAAAGAAAAAAAGAAAGAAAGGAGGGAGGGAGGGAGGGAGGGAGGGAGGGAGGGAGGAAGGAAGGAAGGAAGGAAGGAAGGAAGGAAGGAAGGAAAGAAAGAAAGAAAGAAAGAAAGAAAGAAAGAAAGAAAGAAAGAAAGAAAGAAAGAAAGAAAGAAAATGTACTTCAGGTTTGACTATAGCTCAATCTTACAAAAACATTTTCTCAGAGGCTCCCTCCTCTATGATGACACTAACTTATGTCAAGTTGACATAAACCTAGCCAGCACAGGGTGCAAATTGATTCCATCCTTATATAGAGAATTTAATTCTTTTCAAAGATACAAGATAGTCCCTTTTCTTTTCTACCACAGTGATGCTATAAGAAGAAAGTCATCTATGAACCAGAAAACAGACCCTCTTTAAACACTAAATTTAACAGAATCTTTATTTGGGATTTTCCAGTCCCTAGAGCTGCATACAATCAATTTGTGCTGTTTATAAGCCATTAGGGTTATACCACTTAGTTATAGCAGCGCAAATAAATTAAGACAAACAGTGGTAAAATGTGATGAAGAAATTAGCACAGAAGTGTGACTAGATTTGACATGGATCCTTGATCCAGTGACATTTAACAAAAAACAAAACAAAACACAAAGTCTCTGAAAATTAGTGAATGTGGAGATGTATGGATAGAGATTAGATATTCTTATTTGAACAATTACTGAAGCAAGGCACATTGAGCTTATAGTTTTAAACTTTCATTTTTAATCCCATTTAAAACAGCTCTTTCCCTCTTGAATTAAGCAAGCCCAGCAAAGAAAAAGCTTTCTGTTTCACTCACAGGGAGTCTGAGAGAAAAGATTCTTGACTTAGTTGATAGGTTCTTCTGTTTCTGCCATTCCAGGTGTGTCCACATTTTCAGGTGTTTGATGAGTGAGAAGATGAATTTCAAAAATGTCACCACTTAGAGCATGAGCTAGAGCAATTTCTCCTCAAGAAACTAAAATGTACAGGACCACAGACAAGTCAGGAACAGAATAGCAACTTGAAATTTGTGTAGGGACAGCGTGCAAAGAGCTTGTATAGGTTTTACTATACTAAAATCCAGGAGCATTGTGGGCAATAATGTTTTATAAGATTTGCAGATGAGGAACTCAAAGCTCAAATAAGTCATGTGCTTATCTCAATAGACCACTTGCTGGCGATTAGTAGATTTAAACCTGTTGTCCATTTGCTGTTGGACCGACTATTGTTGTTCACTGATGGCTTGTAAATAGCTTGGGGTCCCTTTATAAGATCAGTAATATCCTATATTTCTAGAGTTGGCTTTTCTTCAGCTATACTTTATGCTGTCTATGTTATCCATAGCTTGCCTGCCTTAAAGATAAAAAATGATTTCATTCCATTCTACAAATAAGTACCTTCCCTACTCTCCCAAGGTGTAGACAAGACTGGGTATATCCCATGGATTCCCTTGGTTTTGCCTTAACTAAGGCAATGCTCTTCTTGAAAGTCCTGGGAATACCTTTGGAGAACATAATCTATTGTCAGTACTAACACTCTCTTGCACTGAAACCTGGTTCCCATCACTGCCCCAAGCTCTCCAGAAGGTCTCTGGCAGGGCTCTATTCTAAATATCTCTATTACAGCAATGAAACAGTAGCCCTGTGGAATTAAGCCACTTGTTCAAATCTCCATGGCAGGTGGTAGAAGGGAGATTGAAACCCAGGTATGCCTTAAAGCAATTCCACTGCTTAGCCCCTTCGTTCCCTGTGATATTGTAATTTGTAATAACAAATGTAAATTTTGTTTATGTCCTTATTTCTGCATCAGCTTCAGGAAATCTTGGATCCCTTAAGTAAGAGTAATTAAGAAGGGTGAAGAAAATTTTCCTATGTGTGATAAATACCTTTGAAACACACCTGAGTTTATATTAATAAGCTAACTTTTGGAAAGCACCCAAACAACCACAAGATAGAGACTGGTTGCTATGGGAAACCAACCTTATTAGAGGACTAGAAACCACAGACACAACCATAGATTTCAGGGAAGAGAAAAGAGACCAGAGATGGAGTTAAACACTAGTGCTCATTTCTAGCTATGTCATCAACTTCCATATGGCCCAAGAAAGACAAGAGCCAGGCAGTTTCTTCAGTTGCAAATGCATGGAAGTAGAATGAAAGGGATATGGTCAGAGAAGCAAATGAGCTCAGTGCCTTTGCTATATCCTGATTTATACATCTCTTATACTTGGCAGTTCCTGAGTTATACATTTTAATATTAAACTGATAATGCATGTGTGTGTATATGTGTATGCACATGGGAGCGCACACGTGCACACACGAACACACACACACACATGTACTACATGGTTTTATCTTGACATCTGTAAGCTCTTCTTGCACAGCCTCATGGGAACCTTCAAGAGCTCACTGATTCAAAGAAGAGCTATGAATAATCTGAACACTCGCCACTAGCAACTGTCATCACATATGAAGGAAGACTTCACAGGGTGGAATGCTTCATCTGTAGGAGCAAACATTACCACTGGGTATATAGTATCAGATTAATCAAATTGTAAGATACCTGTTCAATGTCTGCAAAGAATTGGAGAACTTGTTGTAGGAGAAAAATCCCACACTGATATATTATGAGAATAGAAAAAATAGGCAGTGATAAATACTGAATCTACAGACATGTAGATTCCTGTATACCATTTCTATTTAATTTTGTCAGCATCAAGTGAACTATATTCATAGAAACTATTATATCAGTAAATTTCAGGTTATGTATATTTTAACACAAAAAAGAAGGAAGGAAGGAAGGAAGGAAGGAAGGAAGGAAGGAAGGAAGGAAGGAAGGAAGGAGGGAGGGAGGGAGGGAGGAAGGAAGGAAAGAAAGAAAGAAAGAAAGAAAGAAAGAAAGAAAGAAAGAAAGAAAGAAAGAAAGAAAGAAAGAAAAAAGAGAGAGAGAAAGAGAGAAAGAGAGAGGGGGAGGGAGAGAGAGAGGGAGGGAGGGGGAGGGATGGAAGAAGGAAGGAAGGAAGGAAGAAAAAGTCCTAAGGTTCCACAGTGTCTGTCTCTGCAGCAGATTCCAGCAGCTACTTGAATATTTGCATTTTCATCTCTTTTCAATCTCTTCCTATTTTACCCATTTTATTTAGTTTTTAACTGATAGATTTGAGGGGCATAGTAAGCATCTGCTCATTAACGACAACCACAGATCATCTCTTACCATCTTCACCATCTTCCCTTGGCCTATAAAGGACAAAGTTTCATCCTCTGAATCTCTTCCTCTCCAATTTGCCCAGGAGGTGGGACTTGCTAGAGGCATGGAACAACAACTTGACTCTCTCCACACTCTTTCTTCTCCCCCTTTCCACATCCTAAACTCCAACTGTCTTGTCCGTTGCCAGACTTGTAATTGCCAAGCTATTCCCCAAATCTTTCCTTATAACATATGACTTTCCAGTGGTAAGTCGTTGCTTTGTTCATTTGGCAACCAAGTTTCAAGGGTAAAATTGGCCTCCTTAGACCCTTTGCCTGGCTCTGGTGCTTTGAGAATCTGTGTGGATGGGGATTCTTAAATTCCCCCCTCCCCCCCAAAGGTCCAGAGACACATGGAACGTTTTTCATGTCAACCTTGAATACCATGAAAAATCAGAGGCACAAGCTTGCCTCTACGTAATACAGTGTGTGTTCCATCCAGCATGTGTTAGTAATGCTACAGTCGTAACACAATTTAAAGTTGTCACCTTGCCAAAAGCATTTTAGGACTTCCAAACAGCTCCAAATTCAATATCACCTACAGACTGGACCTAATTTCTCTGTGTTGAATGACTGACAACCATAAGAACACGAGAGAAATGAACAATCTAATGGACATTTCTTAGGTGAGGGTTTGGGGGAATGGGAGCAGGATCTCACATAGCCTAGGCTGACCTTGAACTTTCTGTGCAGCAGAGGATGAACAAGACTATTTTCTTCTTCTGATTCAATATCCGGAGTGCTGGGGTTACAGGTCTGTAACATCACCACATTTGGTTTCCCAGTTCTGAGGATCAAACCCAGGACGTTACACATTCTAGAACAACATTTTTCCAACTGAGCGGCATCCTCAACCTTGTTCCCATCATATTTTATTTAAGTATACACCCTCTTCAGTGGTTAGCAACTTGATAAGACACAAACAAGGACCTGGAAAAGAAACGTCTCAAGTAACTAATTTATTTCAGATATTAATCTAAATATGATGTATTTAGACAACAAATACCATGGGAAGTCAATTGCTTTCATGAGCTTCCATTTCCTGGTGTGTAAAATCAGGGTCTTTGAGTTAATGTCTATAGCTTCCTTCTGCTTCACATACAGTCTCAATTATGTGGATCATTGTATCTTTAGCCTGGCATTTGAGATATTCAAGTCAAAGCACTCTGCTCTCTCCCATTGACTGTCCAGAAGAAGGTCCGATCAAAAGTTTTGTTTATGTTCATTGTGTGAGATCCAGCAGGCCAGTGAACCCTGATATCAAACTTCAGTCAGATGATCTCTCCTGGTGGGAATTTTAATCACCCTGCAGTGGTTCTGTCCCTGTGGGGAAGCAACTGAAGTGGACACTCCATGGGTATCTGTGGGAGGTGGCCCCAGGAACATTCTGGATAATCAAAATGAATTGAAATGTCCTTTTCATCAAGCTATCAAAAAAACATGCCATGGGTTCTTTGCAGAGGAATGCAGTTGGATACTCATTTTACACATAAGTCTTCCCCTCTCTTGCTGGCAGCTGCTGCAGAGAGAAGTTCATTGCTGTGGGTTATACGTTGTCAGGCTCTGTATTTAAATATGCTTCACCCAGCTCAGTTCAAGGTCCAGGTCAGCCCATAGTATTAAGTTAAGTACATTGGGAAATACATTATCTTTTGGGTCACAGGGGTACAGTTCAGAGAACAGCAACAGGATTTCCTGGTTGATAGATGATTCCACAAGAGGTTAGAGCTCTTCTGCCCTAGAAATAATAGCAATAATCCCCGACATTCATATTCCACTCTGGAGTCTGCAAAGAGTTTTCCCATCCATTATCTCTCGGGATGTTCTCAGGGGAGTGTGTGCTGCACAGAGGAGAGGGCAAAGCACAGTAGCCTTTCAGGCTTAAGTTTGCACATCTTCTTCCACTGAACAACTTCCTGAGGGCGCATCATTGCCACCTCTAGGGGCAGCATCAGTTTACTGCCTATAATTAGGAAATGTCACTATTTCTCTTATAAAAGAATGGGGAGGTCAAATGAGGTCATGTTTATGGTTTTTTTTTTCATAAAAGCTATCGGGGGGGTCTATATGATCAAAATTTTATTTATTGTTTGACAAGTTTATTATGTGTATATAATGCATTTTCATCACAAATACTTTCCTCTCCCACTCAATCTGAGCCCCTTCTGGTTTTGTTTCCTGTGATCCACTGAACTTAATTATGGTTGCTTGAGTAAGCATGGACAGGCGATGAGTAGCTAAAACCAGTGTAGAAAATGACTCCCTTTTCCTCCTTCCCAGGACTCATTAGCTGCCAAAGAGTCTCCAAAGCCCTTTCCTACTTTATGATAAAATGTTTAAAGTGGGCATGAATTTGCCCAATAAAACTTTAAAGACAAAGTCCAAGTTTGGCTAGCATAATTTTAAAATGGTCTCTCTATGTTTGTCTTCATACCTCTCCTGGGCATATATCAAGAAGATGTTCTAACTGGTAATAAGGACACATGCTCCACTATGTTCATAGAAGCCTAATTTATAATAGCCAAAAGCTGGAAAGAACCCAGATGTCCCTCAACAGAGGAATGGATACAGAAAATGTGGTCCATTTACACAATGGAGTACTACTCAGCTATTAAAAACAATGAATTTATGAAATTCTTGGGCAAATGGATGTATCTGGAGGATATCATCCTGAGTGAGGTAACCCAATCACAAAAGAACTCACATAACATGTACTCACTGATAAGTGGATATTACCCCAGAAATTTAGAATACCGAAGATACACTTTGCAAAACACATGAAACTCAAGAAGAATGAAGACCAAAGTGTGGACACTTCACCCTTTCTTAGAATTAGGAACAAAATACACATGGAAGGAGTTACAGAGATCAATTGTGGAGCTGAGACAAATGGATTGATCAACCAATGTTTGCTGCAGCTGGGGACCCATCCCATAATCAGTCACCAAATGCAGACACTATTGCATATGCCAGCAAGATTTTGTTGAAAGGGCCCTGATATAGCTGTCTCATGTGAGGCTATGCCAGTGCCTGGCAAGCACAGAAGTGCATTATCACAGTCAGCTATTGGATGGAACACAGGGTTTCCACTGGAGGAGCTAGAGAAAGTACCCAAGGAGGTGAAGGGGTCTTCAATCCTATAGGTGGAACAACAATATGAACTAGCCAGTACCCCCAGAGCTCGTGTCTCTAGCTGCATTTGTAGCAGAAGATGGCCTAGTCAGCCATCATTGGGAAGAGAGGCCCCTTAGTATTGCAAACTTTATATGCCCCAGTACAGGGGAATGCCAGGGCCAAGAAGTGGGAGTGGGTGGGTAGGGGAGCAAGGCAGGGGTAGGGGAGCATATAGGGGACTTTCGGGATAGCATTTGAAATGTAAATGAAGAAAATATCTAATAAAAATTTGGGGAAAAAAAGAAGAATCTTTTTGTACCCAACCCCTTGGCTAGTGTTGGACAATGGCAGGTGTACTTTACAGACTCTTGATGAAAATTTTCATCATGCACACATACAGAAGCAATGAATAAAAAGTGGCTAATCACAGAAAAACAGGCATGCTGAGGAACAGGATGCTGAGAAAGTCAAAAAGAGCCTTTGGGTTCTCTTCTGCCCTAGGAGAAAAATGTGGTCATACATACGGATAAATCAGCACAGTTCCTGGTGTTTTCCAGGACCTTAATAGTGATCTATCCTCAAATTCAGAATAACACAAGATGGGAGTATGTACACGCACAGGGCATGGGTTGTGAAAATACACCCATTATCAACAGCAAATGTTCAGTATTTGCTGTTACTTTACTAACCACTATCACTTTGAATTGTCCCAATAGCTAGAGTAAGCTCAAGTTTTCAGTAGCTGCTCAGGAAGGACAAGGGAGGAATCTGAACAAAATCTCATAATGAAAAGCCTCAAACCCTAGTTTGGGCACTGTGAGACCAACTGTGCAACCTTGATCAAATCACAACGCTATTGCTTACACTTCTGAAGATCACAAAGGGATTGCAAGGCAGTGTTCCATTTTCTCCTCTTACTTCCATGTCCACCATTCTGTGGAGCAAGCTGTTAACTCGCCCATCATCACAGCCTGTAAACATCTGCACTGGGACTGCACATCTTCTGCTATTTCTGAATCTCCAAATCAATTTACTTTTTATTGCTGTGAAGCAAATCACTCAGATCTCAGCGCTGTACAGCAGTGATCATTTCCTGTGCTTCTCTAGCTCACAGTGAGACTGTTCTCAGCTGCATGCCCTCAGTCAGGGTTCCTCAGGCAGTTACAGTCAGATGCTGTCTTGTTCTCAAGTCATTAGAATGATGTGTCGTTGTGTGGAAGTGGTAGCTTGTACCTTGTCAGAAGTTACAGTGAACACATGGTCTTTTTATCTACTGTGCTTCCTATTAGCTTTTATGCATCTCTGATTATGGAATCTACGGTAATCATATCACACCATCAGGTGAAAGCAACTTGCTGAGGATGATAGAGCATGTTAGACTTCTTTATGCTAGAAGATAGTACCTAATGATGAATAATGTATAAAGAAATGGGTTTTATTTAATACATCGTTTCTGAGGTTCAAGAGCATAGTGGTTTTACTTTACTCGATGAAGAACCTGTTGTGTGGAATACCTTATGGCCTGATGCGACTTATGTGGGAGGGAGAATTCTGTGCCAAGACAAGAAGCCAAAAAACAATGACACGACAGTCCTGCATTTTTAACTGTAACATCCCTTCCATGAAAATTAATAAAGCTCTCTTGAGAACTACTTTAATGTCTTCTAAAGGTGGCATGCCTTATCACCCACAGCAGCCTCCACTTTTTCAGCTTTCTGCCATCAATCTGAATCATACCACAGAGACCAAGCACAAATATTTAGGGGACACTACCAAATACAGCAGAATCACAACTCAAAATGGTAAGAAAATCCTTACCAAGGTAACCCAGCATGTTTGTCTGCTTGTCTACAAAATGGCTACCTGCCCCCCCCCCAAAAAAAAAAAATCTGGTATAAATAGCTTAGCTCAGTTAATACAGCCAAAGGGAATTTTACAGTACATCCTCTGAGAACCAGGTTACCTTCAGCACACATTTGTCTAGTACTTGCCTTCCCTCCATATATTGAACTCTGAGCTATTATCTTCTCATCTTCCAGGAAGCACAGACTGGCCAGTCACTGTTGGTTGCATGAGACACACTGCATCTGATTCATACCTTACCTGTCTCAGATTCCTCAAAGAGAAGATACTTTTATAAACCTTCTTCTTCTAATTATTCTCTCTACTTGGATCAATTGTGGTTTTTCTATGTTAACCACTATCAACTACAAAACAAAACAAAACAAAAAAACTAAAAACAAAACAAAACAAAACCAAAACCTTCTCTAAATAGGTCAAACAACTAAAGAGACAGGAATTTAAGAGGACAGTTTGATTCTATGTCCATTTCAGAAAATAATAGAAGTACATTCACTATGAGCAACTCAATCAAGCTTCTTAGCCAGATTTTCAGTGCCAGGCATATATGTCTCCTTCTTTGGAGAAAGCCTAAAATCTAATAAAAAAAAAAAGTGGTTAGTTACTCCAAAATCATTCATGTTAATATTGCATGCACAGGCATATCTTGCCATGCTAGTCATTAGAGCTCATAGCTGAATAAGACCTTTTATCCCCCAGCAGCCTGCATAGCACCTTCCAGAACTATGAGAGCTATCCAGCAGAGAAGTTTCCTAGTCACTTTTGACTTGATTTGGGGACATAGCATTCCTCTAGTCAGGGATGACTGAGTGAAACAGTGTCTTCTTGATGTAACCACACCGCTGCACTCACGAGCTTGCAGTAGCTGTGGTTGCCTGCCTGAGACCTGCCTCAGATCAGGATGGTCAACATTCCATCATGGGATAGGAAGGCATTCAAGAAACCCCGTCCCTAGCTGATGAGCTATGGACAGTTGATAGCTTCCAGGAGATAGTCAGTTTTCTTTAAAAGTGTGGCATTGAGGAAGTTGACCATGCCAGTGATAGGCTTCATACTCAGGAGTACATCGCTAGCACAAATTGGAGTCCAGGAATTATTTTTTATAGGTGCACACGAATTTGAAGGGTATAAGAAAATAGAGTTGGTTCTTGGGGGATATTAAGGGAAGGAGTTGGGATAAATAAGAGCAAAATACGTTTATGGAATTCTCAAAATATTAATGAACATATGTCTTAGTCTTATGTTAGAGGCTAAAGGGATGGCTCAGTGGCTGAAAACACTAGTTCTTCTTCCAAAAGACCCCATTCCACAATACCCTGAACCCTGTACCCAGTGGCTCACAACCACTTGTACTAGTTAGTAATTTATGCTTAAGCTTCTTGCTTATAACAGGATGTAAAGTGACAAATCAGCAGGAATACTAGTGAAAATATTCACAATTCCAACTCCCAGGAAATGAGCAATCAGAGTGGACACCATCACATGCAGCAACTTCAGCCCCTCCTCTCGGCCAGTCAGCCAGTGTGCACCTGCTGATTGTTAAGGATGATGTGTGCCCCTTGGTCTGCTCCGCTCTTTATTATTCACATGTGTTGTATAAAAACTGTGTGGTAGAAACTCACTGTAAATAGAATAAAAAGAGCTATGTTTGTTAGAAGATGGATATTATCCTTAGTTAAACTTCAAATCTTATGAAACCATAAGATTTGAATACTAGAATAATGCACCTCATGAACTTTTACTTATACCTACAGTGTCTACAGACATGTTTTAGTATCCATAGATACCAGACTTGGAGTTCACTGACTACACCCTTGCAACCTTGGTTTTAAATTCCTCCAGATTGCCACACTTTATGCAAAACAGCACATGGTAGCCACGAACAATCCTACAATTAGGAAAATACTTCAGCATTCTAATGGGAATACAACACTTGCACAAATGAGGCGCATTGGTATGCCAGGCAGTAACCAGAACCGTGAGACAAAGAAGCCTGCATCATGAGGAATGGAGATTTTTTCCTCTCCACACAATAGCAGCTCTGAGCACGCCTCAATTTAATCCCACTAACTATGCACTAAAGGCTTCTTCCGCATCACAGGTTGATTCTACCAGGTGTTAGAGACAAAGGTGACTAATACAAGATCCCAATTATCCAGGGAACAGATATGAAAACAACAAGCCTATATTTCTATGTGGTTACTATAATTAGAGTATGCATAAAGGGTTAAGGAAATAGAGATAAGAGGGGGAGTGGGATTCTGAGTCTGGTATGAGGCTGCCTAAAGGGACTGAAAAGGTTAATACATGAATAGGTGGCTAAGGGAGAACCAGAGCTCACTTTACCAACATATAAAGGAGGTAGGACACCAGCAAAAAGGATGGTATAGCATGGACTGGTGGGAGCTGGGGCTGGGGCTGGGGCTGGGACTGGGGCTGGGGCTGGGGCTGGGACTAGGGCTGGGGCTGGGGCTGGGGCTGGGGCTGGGACTGGGACTGGGGCAGGAACAGGGCTGGGGACTGGGACAGGAACAGGGCTGGGGATAGGGATGGGGATGGGGATGGGGATGGGGATGGGGATGGGGATGGGGATGGGGATGGGGATGGGGCTAGCCATGGGACAAGAGTATTCAAAAGGATATTTCTTAAAGCAGAATGTATATGGGGTCCTCTGACAGGCTTATGAGAATTAATAGTGTTCACTGAAATATTAAATCAAGTTTTCTGGCGGAGGAATGGAAAATAGGACTTTGGAAAATCTCCCAGGGTAGGTTAATGAACAAAAAAAGGTTACAAACTGAATAGTGTGTGCTGGAGGGAGGGGTGCGAGTGAGTGTTGAGAATATAAAGACTGCTCCCAGTACAGTTAAAGAATATAGCATATTATTAATAACTATAGTCTCTATATAATAATGTCAACGATAGCCATGGTCTCCATACCATTTTCATTATAGCATTGAAAATGTAGAACTTTTGACACTTTCTTTTTCTCCCATCTTGTCCCCAGGAATTGGCAGCCAATCTGTTGGGTAGATTCCTTATAAATTACTGATGGCAAGGTAGGAAGAGGTCTCCAGCACCAAAAATAAAAGACGTCTAGCAAATAGAAATATGCCACAGAATTTGTTATTATGATCATGGATGAGTTATCCACAAATACTTCTGTGAAAGTCTATCCTAGTATGCTTCCTTTCCTAATGTATAGCATTACAGCAGAAATGAACAGCCTATAATTTTGCCACCCTCATTCTCTATTCTAGAATTCTCAGTAGGATCCCATATGAAGTATAGGCAAACCTGCCAGTATATTTGATTAGCACATTTCTCTATGGCTCTGATCTTTAGCATCTCTTGGTTGTCCTCTTACAAGCCTGAGATATTTGCTGCTTAGGAGATGCCTCAATTTTGCCTGCTGCTTCAATAACTATGTGCCATATAGCCATGTGTGTGCCAATGGCAATTTTTTCCAACTTTTATTAGATATTTTCTTCATTTACATTTCAAGTGTTATCCAGAAAGTTCCCTATACCCTCACCCCTCCCAGCCCTGCTCCCCTACCCACCCACTCCCACATCGTGGCCCTGGCGTTCCCCTGTACTGGGGCATATAAAGTCTGTATGACCAAGGGGCCTCTCTTCCCAATGATGGCCAACTAGGCCATCCTCTTCTATATATACAACTAGAGACATGAGCTCAGGGGGTACTAGTTAGTTCATGTTATTCTTCCACCTATAGGGTTGAAGACCCCTTCAGCTCCTTGGGTACTTTCTCTAGCTCCTTCCTTGGGAACCCTGTGTTCCATCTAATAGCTGAATGTGAGCATCCACCTCCATGTTTGCCAGGCACTGGTATAGTCTCCCACGAGACAGCTATATCAGGGCCCTTTGAGCACTATCTTGCTGGCATATGCTATACTGTCTATGTTTGGTGGCTGATTGTGGGATGGATCCCTGGCAGCTGCAGTCATTGGGTCCATCCTTTGGATTCAGCTTCACACATGATCTCTGTAACTCCTTCAATATGTGCTTTGTTCTTAATTCTAGGAAGGGGTGACGTGTCCACATTTTGATCTTCCTTCTTCTTGAGTTTCATGTGTTTAGTAAATTGTATCTTGGGTAGTCTAGGTTTCTAGGCTAATATCCACATATCAGTGAGTACATGTTATGTGAGTTCTTTTGTGATTGGGTTCCATGTCTATAGGAAAGCCACCATTGGTCTCCAAAAGATCTTTTGCTTGTTTCTGCCCTGTGCCTGAGATAGACCTTCTGATGGAAGGGAGGGAGGTTTAGCTACTAGGAATATTAATGTGTCTGGTTGTAAACTCAATGAATATCATTAACAAAATTTTCTTCATAAAACATATGAAAAGACTTGGAAGACATGATTGGGTTATGGTTGTGACTGTTTTAT
This sequence comes from Mus minutoides, assembly GCA_902729485.2. Lineage (NCBI taxonomy): Eukaryota > Metazoa > Chordata > Mammalia > Rodentia > Muridae > Mus > Mus minutoides. The sequence goes on from LR749733.1 coordinate 101,296, forward strand.
CACTGGTATGCTGAAGCCTCAGAAACAAGTTTCACAGTAGTCCAGAAAAGAAAGTCATAGTCCTAAAAGAGACTAAGCTCAATGATTAGTTTGTAAAATAAGCCAATGGGAGAAGGAACTTTAAATATGATATTCTCTGTACAGGAACTTTGAAAACTACTGGACTCTAGAATGTGTTAACATGAAGATATTTTTTAAATTATGTATGTCTCATTAAACTTACAAAAAAAAAGTCTCTGTTCCCTGAGTAGCACAGCCTCAGTACAGTAGTGCAGTTCAGTGATACTAAACATTTATCCAACTGAGTTTTACTGAGAACCTTCTTTTTAGCTGTCAGTATTATGGTAAGTTGGAAAAATTGTCAATGAGGAAAACCAGTATTTTAAAACCCCTAACTAATTGGAACTTATCACACATAGGCTTCGATAGGATATTACCTTTAGAAAGTTATAAACTAAGCCCAAGTCACTTATTGTAAAGTAACCTGGAGGAAGATACAGAGCTTGTTTCTGTCTCACAATTCAGTGCTTATTGCTGTGGACTTGGGTCAACAGAATACCACAGCAAGACACATACAAACATGAAGAATATTTTTCATGGCAGCCAGGCCAGAGATGAAAAGGGATGACGTTTTGGAGAGAAGAAACCTCCTTCAAAGTCATTCCTTTATCTCACCTGTTTTTGCCAACTTGGACCTACTTCCTAATAGCACATTAACTGAGAGATCCTCAAAGGGTTCACCCATTGTCGAGGTTTTTGTCATGACAAAGTGACATCCACTCCTTCAATACTTTTGTGAGACACTTCCTATTAAACCATAGCACTTACCACCTGTGAGGTCCTAAGCACCCAACCAAACTCATCTGAGACTCATTTTGAAAATCACTCACTAACAGTTATAGCGTTAATACTCTATAACAACTACATAAACCGAGAAACAGTAAAGGACAGAGAGCAAGGGCATCTACAAGTTCCTAGCTGCATGGGAGGTCTCCTTTCCCTTCCATCATTTATTTCCTGAATTCCCTGTAATCTCAATTACAGAAATAAGGAAAGAGAAGGAAGCATCAGGTAGTATAAATGACTTAGAAACAATAAATGCTTTTGGGGGGAACAAACACAAAGTTAGAATTTATGTCAGCACTTTCAACTTTCAACTGCCCCATATTTTCCCCATACAAACTTAAATACTGTATGAGATGCAAGAAAATAGTCCAGGCTTTATTCAGAAGAATGGGCTTCAATTTTCACTCCTTGAGTGACAGGTATGTGTCTCTGGACAACTCATCTTTGTACTCTAAATTCTAGTTTCCTGAGCTAAAAAAAATAAAAGGCTGAATAAGATCCATATACTCTAACCTGACTATACCATAGACTTCCCTAGGGAGCTCTTAGAACCTATGAATGACCCCCAAATTAAATTAGAATCCCCAGAGGGATTTGTAAGCACTCTTCTGCTGTAAAAAACCATGTGTGCAAACCTCTAAGCTCAGCTCTAAAATACTATATCTGGTCTGGCAACTGCAATTCCCACTGAAACCAAGCAGATAATATAAGTGCAGACAACCTATTTGTTGAAAATGTACACCCCCCCCCCTTAAAGCAACTGGAAGAAGTCTTACAGAACTTCTAAGTCTTGCTTTAGCTTGGCAATGTCTATGACACCCATCTCAGCCCTTAGTATACCTCTTTGTTTAAGGATCAGACTGGGTAAGAAGGGAGTGACAGCTTTTGTTGACTATCCAAGTAATTAGTGAATTTGAGTGCAGCCCCCAGAAGTTTTCTGCACCAGCTCTTATGTTCTTTTTGACCGCAAAGAGACCTTTCAAGTAGGAACAATGCCAAGCTGAGGTGGAAAGCAGAGGTCAGTGATGTGTGACCTGGCGTCAGGTCCTCTCTCAGCTGTTGGAATAGATATCTCCAAGTGACACCCCACTACACCATAGCTTCCAAGGAACACCATCATCTCACCTGAAGGCATGTTTTTGGTGCCTACTTTTTATAACCAGTAAGGGAAAATAAATGCCTGATGATGTTATCCTAACAAGAGACAACCTTGATATGCCACTTTCAAGACAGAGTAGACTTTTGTTCTGGTCAAGGTTGGTACTCCGCTCATGCTATAGCTCAACTTCTCCTCTGCCCACTGGCTTCCTTCTCTTCTATAGATGAGGACTCCAAGGGCAGTCTTGCAAAAATGTCCTATACGTATGGCTCAGCTTCTAGTCTGCTAGCTTATCTCAATCTCTGCCATTTCTCTTATATCTATTCAGATCTTTCCTCTTCTGCTGTGGAAAACTGGTCAGGCAGATAACAATTTCGACTGTATCTCAGAGTGTCTGTGATCATTGTATAGACAGCATTGTCACCTTTATTTGCCCATGATACCTTAAGCCATTCAGGATTTCTCCAGGTTTCTTACCAAGTAAAATAGTATGTCACCCTGCCCCTGCCAGTCCTACATTTAATTGGCCCTCCTACTTTAATCTGCTTGGTAGAAACTCTAGCCAGACCCACTGGCAGAGAGGCAGCGATGAGAGCATGAGATGAAGCCAGAACTATATTAATACTTAGTATGCTGTGGCCAAACACCAATTTTGGCTGTAAAGTTTCTCTGGTTTAAACTTTTAATTTCTAAGCAGGCACCCAGCATGGGGACATTTATTATTTAATTCCTACTGTGTCTGTCACAGATTTTTGTATAAAAGCAGCATGGAAGTCCAAATAATAGGCTTAACTTTATAAAGGGTCATGCAAATGGCTTATTGACAGGACTCCCAGGAAGGCAAAGCTGGCAGCCAAGCTCCAGCAGAGCCCGAAAATGAATGTCCCAGGCTTGTGTTGCCAAGGCTGCAAACTTGACTTCTTCCCTTGGCAACTACTCTACTCCCTGGACCCACTGCATTCCTTCAGTGTCAATCTCCCAAGTTGAATAAGGAAGGATAGTAAGATCTAATGCTCCATTCTCTCTATGTAGATTGTAAATCAGGCTCTTGCCTTGGCTTTCATTATACATACCAACATTTTTTACTTGCTGGTATCCAATGCACATCCCTGTGCTGGGTACCTTGGTTTCATTTTTGTCCAGAAAATGACCCCATGTCTCAAAACTTTAACTTCCATTTATATAGATAAATATTAACACTATCTGTTGTGCTTTGTGTGAGTGGAGAGAGTAAACTAATCAACTCAGGCTGACTATCTGGAAGCTTCTGGTTAGCTGATACCCGGGAGTGATGGTAATGATGGTATGAATAAAGCAGCAAACTGATTATGTCTGTGAGTTCATTTCTCCTCTGGAAAGACGGAACACACACATCATGTTATGACCCTAGATAACTAAGACAGCCAAAGATGAAAGTTACCCATGAGCTTCTTTTTAAAGTCTTGAGTTTTCCTTTTGAGTCAGCCTTAAGCACCTGGTACCTATTTCATTTTGCCTGGACAGGATTTGATAAAAGTTTCCAAGATAAAGTTCGAGAGATGACTCGGTGGTTAAGAGCATTGGTTGTTCTTCCAGAGGATTTGGGTTTGATTGCCAGTACCCACACGATAGCTCATAATAGTCTGTAATACCAGTCCTGGGGGATTCTCCTCCTATGGTGGCCTCCTCAGATAGACATTAGACACAGGGTATGCAGACATACATTCAAGCAAGAGAATCAAATACATAAAAATAAATTTTAAAATAGTTTGAATGAGTTCACAAGAAGAAAGAGCATCAAAAATCTCTGCATGGGTAGAGAAGGGAGGGGCTCAACAAGTCCCACCCCTCCAGAGAAGGTTCTGGCAATTGATGGAGTCTGTTTACATCAGGGATGCAGTTCCTGAGAGACTCCTCAAGGGGTAGTAGAGGATGCTACACCATGCACATACTTGTGGCACTAAATGGACCCTGTGGATTGTAAAGTAAAAAAAATAAAAATAAAAATAAAAATAAAAATAAAAATAAAAATAAAAATAAAATAATAGACAGATAGATATGTAGATAGATAGAATTGAGAGGGAAGGCTGATGCAGAGAAATTGGAGGGGAGGGACTGGGAGGCATATTTGGTCAAAACACATCCTGTGCATGTATGAAATCCTCGAACAATAAAAGGATTCAACAACAAAATAATAAAATCGCCACTAATACAACGAAACCATCTCCCAAATTCCCCTATCCCCCCTTCCCTCTCCTCACTGGTCCCCCACATCTCTGCATATAGTAAAGCAAGTTCCTCACTTACTTCGAGCTCTGGAAAATTCTGTTTCTGCCTTGTGGTGAGGGCAGACATTCTTGCTCATCCTCCAAAACCACTGGCACACCTTTGATTTAGAAACACACACAAGCATTTCTAGAGCCTAGTACTCCTAGTCCCAGTCAGACTGTACCAGTCACGGAGTCACACGGACTTCACGTGAAGAACATGTGTGATAAGAATGACTACTATTCTCATCCCAAATTCCATTTTTAAAAAAATCAAGGGTCTGAGCCACCATAAGCGCCTCCCAAGTTGGTGTCAAAAAAGTTCATTCCAATCTCAGCCCATAATTGAAAGTGCAGTTTTCTTGCTGTGATAACACATTGCTTTTTAGTTTGGCTCTCTCCAGTCTCACATTGTCTGAACAAGACTTGAAGATGGGAGGGAGAGCCCTGCCTGGCAATAAGGGGTGGTTTTTTTTTTAAATGCCAAGTAGTAGAACTCAGTGATAAAAAATTATGACACAATACTCACAGAAGAAAAGCTAGAAAAGGTTAATGAAAAGCAGAACAAGCTCTATTTCAAGGTCAAAACACAGCCTGACCTCTTACAGGCCCTTGGGTCTGATATCTTCCATTAACACTTGATTTCCTCCTTCATTAGTTTTGTTGTCCATCTATCTTTTCCCTCCCCTTTTGAGTCTTAATTGGCTTTAAGTTACATGTCACACTTTCAGCTCTGAACAGTTAATGTGAAAGAAAACAAAAACAAAAAGCAAACAAACAAAAGGAATCCCATGGGATGTTCTAGCACAGAGCTGTTGACACATCCTCTTCCCTCTTTAGGTCTCACTCCCACCTGTCTTCATCCTGTTGCCCCAAGTCCACCCTCATTTCTAAATCCACATTTCCTAGTTTCATAATACCAATAGGAAAAGAACCCTGCTCCATCCTGAAAGACCCCTGGCTGAGTGTGCTTGGTTCTTATGCACAGAAGCAGCTAGACACACAGGCAAGTGTATCTAACCCACTCTAGCCCACACATATCCTATGACCTTGCAGTAAGGAAAGAACAATTTCCATATTCTATGAAGGTGATATGGATTGTAGAGTTATTCTCCAAAGCAACGAGAAGAAAGGGCATTAAAAAAATTGATGTACACAAATAAGATGAGATTAACACTACATAATAATAACTTATTATGCTAAATAATATGCCTCCCAAATTTCTAAATGGTGTTGCCACTGAAGAATCACGTGCTTTCTATGTAGCATGAACACATCCAGGGGACATTCCAATTTCATTTTGACCCCTGCCCCTTCCAGTCTTCACCGCCATCTGTAATATTGAGAAGCATGAAGCTTACTGTCCCCCCAAAAGAAATAATAGTTAATAAAATTGCACAAGAAAGCACAACCTAGCCTACCCTTTGTATCCTGACAGCAATTTTCAACTGAAGCTTCTCTGGCCCTGAAGATCTAGTCTGATGAAACAGGATATCTAAGTGATAGAAAAGACAAGGAAAAGTGAGAAATTAATTGCATAGTTACAGTGTACCTGGTTAACTTAGTTTTTCAGACTACACATGGGAAATCCCACTAAAAGGACCTCCTCTCTTCTCTCTCCCTCCCTGTATCCCTCCCCTTCTTCCCTCCCTTCCCTCCCCCCATCTCTAGTCCCTAATTAATCACGGTAAACTAATCACACAGTCCACTGTGTTCATCTTTGCTTTGTTTACCTGGAGCTAGATTCTGAATTCATACAGTCCACCGGACATAAAGTACTTTGACATTCATTGTCTGAACCACAAACAGAAAGTAGTCGTTATTAATTGGCTTTTATAAATGGAGAACTGAGATTCAGACTGGTGAAAAATCAAACCGAGACCAACTCCCAACTGGAACCAAGTCTGAGAGTCCCCCCACTCCATTGCCCTGCCTGCAAAACTTGTATTCTGAACCTTTCGGCCCCTAACTGCCAGATTTCGAAGGCATGCTGTGTTGGACCACCACACTGAGCGATACTAAATAGGCTAACACAGAGCAAAGGTATTTGGAGTTGTTTTTGGCATCCTTAATCTATTGAGCAGCTCTTCGAGTGTTATAAACGTTCCATGCTTCAGTTTGCTTTAGTCTTCTGAACGTTTATTGTACCTGGTTAAATAGCCTGAACTCTTTTGTTCTTTGGAACATAGATTTAATATTATTAATGTTGCAAGCTCAAAGGCATCTCCAAAAATTAGTGCTGAAGGAAGGTCAAAGAACTGACTCCTTGGACCCTGTGCCAGTTGGATGCTCATTACCATACTAATATTGCCCACATAAAAGCTTCAGTGACTTCCTCCAATATATGCAAATATGCACTGGGAAAAAAATGGAAATGTATGTAAATGACACAGAGGTTACACTGGCCTATTACCATCACAAATCCCCATTTACAGCCCACTTTTAATTTAAGTGATCTTTCTATTAGGAGGCCACTTATGAAGTTAATCTGGAACAAAATCACAGCATGTCAATTAAAACGGCATGGCAGGAAGACCACCATCGATTGGTAACTCTTAGCAGATGTCTTAATTAGGCTTCTCGGTGGCAAAACCACCAAAGACACTTGTGTGAAAGTCATTTTCAAGTTTGTAGCTGAGGCCTCTCTTCAAACTTTTTCTCTCTCATCTTTCTACTTAGATCCTAGCTAGTATGGGGCTTCCTTTTGTGCATTTCTCCCCCAAGGACCTGCTTCTTTCTCCTTTCAAGACGAGTATCCCAGAGATAATACCTCACCCTTAGAGGCTCTGTGAGCTTTAATTTATTTAAAGTCTTTGTTTTATCTGTAAAATTCCTTTGAAATTTGCATTCTCCTTCAAACAAACTGATCTTAACACTAAAAAGTTAAAGTTGTATCACATCCAGTAAACCAGAGTCCAGGCTGCTTTATCTGTTTGTCCTTAGCCCATGATGAGTAAGTAAGTGGCTTGAGGAAAAACCTTCAGATACCTCCATGAAAAAACCCATCTGAAGACATTTTGGCACCATGTAAATTTGGGTTCATAAGTTGACTCTTGCTTACTGTAAATGGATTGGGGCAAATGAAATGACCCAATGTCATCTCTCCAAAGAAACGCTCTGCTCATCTGATGAAGAATGTACACAGAATCTCTGCCCAGTTATATTTTGTTTAGACTTTTTAAAATGAATGTTGCCTTTATGCATAAATAGTTTTTCACTCCAAAATGGAGACGAGAACCATACCACAATGTTTTGTGAGCATTTTATAGAAACATTTTCCCCATCTAAAACAAAACCTACAAAAATAAATACATATTTTCTGATGAAGAAATCTCTGACCAAACTCAGCTGCTGTCACTTACATGTTTTGCCTGTGACATTATGGTTTCTCTGGCAAGAGAGAGAATTAAAAGCCAGGTGTAGACCCTGAATGGAAATTGCATTGAAGTATCTCCCATTGTCATAGGCCAGATATCAGCACATACTCTAAAGGTTTAGAAGCAAACCCTGGCGGCTTGGCAGACAATTCTGTCTTTGTTACAGCTATTCAACACTATCATTAATCACACATAGACATAAACGATGTGGTTTTTAAAAACTTATATGTATATGTTGGCATGAGTCTTGGTTTGTGGAAGTAAGTGCAGTGTCTTTGGATGCCAGAAGAGGGTGGCAGATACCCTGGTACTGCAGTTGCAGGTGGTCATAAACTGTGCAGCAAAACTGAAGAAAACCAATCTCAGGTCCTCTGTAAGAGTAGCACATGCTCTTAATTGCTAAGCTATCCGTCCAGCCTGGAAGCAGATGATGTTGTGTGAACAGTAAATACCAGTATTCTAATAAAACTTATGTTAGATAAACGGTGAATGGCCTATACTTGATCCAAGAGCCTGCTAGGGAAAACCAACTCATATAAACCAATTCAGATGTTATAAAATTGAAATTGTAATAGATATATTTCAGCTTTTTCAGTTTTCAAACCAAGAAAGAACAGGAAATTATTTCAAGCTTGAAAAATATAAAGCATAAAACACAATCTGCAACGCATAGTAGATGATGCTGGATAATGACATAAGGAAAATGGAACTTTTCCTATATTCAAGCACACACATAGAAACATAAACATATATACATACATATATACATATATACAGATAATAGTTGTAGAAATGTATTATGAACATATATGTAAACATGTATGCTTATATATATATATATATATATATATATATATATATATATATATATATGTGGTATATCACATAGATGTTTTATATATATATAAATATTCATATATATATAATGAATATATATATATGAATATATATATTCAGCCTCTTCCCCTTAAAGAATTTAATCCCTATTTGATCCCTAAACATTTTGAATTTTGGAAGATTTCAGGGGTATTCCAGCTCAGATATGAAAAGCTGGGGAATGTAGCACTGTCATAGTGTTTTCTCAGCACACATAAGGCCCTGAGTTCAAGGTTCAGTACAACAAACAAATTCAAAAGGAAACAGTCCTCCCAGTAACTACTGTGTATGCACAAGTTTATGAAGAACATAGTCTTCAAGATTCGGATTGTTCTCTGATATCCAATAGTAAGGAGAGACAGTTCTGATAAGCTTGGCTTGGCTCTTCAGGGACAACCATGAAGTCAGTAATTCACTGTCTCTAACAACAATACAAAGGAGAGTAACAATAATAGAATTCCAAAAATGTTTCTTCTTGGCCCTCATAGACCAAGAGTAGAAATATCTGGTCAGGAGGAAGACAACAGTGTTAAACATGAATCACAGGTTGTTGTTTGGCAAAGTAGAAAAATGTACAGATTTTAAAGACAAGAATCCAAATACAGTTGGTTTTCCTCCTTAATTTGTGATGAAGGACAAAGTTTTCCAATCTTTCGAAGTATCAGCTTCTTCAGGCATGAAGCAGAGATAACAAAATCTGTCCTTAAAGAGTGATTGGAGGAAAGGCTTCAATGAGCTGGACCTGGGAGCTGATGAATGATCGTAACCTCATCTACGCTCAGTGTGCACTCTATAAATGTTCATGGCTCTGCTTTCCAGTCTCCCTTCCCAGACTGCACATAAAACAAGACCGTTTTGCTGTCCTCCAAGAGACCATCCATTTCTGCTGCTAATAAATGGGAGTTTTATTGCTGCTGCTCAGATGCGGAATTATATTACTGGTATTGTGCCTACTGTATCTTCATTCTTTCTCCAATGCACCATCTTCCGTTGGATTGTTACATGGTGCTCTATACCAGCTTCCCTCCTGCTCTTTTCTCACCTTGCTACAAAGTCATGAGTTAGTTCTTTTCTAGTATTTATCATCTAATAGCAGCAGTGTCCTACAGGTACAAATCAATCTTTGTCGCTCATCATAGAGCAGTGCTTATCAGTCATCTAGCACGAGTTTACATCTGTTCTTTTTCTTTATCTAGCTGTAGCTCTTCATCCAATTTAAAAACTTTGTGCTGTATGTGTGTGCAAGTATATGGGTGCATGTATTTATGAACACATACAACACACATATTTCTCTATGCTTCTAAGATTTTAGTAAATAAATAAATGTAAATAAATGTACTGATAGAAAATATAATATTAGATAATATCATAAATATATTTAAGAAATTGGGACATTTTCAGCCATGATAAAGGCCATGCTTTGGTGACAAAATCCACTTAATATTAAGACTGCTCATTGATTCTTATCTAATCATTAAGGTTGATCAAATAGGACTTGGTCTTTTAGCAAGTTTTGACTATTTTGTAACTTCATTTGCAAAGTGCAATAAAAACTGAATCTATGAGTCCTTACTTTTTTGTTTGATCTTTTATTAAAGCCCATTCCAATCTGAATGTTTGTGTCCTCCAAAACTTGGGGAGATATTTAACTATCATTGCAATGGTGTTGGGAAATGATGGCTATGTAGACTTAGTCCCTGTGGATGAATTGAGATTGTTATTGTAGAAGTAGATTTGTTAGCTATAAGGAAACTGGCTTTCCAGAAAAGCAAGTCCCGTACCCTTCACTATTTCTCTAATATGCTCACTCCTGACTTGTAATGTCATCTACCATGAGAAGAGGTATCAGGCATCCTGTCACCAGGTCCAGCTGTATGACCCTGGGCTTCCCAATCCCCAAAACTGTAAGAAAATAATTATAGATTTTCTCTATAATTCCGAGTCTGCAGTAGTGTATCAATACTAAACCAGCTAAAAAATAAAGCAAAAATTAGAACCTACTAGTCCAAAAATCCGATACAATAGAACAAAACAGAACATATTCTGATTGGTGGGCCAAGAACTGAACTTTGAATGCTTAAGGATTCCCATAGATGCCCAGAACTATCTGGACTATATGTCAAGAGACCCACCCCTAGTCAAGAAGCTACTAACCACTGATAACTGTTAGAAATGGGGAAATTAGTTTCTCCACTGAATTGTTACTTTGATTAAAACAACCATAGTTCAGGACAAGCCCCGTGCCCTGAAGTTTTTGGCCAACACAAACAGACTTCATACTTTGGCAGGGTTTGGTTTGGTTTCTTTTTGTTGTTGTTTTGCTATTTTCTGTCTTAATTGGTTTTTGTTGTTGCTGTTGTTGTTTCTTCTGACATTTTTTTAAAAATTATTTTCTAAGAGAGAGAGAAAGAGCACTAAGTTAGAAGGGTAAAGAAACATAGAAGGTCTGAGAGGGATTGGGGGAAAGGAAAGAATATGACCAAAACATAGTCTATGTAAAAAAACGCTAATAAAATGCAGGCTATTAACTTTCTTGGAAATAGGGATAGATTCAAATAAAACAGAAAGAGATGAGGGATGACTAGTCAACAAGAGAGGCCATGTGTTCTTGTGCCTCTGGTTGACCTCTCAGCCATTCCTACAGTAGCCAGAATTAGCTTTGTAAGTTACAAATCTGAGAGTTTTCTTTTCTAACACACATATCTTATTTTTTCCTTAATATCATCAACAAAATGAGCAAATTCCTTAGGAGAATTTATAAAATGTTCTAATGAGCAGTCAAAATTTCTCAAGATTATCTTATATGTACTGCTTTGAGATTTATCCAAAAAAAAAAAGTCAAGATTATCTTATATGTACTGCTTTGAGATTTATCCAAAAAAAAAAAAAAAAAAAAAAAAGTTAAGGACATCCAGATAATGATGTTTTGTGTGTATATGTCCCACATGACATGTAGGTGCACTATATTTTTAAAATTACTTTGTTTATCTGAAATTCAGAGTGATCTCGTGGTCTGCACTGAATTTGGGAATCTTACACAGATATCACAACCTTGGAAAAACAAAGTCCTGTGGAGTTTCTTGAACATGCTCCTGTCGTGCTGCCTTATATGTGAAAACAAGATAGAGTCCTACCATCTGTCTACATATTGCGAATATCAACCTTAATAAAAGGTGGTTCCTGGAGGGAAGTAAGAGAAGAAGGTGTGAAACAAGGCAGTTGGAAGAATGAATCACTTTCAAGCATGGCGGTATTTACCCTTGAAATGAAAGCTAATGACCGTTGTCTAGCCACCTTGGTCAGCTACTATACCATGTTTTCCTTATCACTTCCTTCCTTCCAGAGTACCTGGAATGTATAGCTAAATAAAAAAAAAGTAATCTAAAATAACAGGTAAAAATCTAGAAAACCCTTAAATAAATTTTTTTTAAAAATCAGGTTTATTTGTAAAAAATATAAAGGACGGTTGAGAAGCTTTGTCTAACAGCTGTCCTTAAAACTCAAAATAATGCACAGCTAAAGGTTTCTCAGCCTTGCCTCATGGGAGGGCAGATGTTTTGGATATTAATGCCAAGTTGCTTGGCAAGGCTGGCACCTCCTTCAGGGATTCTCTCAAAAAGATTCATTCAAGGTCATCAGGAACAGCTCTGAGGGATATGTTTGCATCCACAATGCCTAGATGTCTCCAGGGAAAGTAGATGACTGGCATGGAAAATGTCAACTGGAAAAACAGTCCCACTCTCCCCAAAAGGATCCACTGGTTCTGAAGCCTGTTCTCTCATAGATACCTTGGCCTATATAAAGACTATGGCCCAATCAGAATCTCAAGTCTATGTCCTACAACTTGACCAGGATCAAACAAGGATGGGGAGCTTTCTATAGCTACCTAATTGTGACAATTATTCTGCCTCGGTTCATGCACATCTGTCATGGTGATCCTGTTAGCATATGAGTTCCAGCCTATTCATTCAGTGTTTGCCTGGGGGTTTCCATCTCACCCACAATGAAAACTAGAAACACTCATATTAGACCACAAGGAAATCCAGGACTGGACACTGCCACCAGCTCCCAACACCCTCTCCACTGTTCCAGTCACAATAAGCTCTGGGTGTTTCAGAAAGCCTACCAAACTCCTATCTCAAGACACATAAAAAGTTAAACAGGCATGCTCTACACATATAAATAAAATATAAGCAGCTTTTTTTAAATAAAAGAAGACATTTAGACTCTTTGCTTAAGAAAATGTACACCCATGTTTGCCTATGACATGCTCCTGTGAACTTGGAGATGAAGCCTGCTAGTCTCTCTTGGAAGCCTATCCTTCAACTTGCTAGGCTATAGCCTAATCTCACCAAATCCCTATCCAATCTACTGTGGTTCCTGCTACTTGTGGACTATTGAAATGATGACTGGATGCATCATTCAACTGCAAACAGTAAAGCATTGGATTCAACACTTTCTACCATAAGTTTTAAACCTTAGAGATAAAGTACAAAAGATATGATTTTTCTCAGATATCAAAGACCCCCTCATCATTGGGATGCACAATTTCTTACAAGAATTTCATTCTCAATGACCTAACCAATTCAGTTTTAGTCTCTGTATTTTAAAAATGAGGAAACCAAGCCTGGGGTCACATGCTGAGCCTGCAATGAAAGAAAATTCTAATCCAAATAGGTCTGGTACTAAGGACCTTGGTTTCTACACTTCATGATGTTCGCCACAAGGGTATGCTTAATGGATTATTCCAGGCCAACTCAGCTAGACATGAAAACCCATTATGGGCCCTTTCTCCATCAATGAAAAGTATTTCTTCCCTTCTCACCTTTCAACATGGAAAATTAAGAAATGAATAGCCCATGACAATAGGAAGTCCTAGAACAATGTAGCATGCTTCATTTACCTGTTTAACCACAAAGACTATCTCACAATAGGTGTCTACAAAGTTCCTGCTGAGTGCACTTTAATATAGAGAAAACTTTAAACTACTTCCCATAATCTAAGGTAGCAAGGCTAATGATAAACCATGAAGAAATAAAAGTACCTCTTTTCATTATTCAGACAATTACTGCTAATATTCACATATTAATATTCATGCCTAAATGATAGATGTGTTTTTAGTCACCATATCATTATATGTTAAAATTAAACAGTTATTTTTAATAGTGTCCACTTACCTTTCATTAGACTAGAGCAAATTTTTTGTGCAGAAAAAAAAATTTTAAATGCAAAGGATAAAATGAATAATATGACTTTTTAAAAACAGCGATAGCCAAGTATGTAACTAATGGTAACCAAAAATAGCCAGTTGTGTTTGCTCTACAGTTTTCCTGTGTGTTTTAATGTGCTTGAAATAATGACATAATACTGCTTTTAAGCATAAAGAACTCAGACATGGTCATAGTTCCTAGATGGAAAATAAAATAAAGAGTGGCTTAATGATAGATAATATCTGCCAGTGGGTGGTTTATTTCTTTTCAAAAAAAAAAAAAAAAAAAGCCACGCAGGCTCTTCCTAGTTCCAATATATATTTCTAAAGAAGTAGGAAGTCATTATTCCTGTTCGATGGCAGTGAGAATGGTTATATATCACTCTGCAGTTCAAATTTTATAGAGAAAAAATGGATTGTTTTGTTGTTTATTAATTTTCTCAGTGGTGTTTTACGTGTTTTTATAGTTTAGCAATCATTTCCAAGCGCTTCAGTAAAACAGTAAGAATTATTGTCCCAAGTGGACATCAGTCACAGACAAAGATTCCACCTGAATTGGTGAGATTTAGGATTCTGTACACACGTGTCTTAGGAAATGGGAGGAAAAGAAGAGCGAGTGAGGGTAGCACATCAGAGCAACTGGATGTTCCATGCACAGCTCCATGCCACAGCTGCCTCCTGAATGTAGGTCCAATCTCAGGAAAGGAGGGCTGCCAGCACCATGGGCCCCTGCCTTTCCTATCCTTGGCCTCTTCATTTGTAATTAGCTATTGATAATGGGAAGAGACAAGCCCTCAATCTCTCCCTTTGGTCACCCCATCAAGCAGCACACAGCAAGTTTATCAAAGAGTGATTTTTTTTTCCCATACAAAAGACTACTTGGAGGAAAACCATATCCTTTTACACAATACTGATTTTCCTCTTGAAATTGCTGCAGATGTGAGTCTATTCACATTCTGACCTTCACTGCTTCCAAAGGAAAGCCTTGATTTCTGCTTCTTTGTAAGTAACCTGTTTGGTAACTTCAGCTTATCTGCTTCAGTTCATGCCTGCCTGTATCTCTGCAAAACTCCTTTGTTTACATCTTTAAGTAAAACTTAAATATCATGGTAATTCTGTATTAAAGAAACTTTTCTGGACTGCTGAGCAAAGCCTATTTGTAAATGATGTGCAAAGGAAAGAACATCCGCGCATTAGTGTTTGGAGTTGAAACTGTGAGAAGCTGCTTATTAATAGTGGAAGGAACCACAGCACAAATGGACATAAGGATCCTCCTCCTCTTAGCTTCAAATATGGATCAGAGAAGTACTGTGTTCTGACAGGAGACACCCATGATGCACTGCTACACAAAAGGGGTGAAAGGCACAATGCAGGTATATGTTCACTGCAACTATCTTTTCCTTTTAAACCAACAATGTTTGGAGGTACACCTGATTCAGGGTAGAGATGCTTAAGGGTGCTGGTCATGTCTTAATACACCTTCTGGAAGGGATCACCTTGTGTTCTTTATGTTATATTCTTCTAGGATGTGTGAATATTTTATCATTTGTAAATAAGACAAGGAGAAAATCGATGTAATTATGTGTGGGTGATTTTTCATTTCTTCGTTTTGTTTGTTGCTCCTTTCATTGTTAATATTGGTAATGTAAAAAAATAAATCAATTATCAAGACCATTTTTCTTTCTTTCTCTTGTCTTTTTTGATATTTCTATTTGACTTTAAGCTGAGAGGTTTTGTCCATTCATCCAAAGCCATTTTCAAACCCCTTGAACTGGAGCACAGGAGCAGCTCAGTGATGGAGTACTTGCCTTGCAAGTACAAAGCTCTAGGATCTATATGCACACCACACATAAACATGATGTGCACATGCATACAAACACATTAAAGGATCTTGTATGATTCATTGTTAAAGGTTGGAATAATCCCCAGTGGAGACCAAGTTACTAGGGAGATTTCTTCTCTGGCCTCTGGCCTTGGTAGTATGATACAGTTAGTAAGATTTGTGCTACACACAAATGGAGGTTTTTTTACATTAAAGAAAAAAGGGGTTATTTATTTATTTATTTATTTATATAATACATTTCGATGATGTTCTTTCCTTTCCCCATTCTCCTCCCAGATAGCCATCTCTCCCTACCCACCTAACTTCATGGTCATTTTCTCTTAAGAAAATGCATAATAATAATAATAATAATAATAATAATAATAATAATAATAATTAATTAATAATAATAGGGTCCTACTTATATTAGGCAACTACTTGTAAAAATGAGGCATGCCCCAGAGTGCAGCTGATACACCAAGTGTCACTCTATTGGGAAAAAAAAAAACTGATTTTTTTTTCCTCTTTTGCAGCTAGTATCAGTTGCAAATAGCTTCTACATCAACTTTTTAAGCAGCAAATTTTCTTTAAATATATCTTTTTTTACTTTTCTTCTTCAAGTAGAACTGGCATATAGTTCATCATTAAAGCTCCTGTTTAATTCTCTCAGAAAATGCCCAGCCTCTTGCCTTTTTTCAGTTGTGTGCCACACTTTCTAAAAGATGCCTAACATGTACCATGCCCATGATGAGATTTTCCCTCAGCTCAATTATCTCCTTGACTGCATCTCAGTGCTAATGCAATTTTGGTATTGTGCTTTTAGCTTTCCTCTTCCTCTTACCTAGTTCCTTCTCCGTGCCATCGGATTGTTCTTCTCACTTCATGACATCCCGTTTTTGAGAGGCTTATCTTGCCTTGCATGTCATTTTAAGACACTAAATACTTTCCTAAATCAAATCACTAGACAATTTCTTTCACTAGACAATTATGGAAGGTCGAAGCTTCTCTCCTTCATGTTTTACAGCTTTCCCATCCCCCAAAAGAACAAACCGGCATTGTTCTCATTATCTAATCAGCATGAATGCAGAGTACAGAGAGTACAGAACCAGAAGTCCTCAGCTTTGCAGTATCAAGTCCAGCTTTGTATTAAAGCCCAAAGTTTGCCAGGAGATCTCAGGAAGGAATCGTTAGTTAGACCTATTGCTTCTGCCTGACCTTCCTCTCCTGTGTATAACCATCTGCACATCCTAGGCGAGCTTCGCATCCTAATGTGCTCGGACAATTGTCTATTAGAACTCTATCAAGATGAGCTGTCCTCCTCATCTACCAAAACAGAGTTTATCTATTTCTTTCCACTGATAAGGAGACAAGAACTTCATTTTTCCACCTTGTAACTCTGCCATTACCATTAGCCCTGCCTTCCCTGTTTTTGCCCTCTGAATCTGACCACTGACCTTTGAAGAATGACCATCTCTGATGTAGTGAAGAATATATGGAAAAACAGCTACAACTCTGTCTCTAAGCTTTGGCAGTTCTTGGCATTCTACGGCTTGTTTCTGCACCACTTCAGTCTCTGTGCTTGTATTTACATGACCATCATTTCCCACACACCTCAAACTTCATTGTATCATCTAGGACACTCCTACTGGACTTAGGACACATCCCAATGCAATATGGACTCATCTTGAGCCTTTCTTGATTACTGCTTCAGAGAATCCATTGCCAAGTGAGATCATGCACTGAAGTTCTGTCTGTGGTGACTCTCCACCAGCACATGTGTGCAGGAATACGAAGTGTAGGGATAGCATGGCTTAGCAGAAGCCCAAAGGAAAATGAATAGTGACTTCCTACCACTCCCTCACAGAGAGCCTTCTCATCATCTGTTAGATGTATGCACTTTCTCTAACCTACTGGCATTGTTTGAAAATATTTACCCAGATAAAGACATATGTGTTTACCAGAAATAGTTTGTGGCTGTTTTCTGTGTTCGTATCTTCCTCTAAGCCATCACAGGTATTTTACTGTGCATTCCTAGGCATCTCTGCGGGGGGCTATAGCTGACTTTATCTTAAAGCAGAAGTGAATGAGTTAATTCTAGAAAACAAGAAAGAAAGTAGAGATGTTAGAAAGCAAAAGTCTCATTTGTTTTCAACTTCCTGCTTTCACCAACTCTTCAAAATCCATCAATCACATGGGTGACGTCAGAGAGATGGGGAAGGTAAGATGGAGTTGCCACCCACCCATGGAACAAGAGCCTGGAGTAGAGTGAGTGGGACTTTATATTGAAAAGCTGAGGTCTTCTGGCTCTGTACTCTCTGTACTCTGTATTCATGCTGATTAGATAATGAGAACAATGCCAGGTTATGAAAATGTTGCTAATTAGCATTGTGCATGCACTGTTGTCATTGATTTGTGTATTTAGTGGAAAAAAACTGATTACTGTATATTCATTATTAAATTATAGATAATATTCCATCCAGAAAATGAGAAAATGAATGTCTTCAAAAACAAAAGAAAGAAAAGGAAAGAAAAATTCTCTCACTACTAGAACAGAGTATAAAAGAAGAAAGAAATGACGTAGAACTTGCAAAGTACAGCTTTGCAGACAGGTTTAGAAAGCCAGAGCAATTCACCTTAAGCCATTGAGGTAATTGGCAATGAAATTGGATGTATAACCTGGGCACCCTGACTTTTGAGTTGCTCTTTTCCATGGCAATAATGTAATAAATCACTTTAAGCAAATTAAGAATGTGTCCTTCCTGTATTATTTAGCTAATTCATATACTACCTTATAGTTTGCTTTGTCAACAGTTTTATGAAAGTTGTCACTTGATTGCCACTATCTTTGTCACCCTCTGCCAAGAGAACATCAAGTATTATTACTCTATTCCATTGTGAATATTACTCACTTGTCTTGCCTTGAAAACTCCAAAGGTAAAAATCGCTATAAACCCAAGGGCCAAGCCACCTGGAGAAGGAGCTGTAACTGACAGGACAGTGGACAAAGGGTCATAACAGAGCTGATACCAAGGCAGCAAGGATGCAGAGAATCGGGTAAGCTGAAAGTAGCAGTCACAGGAATTAAGACTAGCTGAAGCTGAAGGGTAGATGTTTGAGTGGTAAACAAGAAAGTGGCAGTTTCCCTTCAAGAGGAGAGTTATCATATGCAGAAGACAGAGTATACAACTGGGTACAGAATTCTAACATGGCTTCTGAGAAGGGTCTGGTTAGAAAGACCCATGGAGAGCACAAGGAATTTAGCTCAGGGAGGGAGGGAGGGAGGGAGGGAGGGAGGGAGGGAGGGATAATAGAGACAATGCTATAAAATTACGGAGATCCTTTAAGCCTAAGGTGATTAAAAGAATTTGATCTTCCAGACTAGCAGGCTAATGAAGAACTTTAAAGAAAAATCTGAAAAGATCTTATTTGTGTCTTAGAAAAACAATGTTGTATGTCTTCTAATTTGGATGCATCCTGGCTCAGGCAAGTAGCAAGAAAGCGAAGTGAAATGATAATATGGACATTAAGGTGTAATGAAGAGGACCCTGATGACTGGCCCACGCTCAGCTTTACCTCTTTGTTGTTCTGTGTGAGCCAGAGTGGTTGAGTCACTTGAATTTTTAAGAGAAACAGGAAATATGTACTTTCATATGGAAGTGCCTGGTATTTTCAATTTGGAAAGTCCAAAAATCTTCCTGTGGGCTGTGTTTACACAGCAACATATTGTTTCAGCACTTGACCTGTGCATAAATTCAAGAGTCTGGAGGCAGAAATGTATTTCAAAGGTATAAACCCTAGACAAATACAAGAAAGGAAATTGCTGTTAACAATAGACCTGCTGGGTGGTGGATGGAATGGCCTTGCCAGGTGTTTGGGGCTCTGGACTATGATTTAGTTATTGGTATCCTTGTTGTGAATGTGGAGGCTTGATGTTTTGCTTCTCAGCATAGAAAGAACTTTCAAACAGCAGGTTCTGAAAAACAACTGTCAATACCATCCAAAACAGCACTTTCCCTGAGTCTCCAAGTGCAGAATGGAGCACAGTACGGCTCCAGTTTGGATACAAAGCAGAGTTCAAAAGGAAGTCTACAATTCTCTTCACTTATCTGCCCCAGTCTCTGAAGTATCCAGTTAATGTCCCTGCCATAAAGCAAGAGATGGTTGATCCCTTTCCCCGAACTGTGATGTCTTTCTGATTTAAGCACTTTTCACCTGCCAGTGTCCTTGGTTTCTTCCGAACTGTGTTCTATCCCATAAAAGGCTCTAAATTAAAAGCTGCTTTGGCTTGGCTTTTTAGTGAAGCGACTTTTGAGAAATGCTCCCAGATTGTTCCTCCTTTCACAGACCCACTGAGAGTCACCACTAATGGCGGTTTCATTCTGCAATTTTCCTAAAAGTTCACCCCTTTAAGGCTATGGTCAGATGGCCTCCCCTCCAGGAAGCCTCTGTTGACCATACCAGTCCCCTCTACTCCCAGATAACTCCAAGAAGGTCCAGTGAGCCCTGACAACATGAACTTCCAATTGTCATCACTTATCCATTTACACTCCTGAAAACTTACATGCCTGTTGCACAGAGCAGACACAGTTGTCTTGGTAAATATGCCAGGCCATATGCCCCCATCCTTACTTCTTTCCTGGTTTCCCTTTGGAAAGATGATGTGTTCTGAACTGCTTTAAAAGTCCTATAACCCCACCCCCACCTACCACTCCCTGTCTAGCTGCTGCCAATCCGTAGTCTCTTATGATTACAGTCAAGCTTCTCTGGTCCTCTGAGTGAACCTCAGACATCACCAAGGGATCTACCCCTTGCTCTATTTTATGCTTTTAATACAGCTGGGTTTTTATTATGCTCTGGTTGCAGGATTGATGACACCTTTCCAGGAAACCATCTCTCATTATCCATTCTCCTGGATTAGTTTCTCCTAGCAACCGAACTCTTCAGTTGTTATGTTACATATCCTCGCATATTATAGGATTTCTTGGACATGTCCTTTATGGGGCTTTCGTGTCAGAATGTAGACTAATACCTGGGTGTGATGGTGATTCAAATAATGTTCATTGGATGGAGACATAATTCCTTGCTTGTTTGCTTATTTATAAACTGTTAACTCCACTCAAATCCTCAACAATGCCAGTATTCTTTGCTCATAAAACCTTCTACTTTGCTCCCAGTAATACCTCATCTTGTGAACTGTATCTCTATGAATGCCACATCTCTACCGCTTTCCCAGTTTTCATGAAATTCTCTCCATCCCTACCTTTCTACCTCTTCCCAGTATCCCAATCCATACCAACAATATTTCATTTTTTCTTACTCTGAAAACACCTGTTCTTAAATCTATTTCACTGTCCTGACTCTTTATACCTCCTATCTTAGCTCTGATGTAAGCCTTGGCCAACCCCCACCCCTCAGCCCGAGTCCCTCGTGTTCTTGCGACCAACCAGATGGCCTTCTTAGTTGGGAGATGCCTAGAACCCTTCACGCTCCCACGGGCTGTTGAAGAGGGTTTTTTAAGCTGGTGCAGAGTCTTGGCCCTCTCTCTTGGTGACCTCCGAACTGCACACATACCCCATCTTCCAGTCACATAGAACTTGGCTCCAAATCTCTTTCCTTTTTTGGAGAGCTATATTGTCCTGACTCATTCTAGCTCCTCAATGCTAACTCCCACAAGAGTCACTTTTTTTTCTGAGAAGTCCTTAGAAGCTAGTCTAGGGCTGAAAAGAATCACTTTTTTCTCTGAATTCTTTTTTTTTGTCTTTTTTTCCCATTTTATTAGATATTTTCTTCATTTACATTTCACATGTTCTCCTGAAAATCCCCTAAACCCTCCCCCATCCCCCACCCTGTTCCCCTACCCACCCCACCCACTCCTCCCTATTGGCCCTGGCGTTCCCCTGTACTAGGGCATATAAAGTTTGCATGACCAAGGGGCCTCTCTTCCCAATGATGGCCAACTAGGCCATCTTCTTCTATATATGCAGTTAGAGACATGAGCTCTGGGGGTACTAGTTAGTTCATGTTGTTCTTCTACCTATAAGGTTGAAGACCCCTTCAGCTCCTTGGGTACTTTCTCTAGCTCCTCTATTGGGAACCCTGTGTTCCATCTAATAGCTGACTGAGAGCATCCACTTCTGTGTTTGCCAGGCACTGGTATAGCCTCCCACGAGACAGCTATATCGGGGCCCTTTCAGCACTATCTTGCTGGCATATGCAATAGTGTCTATGTTTGGTGGCTGATTATGGGATGAACCTCTGGCTGCAGGAGTCACTGGTTGGTCCATCCAACTGGTTGTGCTTCCTCGTTGCTAAGACTGAATACCAGAGAGAAGCAGAGAAAGAAGGATTTTGGCAGAAAGTTTGAGAGCATAAAGCCCACTAAGGTAACAAAAGCATGATCCCGTCCATAGTGGCTAGAACATGTGGTACAGACTGCTCCCACCACAGTAGATAGCTAGGAAATAGAAAAGGCAGCAGCCTCGAACTCTTAAGCCCCACCCCTATGGCCCTAATTCTACCAGCCAAATCTTGTATCCAAAACTATACATGTCTCAAAAAAATGTACCAGCATCCAAACTCTGATCCTATGGGAACACTCACTCTTTGGTTTCAAACCCACACAGCTTGTATTACACTGGCTTAATTAGGCACTGCCCCCAAACTATGTGGCCATTATTTCTCAAAACATGTATTTGACCAAGTTATTCATCACATTTATCCTTTAAATATCCCCTCTTTGCCCCAGACATGGGAATGTCTAACTGCCTCTTTATCCTAACTTTTCCATTCCAAGATCTGGGCATCCCAACCATAAATACACCCTCATCCACATGGCTCTGGGGTCACGGATATTTGCATGTGTTGTTTCTTTTGTCTAAGCAGTATTTCTCCTTCTTTCTGGTCAGTTGGTTTTCACTTTCAATATCCATCATGCTTTCTCTCTTCCATAGTCTCTCTGGGCCCTCCTTCTCCTAGGTGGACCATATTGTATCTTCCACTTCAGCACCCAAGAGAGCAAAGACAAAAACCTAACCACTTTCTGTTTTTATTTCTGTGCTCTACACACAGAAGGGCTTCAATATGTGTTTGTTGATCAGCTATTTTTGCTCAATCACTAATGACACATAATACCTATACAAATTTCAGTTCTGTGCCTCATGGCATTCTTGGTTTATGATTCTGTCTGTCACTGCTATACAAACTTTTCAAGAGTAGGAGCAAGGTCTTATTCACCTTCCCTTTTCTCTTTTCTGCTACACACAGAGAAGATGTTCAATGCATACTCGTTGGAAGGACAAATGAATAAACAGCTTCAACCATTTTTCAAGGTTCTACAGTTTTTACTTTTCTGGATATTATTCTTGCTGTGAATCCAACTGCTTTATCTGGGTTCTATACATAACAGAATGGCAGTCTTCCTTAGTAAGTCCGAAGCACCCGAGAGAGCAAGGACAAAGCCTAAACACCTTCTGTTTCTACCTCTGTGCTTGCACACACAAGGGTCTCAATCGGTGTTTGTCAATTGATTGTTTTTGCTCAATCTATCATTTCTTTTTGATCCTGCAATGTACTGAAAAGAAAAAGTTAAAAAGAGAGCCTTCTCAGAAATCAAACAACTGAAATCACAAAATGTTCTTTTCTAAAAATAACACATTCCCCAAACACTTGAGGCAGAGCTGTGTGTTTTCTCCTCAACCCTTAATGAGAGCAAGATGCTCCCACCTCCTCTTTCATTTTGCCTGCACCACGTCTGTGTTGCCTGGAGATTTGTGACTGTTGTTTCAAGAAAGATCAAATGACAACAGGAGATGGATAGTCTCCTTGATTAAAAAGTGGCACTCAGATACATCAGTGTCTTCTGTGTCCATGGAGGAGAGAACAATCCAACAGCTGGTGTTTGCAGCAGAGGCATGCATCTAGCAATGCTCTAAGGCTGGCTACCACCATACCTGCAAGCCAGACCCCTTCCCCCTATGGGACACATAGCATGCAAGGTTCAATGGTAGCTTCCATGAAGAAGCTAGAATTTGCCACTGGTGGACTCTGGAGATGAAAAGCATTGCCGTAGCATAACAGACCAACATACATTCAAATTCCAGCTCAAACATCTACTAGCTGTGTGAGCCCAATGTCCCTTAGCCTCTCTGGCATCTGTGACAGCATTTGGAGAACAGGGGATACACCTAGTGAAACTGCTGAAGTGATGGAATGAAATAACATAGTATTAATCATCTTGTCACATAGGGCTCATTAACAGCAGCCAATATCATTAGGTACCCAGACCTATGCCTGTTATTGTACCCAACACCTGATGAACAACTACACAGTGTGTGTGTGTGTGTGTGTGTGTGTGTGTGTGTGTGTGTGTGTGTATACATGTGTGTGCACCTGTGTGTGTACATGTGTGTGCAGCAGGCCAGGTATTTGTATCCCAGTGTTCTTATGAATCTCCTGATAGCTTGTTAACTGGGTATAATGTTTACATTGTAGCTGGAGAAGCTCAATCTCTGAGAAGCTGCAGTCTGTGGCAAAGTGGACTGATTCCTTTTGCGTGTTCTCATGCCTCTGTTTTGTATTCTCATAGGGCTGAGAGTTGATTAGGACCTAGGTCCCATCAAATTCATACAACTTCTGGAAGAATTTGTGACACAGGGGCAGATTAGCCATAGGGTTAATCATTAATACTATGACTTTAAGCTTGAACCCTGAATCTCAGATTGTCCCACTCCAAGGAATATAAAAGAACAGGTCAAAAGTCCTCTCTTGTCATTGTGCCCAACAAGGAGAAAACTGACTTCAACTACCTCCCATCCCTCATTCCTGTAGATATCTGATCTATAGATTACTGCTTGACAAATAGAAAAAACACCATTCTCTGGCCTTTTAAAGGTGAACTCTTTAAAGATGAACTATTCTCCTTGCAAGAAAACATTCTGAGCTTTTCTTTTTTCTTTCCCATTAAATATTCCCATATATCTTGCATGTAGTTTATTTTTTGCCCATATATGTCTGTCATTTAATCCTTAATCTCACAGATTGCCTCTCTTTTTGCAGAGTAGATGCAGAAGGTGGTAAAAGGTTTTGAGCTCCCTCAAGAGACTATAATGTTATCCACACATATCACCATTGCCTTATTACTGAATAGATAAAAGTATTGGCACCAGGGGCAATGTCTCATTAGGCATAGAGTCAAGACCTCTAAAGGAATACATTCCAGACACCATATCCTTCTCTGAAAATGAACAACAAGTTTCCTATTGCTGGATTGCTGGTTTGCTGATTTGCAGGATGGCTGGATATTCTGATGACAATAATTGGACTCGCCCCCAAGGAACCTAATGACCCTAATCATCAGGAAGTATCCTATAGAGTTCTATATCCCCTTCCCACTCTAACCTTCTTCTTTCCTACCTAGTGATTGGGGTGGGGGTGTTGCAAGGAATTAGGGTAGAATAAGGTTTGGAAGAGTGGTAATGGTATAAGAGCCCAAGAAAATAATAAAACAATTACACAAACACATAACAAACATGAAAATATGACATCTACCTGGCAATAAGAAGACAAACATTCTTCTCATTTCTTCCAATGAGAAGTCAATGACATGGCCACTGGAGGAGAATGGAGTTAGTAAGCCACTATGAAGTGCTACCAAGACCTGTAAGACCAAAGTAAAACACAAGTGAGAGGCACTTAGCAATCAGCCTACCAACTGCAGAGAACTGCAGGATGACAGGAGTCATCTGCCACAGACAAAGAAGACACCAGTCACAGCATAAAGCGTCTTGGTAACTAAGACTCACTGTCTGAATGTCCCACCCTTGTGCCCAGGCTCTGCATGCAAAGTATTGCATGTTGGCAAATATAATTTGGAATAATATTGAACGGACTAACATATAATATGGCTGTCTATGAAGAATAAAACTATGAGATACTTCCATTATTTGTCATAAAATACAGTGGATTATATCTCTCAGAGAGATACTCTCAATTCTTAAACTCCATTACCGATGTGACCATATTTAGAAAAGGAGTAATTATAGATGGCATTACTTCTCGTAAGAAGGGGAAAAGTTTTTATAAATGCATGCACAAAGACACATGGGAGAACATTGTGTGGCATTGAAGACAGATGTTAGAGTGACACATTTGCAAGATGTACTAAGGTTGGTGGGCAACCATCAGAAAACAGAAAAGAGACATAGAGAGAGTTCTCTCTGGTCCTTGCAGAGGGATTATAGTCCTGCTAATAACTAGCCCCCATATCTGGGAGGGGGTAAATTTTACAATTAAAATTACCTCCCATGTGGATAGGTATTATGGCACTTAGCAAGCTGGTAGAGTGATATATTTCTTCCCCTTGTGGCTACATGAAAGTCTATAGAAAACTACAAAGAAGGTCTCATTCCGGGGCCCTTTCAAGAAAGGCAGATTAGCACCAGTTGTTATGTGTGTTGTTCTCACTTCCCTGGCTAAAGATCCTGAAAGTATTTTCAGACTCAAAGACTGAGAACATAATCTGGAGGCATCAGTAGTGGGCCAACAGGAATGATAGCTTTTATGATCTTGAAAACATGAGAGAAAAGAAGGCAGAAATGATCAGTACAATATAAGTCATTCAATGTGAGACAGAGAACAGCAGATATGTTTTTCCAAAATAACTGTAAAATATTTGTTTATTTTATTATTACCAGCAGGCATACTTCTCAACAGTATCATTTATTTCACACATTGGACACTTTAGTTGCAGAAACAGCTTCTCTTTTGCCTAAAAATAAGTGATTGTGATAATCTCTTAGTCTCATCTGATTCCCAGAGTAGGGAAATCATATCTCGGAAGTGATAAAGATGCCACATCCCCTCTGCCCCCCAAAAAAGTTGTCTTTCTTAGTGTTCTGTCTTCAGAGTACCCTGTTTCACCACACAGGGAGCCTTACCACAAAGGGCCAGCCTCTCTTTGATTCTTAGAGTATAGTACACAATGCCAGGTCTACAGTTCTGTAGGAACTATGACAACATCTGCATTCTATCCCTGGAAGGGGTAAAAAAGAAAAGGGTTCACCCAAATTTGTAACAACTAAAAACTTGAAGATTCTCTGAACTGTCTTCTTCCTATCAAGCTGTGCAAACGAATGGGGAAAGGTATCTTCTAAATCTTGCTTCAGTTGCCTTCAACTGAAGGTTTCTTCATTCATGTTACCCACTCATGCAGTGAGTGTATTTCAGTCATGCCATTATACTGCTCAACACCATATTGAAAATTTCTGAGTTTCTAGAGACTAAGCCACCCACCATAGAACATATATAGGCTAGACCAAGGTCCTGTATATATATTTGTTTGTATGTGTATATGTGTATATGTGTGTGTGTGTGTGTGTGTGTGTGAGAGAGAGAGAGAGAGAGAGAGAGAGAGAGAGAGAGAGAGAGAGAGAGATCCCTAACTCCTGTGTCTAGGTTCTCTAGATAAACTTAGACTTAGCTGATCTAGTAGCTTGGAATGGAAGAAGAGTGCTGAGGTTAACAATGGGAACAACTGCAGAAGTCTGGATGGAACTGTTAAAGACATCATCTGAGAGGAGGTGTCAGACTCCTCAGAGTTCATCAGCAGTGTCTAGCATCCCACAATCATGAGCATGTCTAGAGTATCTGGTCAGTAGGGAAGCTATGTAGGTATTTCAAATGCTTTAATAGCAGCGTCTCTATTGACCTGAGAGATCTCTTACAAGACTACTGAGAATAGCTGCTAAACATCTTTGAAGAGTGTACCAATTCCAAACAAGGAGAAGGGATTATGAATGCCTTGTGAAATTTTTCACTTCATCTACTGATGGAAAGAAATGGGACCTCTAAAATTTGAAATGCAAGATTGGTGATCAGGGTACCTGCACAGTAATTCACTTCAAGACCAGGCAGCACTGATTCAGCTAGCTTTGAATTTATGAAACTGTAACCAAGATCATGCAGTGAAAGTTGTGTGAAGAAAGAATCCTTGAGAAAGGAAATTGAGAGATGGTTCATGGGTTTTTAAGAGGGCTTGTAACACAATCATGAGAACCAGGGTTCAGATCCCAGCACCCACATAGCAATCAGTGTTGTACAAATGCCTGTAACTCCATCTGGCTTGCACTGGAATACACACACACACACATACACACACACAAGTTAGAGTCTCTGAGGAAGAATCAGAAACTGTATTCTCATGTCGGGATGGCATAGCCTGTACCATCAACTGTCTATGTGCATGACCACTCAATCATTTCTACCTGCTATAGTTTGTGAATGTTTGTGTATATATGTGTGTTTTCACATGCACACGTGTGTACACAGGGCCATACCTTAGGCAGGTGCAATCCTTAAGAAAACTTTTTTTTCTCAGCATGTACTCCTACATTTCCCAGTCTCTGCAGCTCTGCAGAGCACCCAGAGGGATATGAATCATTAAAATATCATGTGACTCAGTGAATAAGGAATACACATCCCACATTCTTCCTCTATATCTTAGGTAACCTTGGATAAGTCATTTCTTTACTCTAGAGAACATATGTACAGAATTGTGGTGCAAGTTTGATGGATTTTGTATGAGCTATTTAACAAAGTGCCTCAGCCTAATTGACTGATGATGTTATCCTAGACATAAATAGCATCCATTTTGTTATTATCATCATTGACATATACCTCACAGAATTTCACTTTTCTGCATCAACATGAATTCTCCAGATTTCATTTAAGTATTTATTTCCTGAACCTTTCTACTAAACAGCAAATTTCATTAAGATAGAATCTCTCTCATTCCCCTTCTTTGTTGCCTGATTTCCACTGAGTGCTCATATTCAAATTAAAACCCATGGGAGGTAGTTAGAAGATGGCATTGAGAAATGGGGCCTTCTGGGAATAATTAAAATTAGATCAGATCATCAGAGTAATGCCTCACGATTGGGTGACTGACTTTTGTTGGTTCTCTATGAAAATGGGGAAACAATGGGGCATTGCCCTGGTCCTCTTGACACATGACATCCTGAGCCACCTAAGGGTGCCACTATCAAGAAGCAGTTCCCAAGTGCAGACCCTAAGCCTTGAGCACAAACCATGACCCAAAATAGAACTCTCTTCTTTGTGATAAGCCAGTCTGTGGTGCCTTATCATTAGTAAGCAATGCACCAGGAAACTAGATAACAAAAGTCTTAATATTTAGACATATCTATAGAAACCCTGGAGCAGACCCAGAGCAAGGTTCTGGTACTGATATTTTCTAATGGCTCTGAAAGACTTGAGCAGGCAGCCGAACAAGAGGCTCACTTGGAAGAGCCTCAGAGATCAGCAAGGCTAATGATTCACAAACATTTTAATATATAAAATCATTGTGGGTTTTTCTGTTTGTTTTAGTATATAGTAAAATTGTAAGTTGAAACCTACTGTATGAAAGTGAATTAGGCCACAACTCTATAGGAGAGAAAGAGAGAGAGAGAGAGAGAGAGAGAGAGAGAGAGAGAGAGAGAGAAGAAGAAGAAGAAGAAGAGGAGAAGAGGAGAAGAGAAGAGAAGAGAAGAGAAGAGAAGAGAAGAGAAGAGAAGAGAAGAGAAGAGAAGAGAAGAGAAGAGAAGAGAAGAGAAGAGAAGAGAAGAGAAGAGAGAAGGGAGAAGGAGGAGGAGAGGAGGGAGAGGAAGAGGCAGAGGAGAGGGAGGAGAAGAAGGAGACAGGACCTGGGGTTCTTCATACACCAGCGTGTCACTTAGATGGTTCACAAAGCTCTGGTGATACCCATATTGGTAAGAGTGGACCACTCCTGACCACTTTGAAGTAGCCACTCACTGCTCCACACTTCCTGCCCTGTTCTCAACAAGAACACGGCCATCCTCACCCTGACACTAAGCCTACAATTATCTGCAGTTGATTTTATTTTAGAGCCAAGTCCAGACATTCCCAGCTCTCGGTGAAAATCATGCTCATGCATTCAGAATAGAGGAGAGGAAATGGGGCCGAAAATATATAAATAATTCAAGACTGAGTTTATTCACGATGCTGCGTTTTCTGCAGGCAGTGGTTTATATGATCTCTCTTACATTGCCAGTTGGGCGGCCTCCATAGCATTTATTACTGCAGACAACCGTTAGAAGCTGTTTTGATTTATGCAGCTATATTCTATTATGGAGGTACTTTTATAGCACAGCGCAGTTTCTCCTGTGACACTGTAGGAAGAAAGAAAAAAAAATGAGAGGATAAAAGAATAGGGCAAATCATTCCTACCATCCTAGGTCAGAAGAGGAGCAATGGGGCTACCTATTCTTGTCAAATAGTAAATTAGTTTTCTGGAACACACACACAAACAACACACACACACACATGCATGCACACACACAAACATGCACAAATATTTATATGTGACCACGCATATGTATTGTGCCATTGTATTAGCCTAAGACAATGAATACTCATCAAATACCCACTAAGACATAGCTTTCTGTTCTAGGTCATCAAAATGCTTTGGTGAATAAAGTAGAAATATCTTCCCTCTCACAGCATAATCTAGTTTCTACCCACATTTTCCTGCTGAAGATAACGCTGCCTTCTCTTAGACTGCACAACAATGCTTAGTACAGGCTATCACATCATACACAGCCAGTGCATGTGAATGCGTGAGTAAATGAAAGGCGAGAAATAACATAAAAGTCTATTACCAAGGTCACTTTTATCTTTCTACCCAGTAATGGGACATTTGAAAAAATAAAACACAGCCAACCTCCTGTGCCAGAGCATTTATTATTCTTGTGTTCAGGATGTCTCTGTGGATGCCTCTGCCCTCCCACCCTCTGCTTCTCTCGCCTGACTCATACAACCTGAAGATAGCTCTTGTTCCAGACTTCAAAAGCAGTGACTCAGTCCTAGTCTCTCTGTCTCTCATACTCAGCAGAGTAACAGCTGTGCATGTTCTTCTCGGCATAGCAGAAGAGTTGAGACATAGAAACACAGTGCTCTCTTGATGTCTAGATTTGAACTGGGAAACTTGTCTCAAAGGCATCCCAGATTCAAGACATGGGCAAAGATTCCATCTTTCATCAGAGGATCTCCAGAGTCACATAGCAAAGGGCGAGGCTAAATGGATTAGGAAAGCCTAATTCCTGGGAACCGAGCATGTTAGAGAAAAGGTTTAACTTAATGCAACCTTTCAAGGGAATGTCTACTGCCACTTCCAGCTTGCAAGTAAATCTACTACCTGGAACCTCTACAGAGCTTCCTGGTGAGCTCAATGAGGATGCCCTGGAAACAGTTCAATGTCCTGAATACCTTCTCACCTTATTTGACCATGAGCATCTACCCAGACCACACTGACCTACCATTGGCTTCCATTTCTGATCCCTTGCTTTTAAAACATCAACTTATTATTTGTGCTCCATTTTCAACCTATCAAAGTGAAAATAGAACCTGCCTATGATAAAATCATGAACCACAATTCTAGCTTACAGTATTTGATGGGTACATTATGTTCAGGCCCATGCTGAATAACTTTGAGTATGTTATCTAGTTATTCAATCCTTTAAACAACTCCATAGGCTATCCATAAATATCTCTCACTTATCATAAAATGGTGATAATGGTAATAACAGTAATAAGAGAGGTTGAGTCACTTGGGCAAGTTTTCAGTGATACTAAACAAATCTGTTTTCAGACCTAACTTGTGTGGATTCAGATCCCAAATTCCTAATCTCTTTACTACATGTCCTCTTTTTTAAACCTGGATTTTTGTATCTATAACCATGATGCCCCCTGATAATAATGAATAGCTTTCTTAATGAAAAGTAACACAATATTTTATCATATTTCCAAGAGGATTCTAGAAGGATCTAAGCTTCCAAAAGACCTTGGTTTGCTTTCCTTCAGTGACTCATAGTAAAGTAAAATGGTTAGGGTATATATATATATATATATATATATATATATATATATATATATATATATACCCTTTCTCACTTCCCACCAAACCATTTCAAGCTTAGTTCATCAGAGAATATTCAGAGGAGACTACAAATTCTATTCTTCATTGGGCCCACTGGATACAACACAGCACATTTACTTACACAAGCACTAGTAAGACTTCATATAAATCCTGTTGTTAGTCAGGAAAGAAGCTGGTCCCAGAGCACAGAGAAAGTGTGAGAGTCTCATAGACACTACTGAAAAATGACCAAGTCTCTATAGTGGCATTTTACCATAGATCAATGGGAGAATGGGCTGAATGACAGCAACTTGGTCCACAGTCAACTTAGGGGAAGATAGTGCATTCCCTGTGGACAACAATATGCCTTGTCCCCTAATTAGGCAGGACAGTTGTGTTCTCTCTCTCTCTCTCTCTCTCTCTCTCTCTCTCTCTCTCTCTCTCTCTCTCTCTCTTACCTATAATAAGCACATTATGCTTGCACTAAAGGAACAGTGGCCAACAGAAAACATACCACTTAGTCCTCGGATTTCAGACAAGAGTTCCAGCTCTGGGTCTGGGTCAAGGCTGGATTTAAGTGAGTTGTTTAGGTTTGAAATCATGAGAATAATGAATTCAAATGTACTAGAAAATAAAATAAAGATTTATAACCTACAGGTGTGGTAGCCCTGTAGTGTCATTCTAGCACTGAGGAAGCAAATAGCAAGAACACCAGAAGTTCAAGGTCAGCCTTGACTACAGATAAGGTTCAAAGCCAGTCTAGGTTACATAATACCCTGTCTCACAAACTCAACCAAGCAAATGGAATCAAATACATATGCTCACGTGTATACCCTTATATATACAAACTGAGCAGGAACAGCAGCAAAACTCTTTGTGCATGTAGCCAAGCAATTACAGAGGTGAGAATAACCAGTCTGCCTTACCTCACAGTCAAAAGGGAAAGTAAGTTATGGCTTACTGTGCACCAAGCTTCCTTGGGTAAGGATAGGATCCTCATGAAAGAGCGGTAATAGCACTGAAGAAAAAACAAAAAAGAAACCACTATGTTGAAGAACAGAGAAGTGTTTAGATTTTACCTTTTATACCTTACTTCTAAGATGCCCTCTAATCTCACCCACTTATAAACACATCTCAGATGGGTATTCAGCTGAGAGAACGCCAGGATAATCACTCCTCTTCTTGACCCAAAGAGGTAGAGAAGGGACAAGGAACCTACTCTCTTTCCTTAACAATCACCATTTGGGGAAAATAGCAGGAATTGGGTAGATTTTGAAAGGAAACTTTAAGATGAAGACCCCACTGTGGCTTCTCGGTAGGGAGCCAAGAAGAGGGCTGATAATTTTGAATGTGAGAGAACTCGGCAGTAGGGAAGACTAGGAACCAGACAGGAAGAAGCTGTAAGGATTGAAGAGGCGACCATTCATTCTGTCCTTGGCCCCCTGAGGAGCCAGCCTGTCATTTAGCCTTGATGTGTGGGGCTACATTGGTGCTTTAGAGAGAATACAGAGGCGACGCCAGGAACAGATGGTAACTAGGTCTCAGAACAAGATAGAAGTATGATATAAGCCAAATGGGAAGCAGAGACCAGAACAAGGAAGGATGAGACCACCAGAGAGGACAAAGGGAAGTGCTGGGGACTCAAAGAGAGATATCCTCCCTTGCAGGTGGATCTGTGCCTCCTCCAGAGGGCTCAGGCAAGGATAAGATGGACAGTGTCCAAGGGAGGCTAATGACCTGCTCATCTGGGTTTCTTTGTTCTCTGAAGGCATGTACATCCACATTAGTATGCTCAGCAGAAGGCCGCCCTTTGTTGTGGCAGGTGCTGCAGGAATGTAGAACAGCTGAGGCTTCATAAAATCCTGAGCCTGCAGAGAGCCCCAGGAGGTCAGAAAGCCCAAGTCCCTGCCCCTTACATCTGGCCCATCAGTGGAATGTGCCA
Source organism: Mus minutoides (assembly GCA_902729485.2). Taxonomy (NCBI): domain Eukaryota; kingdom Metazoa; phylum Chordata; class Mammalia; order Rodentia; family Muridae; genus Mus; species Mus minutoides. The sequence continues at coordinate 134,641 of LR749733.1, forward strand.
CAGCTCAGAAGTATTTTGAAAACCATGTTTATTATACTTCATCATCTTATTTTGAGAGGTGTGTTCTTTCTTTGGAGAAAAGGAGGGACATGTAACACAAAATTTATTTTCTAATCTTATTACCTAATAGTCATCACTGTAAATAAACACTTCAGTAAGGACTTTTCTTTCTTCTTCTTATGTCTTCTACCCCATGAACTATGAATGTAGGGAAGAGTGTGTTGCGTGTGTGTGTGTGTGTGTGTGTGTGTGTGTGTGTGTGTGTGTGTGTATGTGTGTGTGTGTGTGTGTGTGTATGTGTGTGTGTGTGAGAGAGAGAGAGAGAGAGAGAGAGAGAGAGAGAGAGAGATCTGTATATCTGGGCATGTATGGTGTGTTATAATTATATAAAAAATGGAAGTTGTTATCCCAGAATTAACAAAGTTTTGAATAAGGAGATATTAAATAAGTATGATACAACCTAAATATAACTAACCCCTTCCTCAAACCTGACCTGGATAACAGGTTTATGATCCAGCAACCCCTTTTCTGGGTATTTATTAAAGCAAATAAAAATCAGTGCCTTAGGGAGGTATCTTCACTTCCATGTATATTGCAATATTGTTTATTAAACAACATATAGAAAGAGTCTCAACATTCAACAGTGGATAAATGGGTGAAAAAAAAAATCTAGCACTGAGCACTCTTCAGCCTGTGGCAACATGAAAGAAACTGTAGGATATTGTACTAAGTATATCGCTAAACTAGGCTCAGAAAGACAAATTCCTTACAATCACCCTTTTATAAGGAATCTGAACTAGTCAAACACATGGAAGTAGAGGGTTATTTGATCCTTGCCAGGGCTCTGGAAAAGAGGAAACTGAGAGATGTTGGTAAAACAGCACAAGGATTCAGTTATGAAAGCAAAGCAAGATCCAAAGGTCTGACCTATGGCTGAGTGCCTACAGCCAACTCTGGAGTATTAAAGTTTTTAAATTTAACTGAAAGAATAAATCTTGTGTAAAGAGTTCTAACACAATGGTATAGTGGTGGTAATGGCAGTGGTAGTACTAATAGTACTAGCAGTACTAGTACTAGTAGTAATAATAGTAATGACAGCAAATGGAAATGTTGGAAGGCATAAGCATGTCTATCAGCTTGTCTTAGATTTAACTGTCAGCATAGGGTCATCTAAGAAGTTAGTCTCAATTGAGTGATGCTTGGATCATATTGACTTGTACACATGCTATGGCGGATTGTCTTAATTGTTGATTCATATAGGGGGACCTAGTTCACTGAAGGTGGCAGCATTCCCTGTCTATACAAGAAATCTATCTGAGCATGAGCTTTCTCGTAAGCCTGCAAACATTATTCCTCCATGGTTTATGACTGAGTTTTGACCCTGTCTTCACTCAATGATGGATTGTTAACCTGTATGTTTATACCTTTTCCTCCCCTAAGCTGCTTTTGTTCATAGTGTTTTATCACAGTAATAGAAATCAAGCTAAAACAAGGAAAAGTTGATAGTGGGCTCATGGATATATAATTATTACAAAATTCATCAAGTTGTCGTCAAGAAATCTGCACATGCCAATCATACCTCAATCAAAGATGAATTTTTAGGAAGAAATTAATAAGTGAAAAGGTAACTAGACTTCATTGCTAACCTTAACTGTTATCTAGCTATACCACCTCATGTTATTTTCTTTTGTCAAAACAGATTAAAGAGAGGAAAAAACTAGCCAACTCTGGATGTTGGGTGGTAATGCTGATCTAAGGCATATCCAAGAGCCAAATGGAGATCTGTGACATAAGAGATATGACTATCTCATATACCTGTGAAATGTGTCCAAAAAAATAACAGAAAAAAAACTATTTGGAGAACCTTTCAAGAAGTGAATGCTGGCCCCACGTTCCCTGGCTGTGCAATGCATTGGGCAGCAGCTTTGTTAATTTGCTTTGTTCCTGCATAAGTAGAAAAGCAGAGCCTTAGTGTGCAAAAGAGGACACTCCAGCAGTAGCTTCTTCTCCTGTTTTTGGAAGAGATGCAGCAACCTTCTGGAGGTCCATGGGACACGGGCCAAAATAGTCTTGACACCATTCAAGACATTACATGGCTAAAGAGTGTGGTGACCCGAACAGCAGGAAGCTGCAAATAAACCACTACTGAGCATCTGAGGGAAACGTGGACATTACCAACTGGAGGGAGAGGTCCTATCATTATCATTAGAAGACATCTTAAGAAAAACCTTAGGATAGTATTCATGCATTTGTTATAGGCAGTGGTCACTGACACCTTGGCCAACATGACAAACACCTGGGAAATGGATCTCAAGTCATGCCTCTTAGGGATTATCTTGATTACATTAATTGAGGTAGGAAGGTCTACTCTTTTTCCCAAGGCACTATTTCCTGGATGGGCTCTTGGACTATGTCTGTGGGTAAAGGAAGCCGAGCAGCCGCAATCTCCTATCTCTGCTTCCTGACTGTGGATGCAATAGGACCAGCGGTGGCATGCACCTGCGACCTTGACTTCCCCACTCCCCAGATGAAGGACTGTGCCATTGAACTCTGAGCCAGAATAAGCCCTTTCTCTCTTAAGTTGCATTTAAGGGGGTGTGTTGTTATAACGACGGGGAAAGAAACTAAGACTACACATAAGGAAGGCAGAAAGATGACAATCTGCTGCAGAGATACACTTAACGTCCCATCAGCAGGACCCATAGAAGCAGTGACAACCAACAAGAGCTCACTGTGGTAATAGCGGCTTTAATCAGTGATGCTGGCGCATGCCCACCCTCCTTCCTTCCCCTCCCAACAGGCTAAGAGCATCTGACACTTAATTGAGCAAGGAGAAAAGGACTGAGAGGAGAATGCTGAGCCTTGCCACTTCCCTCCCCTCCCGTCTCCCAAGCCCTGACAGCACTAGAGAAAGAGAAAGAGAGATGAACAACGTCCTCTCTTTAAGTGGAACAAGTTGTTTTAAACAACAACAAAAAAAGCAATATGAAAATATGGAGCATGCTGTACCACAGACAAAGGAAATTTAATGCATCGTTACTGAGAACAGTGGGTGGGGCGAAAATTCTTTGATGTTTGCAACCCAGCAACTTGATATGCTTCAATAAACCTAAACACACAGAGCCGTATATAACGATAAATGTGCAAGCAAGTAATCTGAGCAAAACGAAAACTGGACCCAAAGCATATTTTTTTGCACACACTGATGTTTCTCCGTACTCTCATCAACATCTTGATGAAATGATTTTTTACACACATTTTCACAGATAGCAAAGTCCAGTGAAGCTTCATCCATTCTTTTGGGCATTTGGAGCTCCTTCTCTACTGAGCGCACACACACACACACACACACACACCTGCCCCAGGCTAGAGAACTAGAGTGATCAAAGATGCAGTAGTTTCAAGGTCAGATTTTTTTTTTTCCATTCTGACTTGCTTCCTGCCCTTAGCTTTTCACTGAAACTCTAAGTAAATTAGAGTATAGGGAGGACTTTAGAGTGCATCCGTTTAGCTAATCAAGAACTTACTTTCTTTTTTGAAAAAAAATTTTATTAAATATTTTCTTCATTTATATTTCAAGTGCTATCCCATAAGTCCCCTATACCCTCCCCCCCGCCCTGCTCCCCTACTCACCCACTCCCACTTCTTGGCCCTGGCATTCCCCTGTACTGGGGCATATAAAGATTGCTAGACCAAGGGGCCTCTCTTCCCAATAATGGCCAACTAGGCCATCTTCTAATACATATGCAGCTAGAGACATGAGCTCTGGGGGTTCTGATTAGTTCATATTGTTGTTCCATCTATAGGGTTGCAGACCCCTACAGCTCTTGGGTACTCTCTCTAGCTCCTACATTGGGGACCCTGTGCTCCGCCCTATAGATGACCGTGAGCATCCACTTCTGTATTTGTCAGGGACTGTCAAAGCCTCACAGGAGACAGCTATATCAGGGACCTTTCAGCAATATCCTGCTGGCGTATGCAGTAGTGTCTGCATTTGGTGGCTGATTGTGTGAAGAACTTACTTTCTAGGGTCTGATCTCTGTGAAGTTCCAGAATAGAGAGACTATAAAACCATGCTTTGGCTTGCCACTGCCTCCATCCAGAGTGATGAGTTTCATAGGATATACTCTAACTCAATATGTACTTAGAAATAATTCTGAACAATCCAAAGTCCCAGATGGTCCCAGTGTAGAGTTCTGAATTGCAGTCAATCTGAAAATCTATTAAAATAAGTGTCTATTGTTGTAAACTAATGAAATCATAAGATGTCTTACACAGTATTATCGTAAAAGCTGACTGGTACACATTGCTTTATACAAGAATGGAATATTTGAGCCGGGCGTGGTGGCGCACGCCTTTAATCCCAGCACTTGGGAGGCAGAGGCAGGCGGATTTCTGAGTTCGAGGCCAGCCTGGTCTACAAAGTGAGTTCCAGGACAGCCAGGGCTATACAGAGAAACCCTGTCTCGAAAAAAAAACCAAAAAAAAAAAAAAAAAAAAAGAATGGAATATTTGGTTCCAACAATTCTCTCCAAAATACTTTTCTAAATACTCAAACTCCCAATAATTCTTAGCATCCTTTGCATAGAGATGGGCAACAAGTTAATAATGAAAGAACACACTGGATGTTGTTTCCTTTGCAAATGCTTAGCTGATGGTTTAGCACATACGTTTACAAAATGAAAACATCTTAGTATGTATTGTTCAGCGTGAGGACTAGAGTCAAATAGTCATGGTTCGTGCCTTATCTTATAGGTATGTACAAAAAATGTAGAGGGTACTGACTATGCAGAATTTGACCTGTGCCTGTGACTTACAGAGATATCTTAACATTTTTCCACATCATTCCATTTTCTTCACTGTTCATATAATCACTTTGAAAAAACACCAGAGAGAAAATTAGAAAACAGACTCTGAGAAGAGGCAGAATGGGCTCCTCAGCTCTTCACACCTGCATCTGTTTGACTTTCTACCTGCTCTGAATACTCATATTAATAGATAGAGCCTCAGCTCTAACCAATGGAACCACAAAAGCAGCCAACACTGAAGCTCTTCCTTTCACGCCCCTGGTATGACCAAGAGAAGAGTATGTGGCTTTGTACACTTACTCGGGGCATAAGGAATGGATTGGATTGAGTTACATCAAATTCCAGTGAAATACAACATATTTAATTGAAATAGAGAGAAGACAAGGGAGGTATCTTATTAACCCATGCTGACTCTAGCGTGAAGCACCACCCCACCCCTTCCTGAATCTACAGGCGGCTAGAGACGTTTTTTTTTTTTTTTTAAAAAAGCAGATGTTTTTTTTTTCTTCTCTCAAAATAAAGCATAATAAGCAGTGAAGAAAATCCTTCAAATCTTCGGAGGTTTGTTTTTATTTTTTTCTCCTATTTCTAAACTGAGCCTTCAGATCTTCAAAGGGAAAATGAGAACAAAACAATGTGTGTGACATGATTTATTTTGGTAAAAGAATAAAATGTATTTAGATCTGTAGCAAGTGCTATAAATGAATCTACAATGTTTCTATTTTTCCAAAAAAAGAAAACAAAAAAAACCAAAACGCTGACTCCCTTTCCCATTCCATCACACCTCCTAAGGAAAACACCTTAATTTCTTCCCTCCAAATGGCCTCTCTCCCAACCTTTGTCCTTGGATTTTTCTCTACATCTCAGAACTCATTGTGTTCAGAGCATCTCTATGAAAATGCATGCCCATTCTCAAAGGATTCTTTCTAAGCCTGCGTATAATTGGCTATACCACACCCTGCAAACATTTGGATTGAATGCTAACAAGCATAGTATGGGTAGAACTGACAAGTTTTCAAGCTTACCTTCTAACACATCCTTTAAAAAGTGCAATGAGGGAAGCATAAATCCCTCCTCAGTGCTGCTACACAGTCATGGTGACACAAATAATAAGAAGAGCAGCCAGTTGACCAATTATACCAGGTAGACCTGATACTATCACGTGACTCTTAAGATCAAAAACTTTCTTGGAAAATACTTGTAATCACCATGTCTCATGGATGAAGAAACTGCTCCTAAAATATTGATTGACCTGCTTTAAAGTTAAGATGGTAATTCTATTCATTCTCTCAGTCTAGGTTCCATGCCCCAGAATTTGTAACTGTGATGTTTGGGACCCCAAAGCCTCCGTGTCTCACTCAGACAGAACAGCATTGGTTCACTCTGTCTCTATTCTCTAAACCCTGTTAATGAAGCCTTACTTTGCATGTTTCCTATAAACATAGTCATTATGAACCTATTTCATGTTAGTATCCAAGAAATGCTACCGGATTTTGTTTCTCTAAGTCAAGTGAGGTTTATAATCCTCTAATGGACAGAGAGGCATGAAGCCCTGCTGATGAGCATTGGTTGTGAAGGGATTTCTACCTCTTCTCCCTGAAGATGGTAAAATAGCTAGTCCCCATCTGTAAGCTGATGTTTCAAATTATCCTTTTGGGGTAGATTGTTTAAAAAGTGATCATTTCAATCTTGGAAGATCCCTCAGGGAGTAGAGGGTTTATCACAGAAGCATAAGGATCTGAGCTGAGATCTTCAAAGATCATACAAAGCCAGATTCGGTGCCACAAAACTAACCTTGATGCCCATATGATGAGACAGAAGGTGTAGACTGGTAGCCTGGTGAATGCAACAGCTATCAATTAATAAATGTCTATTTCAGACAAGAAAGATGTCCAGGACTGAAATCCAAGGTTGTCCTTTGGCTTCCATGTGTACATATGCACATGTAAGCACATGTACACACACACACACACACACACACACACACACACACATGTGCATACACACAAAGATTAAGAGTAGGAAGTAATACCTTCTACCATGAAGATCTGGAAGCACATTTGGAAGGTTGGACATACCACGGTGTCTCAGTACACTACAGAGACAGGAAAGAACACTTGGGTTAAAGCAAGCATGCTGTACTGACATGTCACCTCATCCTGCTCTGCTCCCTTTAAAGAGCTGCAAAGTCAAAATTGTTGTAATTGGTTTTCAAATGAATAAACAACAAACTAGAGAAAATTCTTTTTTTAAGTCTTCAAACTGTGTGTATTTCACTCTTTGAAAATAGCCTGGAGAAAACCTGCAGCTAATCTTAATAATAATTACCATGTCTTCATCTCTCTGCCTGTACCAACTGTGTACTAAGTTCTTTATAGCCACTCATTTCCATAACAACCTCTAACTTTTGTCATTGTTTCTGCCTAAGAGATGAAAACCAGTGGGGCTTAGAGAAGTTAAGCCTTTGGCCCAAGGCTACACATCTGGGAAATGGCAGCAACCCAGATACAAATATCCAAGTTAAAATGCAGAGTCTGATTCTTAACCACCGCACAGTACCTCTCCTCTAAGCATTTGAAAAATGGACTTGTAGCCTCAGGAAGATGAAGTCTGTGGCAGAGGGAAGTAGAGAAGAGCAAGCATGCCCATGGGCATTGCTGCTGTTCTCAAAGCCTCACCATCAAGAGTTTTATTATGGGAGTGAGTCACAGGACAAAAGGGCAGAAGCCTTGCTTTCTTTGTTTTGCAAACTATACACTGTGGAATGAGAATAATTATTAGTCATCAGTGAGCTTCGTGACACTCCAGCTTAGTCATCTAATAAGAATTATAGATCACAAACTTCCAAGCCTCTAAGTAGAAAGCTACCTTTCAAATATCAAGGGGCTAGCATGGCTTCAGACACACTCCAAAGCTACGCCAGTCTGGTTTTTAAGACACAGACACCTTGCGGCCAGCAGCATTTGGGAGAGTTGTCCTTCCCAGTTAACAGGAATCCTTTTGCTGCATGCTCTTCAACTTGCTTCTCAAACAAGGCAGGATCTTTTGAGTCCTTCAGTCTCCCTGGGAGCACAGGAGCTTCATCTCCACTCTATTTGGTTATGAGAGATCTTCTCCATGTGAAAAACAAAGAAGAAAATTCAAGGGGCATACCAACAGCTCCAGATAAGAAAGTCTGCTAAAAATACCATAAATCCTCATCACTTAAATATCTTCATGGGAAATGGAAGCTTCAGTGAGCTGCTGAGCTGTATGTTCATTCTGTTTTGCATTTTGTACTCTACGTATGCAGCTACGAAGATAGATAAATGATAGACTCCAACTATCCCCAAGGCGTACATCTCTTGGTGGGGAGACAGAAACATTATTTATGCAATAAAATCAAAGTGGCTGTTATGAGAACTCAAGAGATAGATAACCCAAATGAAGCCTAAGGGTGAGCAGAAATCAGGAAGAAACCCTTGTGGAAATGATAGCAAAAGGTATATTTTGTTGATTCATAAACTTGTCCGGATTGGTCACCCTCTAATGGAGGCTTCCATTCATATTTAAGATATCAGAAATTCCTCTGACATAAATGTAGACATTCAGAAAAGAACTATTTATAGCTACTATTTTTTGTCAACATTTTTACTAGACTGCTTTATTCTAAAAGTATAGGGGCTTCCTACATGAGAAAAATTGTCCCGGTGATGGCAGCAGACCTTGGGGTAAGAATCCACAACATGGTTAGAGCTTCCAACAAAGAAAAAAACCCAGCATCAACTCATTTAAACAATGAACAAAGTTTTTCCCCCATAACAAGAAATGCAAAAAGGCCTCAAAATTAAGTTATCGATTCAGAACACAATCCTAGACCCATCATTCTACCCTAAAATCCTTATCACGTTTTCATAGTTTTTTTCTTGATCACAGTTGCTGCTGCGGTTCCAAGAAATACATACAGGCATAACAACCAGAAGAGAAGGCATTTCTTCCACCATTGTTCTTTTTATGAGAAGAGAAAGCATCATAACCCCCCCACCAGCACGTTTTCACCAACCCTGGCTGTCCTGGAGCTCACTCTGTAGACCAGGCTGGCCTGGAGCTCAGAAATCCGCCTGCCTCTGCCTCCCGAATGCTGGGATTAAAGGTGTGTGCCACCACGCCCGGCTTTCTATTTAGATCTTATTGGGCAAAGCTGGAGCAATTGAATTGAGTTGGTAAGACCTGAAGAGAAGAAGATGTGTCCCCTGCCAGTGGAAGCAATTAATCCTTATGCAAACAATACTCTTCTTGCTGGAGATCTTGGTACAACCTTCTGTGAATCAAATGACTGACTTTCAGGAACACATACAATCCCTCTGTGGCTTGGGCTGCATCCCTGAATTAAGAGGACCAGTCTGAGACAAAAGTAGAGGACCCGTTTTGATAATATACAATATCTCTGCTAAAAATGACCAACAGGTAATGAGTTTAGTGTTCTGGAAACTGTTTCACCAGGTGTCTTCCTGTGTATCCTACTAATATGGAAAATTGTGTTTTCTTATTGATTAGTCATAAATCCAAATTACTGGCATGTGTGCACACATGCACACACACACACACACACACACACACATTTAAATTTAGTAAACATGTTACCTTTGACTTTCAGAAGAAATTTTAAAATAGAAAGATTCTCCAGAAAATTTTACTTATCAACACAAAAAGTATCAAATATGCTGATTCTAAGATCCTGTTTATATAAAATTTGATATATTCAATTAGGGATGCAAGAATATTTGCGAACCTTTTGGGCCAGGGATTGAACTCAGAGCCTTATACATGGTAGGCGAGTGCTGTGACCCTGTGCTACATCCCAACTCACTGTGCACATCTTTACAGACTTTATAATGTCTACAAAAGTTACATTACACTTCTCTGAATGAACATGAAGCTAAATTTTATATACAATATACGCATCATGGAAAAAAAAAAAAAAAAGGAGATCTACCAATGCATAGTAGTTACTTTGGGAGGTGACTCAAAGTCCAGTGGGTTTTTTGCCTTTTCTTTTTGGCATTTTCCAAAATGTTCATAATGAGTATATATTGCCTTTATAATGTAGGAACACAATAAACTCACTGATGGATTGTTTGATTGATTATCCTTATTACCTCAGCCCTACCTACAATTAATCCATATTACAGTTGGTAACAGCAATAAGCCAGGTGTTTAGGAGGAAACCACAATGGCATACCTTTCTTACAAGCCATCTTCATCTTCCCAAGCTTACCTGCCCAACCAAACCCTCTCAGGAGAGTGCAGAAAACAAGGACACATAACGCTTTACAGAACCTGATGGGTCCTCCTTCCCCCTACCTCTCTCAAACCTATTTTTTCTTCTTCAGATGTTTTTGCTTATTAATCCCATGTATTTTGGAGTACTGTGATTTTGGGCAAATTATTTCATTTGTGCAGTTTGAGTTTCCATATTTTCATAAAATAGCAAGCATATATTTGTACTATGCTTCTCCTCACTAAGAATGCACAAAAGAAGAATGTGAGTAGACGCGCGCGCTCGCGCGCGCGCGCACACACACACACACACACAATGAATGATAGCTATTATTTCTATTCTTTTTTTTTAAATCCATTTCTCCTGAAAATGCAGTGAGCTCAGAGCTTAGCAAATAGAAATCACTTCATTCATGGTTAATGGACTGATAATTGCCACCATTGCTGTGAGCAGACCCTGGTAGATATGGAGGCATGGCTGTATGATTTTTAGATGACTTATCTCCACAAGAAGGCACAAAGTATGAAGCTGGTTGTGAGAGAGGACTTCCTACACTGAGAGCTTTATTGATTCTGATCAAAAAGAGGCTTTGGAGAACTGCCTGCAGGCATCTCTGTAAATGTTCACACACAAAGCAAAGGATATCAGAAAGAAGATGGAAATGTTTCTTATCCTTCCTTCCCCACTCCCACGCCAGGCCCCTATCTCAAAAGGAGAGTTTGCTTCTGTTTTTAAATGTGCCTTTGCACTTTTTCAAAAATCAGCTAGATACCAATGTGTACCCACAGCTGAATAAGCACATTAAGATGAAAGATGTTTCCTGGGGGCAGCAGAAGCTGTGATCCAACTACCCATCCAGCTTGTGGAACCTCCCTTGTTTCTGAGGACAGGGGAGGGAGGGCAGGGTCCCCTAGCCTCCATAAGACAGGGTTAGCCATCTCTAGTTGTTTCTGAAGGCAGAGCTGTTATGCTTGTGATGCTAGTGTCCTGACTGAATTCTGTGTTGTCCACTCAGACGCTGCAATGCTCTTACGGCCAGCCAATCAACACTATAGACTGACAAAACAGTCTCTATTGAGTTCATAAAAATCTTGAAGCAGTCTCACAGCTTAAAAGTTCCTCTTGAATACAAAGTTTTGCATAATCTGTGTTATTTGTGGTGGATTTCTAAAAACTTTTTATTTATTCCTTGTGATTTGACATCATGCACCTGAATCCTACTTATCTGCCTATCCCTTGTCCCTTCATATCTGCCCTCTATCCTTGCAATAACCTACGCAAAAGAATATAAAAATAAATAAATAAATAAAAATAAACAAAACAAAACATAAAAACCATTTCCTTGTGGAAGCTGTTGTGTGCCACAGTGTGCCCACACTTGTGTCTAAACATCTTTACTTGAAAACGTTCACTGCAATGAGTCATTGGTCTGATCTGAGGCCTCTGGTTTCTGCTACACTATCAGTCTTGGATCTGCACCAGGACTCCTCTCAAATACCATGTTATTGCCCTATGTCATGAATGGCTTTAAGAGAGATGTATGACAGAGAGCAGGGAACAGAGAGTTGAGAACATCCTGAGAGTTAAACATGTAGATCAACTATAAGGAAGAAGAAGTGTGCTTGACAAATTTTCTCCAAATCTTTTAAATTATTCATTTGAGCATTCAACAAACACTCAACGATGAACTAGTTTTAGTTTGCCTTTTCATTTATTCATTCAATAAACATTTGCTAAGCACAGGATAGATCACAGGTATTGGGCAGAGTAGAATGAAGAGCGGAAATACCAAGTGAATGATTCCAGTGCGATATGGACTGTCAAAGATCACACAGCTGCTTAGTAGAACAGCAGAGACTGTATGCCAGAACCTGAACCACACGTTTGACCTCCTTAGGGATGAAAGACACCCTGATGTAAGGAGGCAAGTGCTGGCCTGGGGGAGGTTTGTCTGCAGGACAGCTGGTGCATGTTAAATGTCTTAAGAATGTCTCAGGAGCCTGTATTATTCAAGAGTCTTAGGAAGACAAGGAGATTCACTAGATGTCCTACACTCAGCTACCAAGTGGTGCAATTGGAACCCAAACAGATGCATCAGCCCAACTCTGCCTGCGAGCTACCCAGGAGGCACGTTCATTAGAAAATACCTCAAGATGCAGTTCTGTTAATTACTACAGGGAACAGCAGGAAGCAACTATGGGAAACAAATCAACATTAGGGACTCTGGCAGACTTTACTGAGAATCTTTGGGAGGAATTATTCTTCACTTTCTAGACCCAAAATGCTCCTTACAAAACCTGCAATGATGATACAAGCAGTTCCTCTGCAGTAGCTCTCTAAGCTCGACATGACTTTCAGGGGATAAGTAGAAATCTTTCCACAAGCACTCATGGAAATGATGACCCAGCTCCTACCTATCTTCTCATCTTCTTCTCACCTGGATTCACAATGTTTTGTTTAGCACTGCAAAACCTTGTGCTACACACACCCAATGGGGGACAAGAACTGAGGAGCTCTATACAGACCATTTTCTCCACTTGTTTAAAGGAGATGGTTGGACTTCCTATAAGCTAATATTCTTACTTTTCTTTCAGTGTTTATCATCAGTAGAGGGAAGATACTTGCTAGTCACTGAAGGGCCAAATGCATGTCATCTTCTTTAGGTTGGGAGTTAATTTTTTTCTCTATTAATTAATTCATTCATTTTCCATCCCAATCACTGCCCTCCATTCCTGGTCCCCCAGCTCAGAGTCTCTTCCCCATTCCCCATCCCTTTCACTTTTGAAAACAAAAGTCCTAGGCTGGAAAAAGGGTTCTGTTGGAAAAAAAAACAAACCAAACCAAACCAAACCAAACTAAAACCTTGTCTGGACAGACCAAAGCCTGATTTCAAACCACAGAATCCATGGGAAAATGCTGGCCACAGTGACACACACATGTAACCTCAGTGCTGGATAAGATAAACAGGAGGTTATCTGGAGCTCACTAGCCAGCCAACCTAGCCTAATTGATGGGCACCAGGCCAATGAAAGATCTGCTCTCAAAAGAAATGGGCACTATTCGTGAAGATAACATCTAAGTTTATCATCCACTCCAATACCACATACATGTACATATGTATATACGAGCATACACACATACCCTACACATATAATGTTTTAAATAAAAGGTCTATGCCAGGCAGAATGGTGCATGCCTATAATTGTAGCACTGAGAAAGCTGAGGCAAGGGGATTTATAGTTCCAGGTTAGCATAGGCAATGTAGTGAGACTTGGTCTAAGTTAGGGTTACTCTTATTTCTTTTTTGTTGTTGTTGTTTGTTTTCCCAATTTTTATTAGATATTTTCTTCATTTACATTTCAAATGCTATCCCAAAAGTCCCCTATATCCTTCCCCATTCCCCGCCCGGCTCCCCTACCCACCCACTCCCATATCATGACCCTGGCGTTCCCCTGTACTGGGGCATATAAGGTTTGCATGACCAAGCGGCCTCTCTTCCCAATGATGGCCAACTAGGCCATCTTCTGCTACATACGCGGCTAGAGACACGAGCTCTGGGGGTATTGGTTAGTTCATATTGTTCTTTCACCTATAGGGTTGGAGACCCCTTCAGCTCCTTGGGTACTTTCTCTAGCTCCTCTATTGGGAAGCCTGTGTTCCATCTAATAGCTGACTGTGAGCATCCACTTCTGTGTTTGCCAGGCACTGGCATAGCCTTACACGAGACAGGTATATCAGGGCCCTTTTAGCAATATCTTGCAAGTGTATGCAAAAGTGTCTGCATTTGGTGGCTGATTATGGGATGGGTCCCCAGCTGCAGCAGTCAAGGAAAGCATTCTGCCTCTCTATTGGAGGTGGTCTCTCCAGGTTCCATATCCCCACTGTTGGGTATTTTAGCTAAGGCCACCCTCACTGAATCCTGGGAGGCTTTCATATCCCAGGTCTCTGGGATTTTCTAAAGGTTAGCCCCCCCACTCCCTTCCCCCCCCCACCCCACAGCTGCATGTTTCCATTAATTCTCCTGACCCTTGGGACTTCTCTCATGCCTCCCCGCATACCTGACTCCGCCCCCCTCTTCTCCTCCCCTTTCCCTCTCCCATGCAGGTCCCTCCCTCCTTCTCACTCCTATGATTTGTACTTGGTCATTCCTTCTTGTTAAACTTCTTAGGGTCTAGCAGTTGTATCATGGGTATTCTGCACTTTTTGGCTAATATCCATTGTCCTTTTAGTTTTGGGTTACCTCACTCAGGATGATATTTTCTAGTTCCATCCTTTTGCCTGCAAAATTTATGATGACCTCATTTTTTAATGGATGATTGGTATTCCATTGTGTAAATGAAACATATGTTCTGTATTCATTCTTTGGCTGACAGACATCTGGGTTGATTCCAAGTTCTGTCTATTACAAACAATCCTGCTATGAACATAGTAGAGCACGTGTCCTTGTATAATGATGGAGCATCTACTGGGTATATGCCCAGGAGTGGTATCATTCCAAGGATGGTCTTTAGGTAGAGCTATTTCCAATTTTCTAAGGAAGCCTCAGACTGATTTCCAGAGTGGTTGTTCCAGTTTGCAATCTCACCAGCAATAGAGGAGTGTTCCTCTTTCTCCACACCCTCACCAGTCTGGTCTGTCACTTGAGTTTTTTATCTTAGCCATTCTGATTGCTGGAATCTCAGGAAAGTATTTAATTGAGATTAGCTTACAGCTCAGAGTTTTACTCCGTTGTTCTTATGGTAGGAAGCATGACATCATGCAGGTGGACATGGTCCTAAAGAGGTTGCTGAGCATTCTATATCTGGATCAACAGGCCACAGGAAAAGACAGTGAGCTACTAGGCCTGCTTTGACCTTCTGAAACTTCAAAGCCCATCCTAATGACACATTTCCCCAAACAAGGCCATATCTACTCCAAAAAGGCCACACCTCTAATAATGCCACTCCCTGTGAGTCTATGTGGGTTATTTTCACTCAGATCACCACAGATCTGGTCTCAACAAAAGGAAGAGAGGAGAAGGGAGGAAGGGGAAGGAGAAAGGAAAGAAGGGAAAGGAAGGCAATGGGGAGAGAGAGAGAGAGAGAGAGAGAGAGAGAGAGAGAGAGAGAGAAGAAATCGAATTTAAAAACAGAGATTCTTGTAAGTACATCAGTTAAAAATGCAGAATCTAGTCCACAGCTGTAAGTACATCAGTTAAAAATGTAGAATCTAGCCCACAGCTCAGCATTTCATTGAAAAGGTGAGGGGAATGTCTGTTACATAGTAGAGCATGTCCATCAAATAAGCCCATGTTCTGATAGGAGACTTTGGATATTTTCTCTCTGCCATCATAATTCTGGCCCGTCTCCAGCTACTCTATTCAGTCCCAGGAATATAGCTCCTGCTTTTCTTCCCCTCACCTCCTGATATACAGTCCTCTTTCTATCCCAAATGTCCTTCCTCATACTTCTTAATACTGTCTTAAGGGGTCAAAAACCATTATGTTGAGAATGAAAATGTATTGGTGGCTAGCAAAGAAGATATTTTCCAAACACAAAGCAAGGAATTTATTTCATATGTTAAGAGAAAGATGAGTTTGCATGCCTTCAAACACAAGTGGAAACATGGAGGGATATGGGTTAACTGTCACCTCATAAAAATTTCTCTGGATATATTTTATGTGCTTCATAGAGCAGAGCAACTGCCCTGCATCTTGTCCAGACCTGCACTGGGCAAACTCCTGCTCACATTGCAAATGAAAGTGGCCAAGCACCACCCATCTGAGAAGCGGTTCTGACTCTACCCTATCCTGTACCATCAGCCTGACTCCCTTCAAAGTTCACTGATTGTCCTGCAGATATTAACGCCATGGTTGTTCACAGCGCCTGCCCATATCGAGGCACTTATCAATCATCTGTGCTCCCATAGTCTGAAAGCTTCTAAAGAAATAGATGCTGTGTGCCTTTCTGACTGAGGAGTCATGGGATGGAGTGGGGAGTTTGTGTTTGTTGTAGCAAATTGAACATATAAGTATCTTCCACTACTGTTTAGATGCATGCATGCAGGCACAGGCATACACACACATATACGTGAACACTCATATACACCATATACTTATGCATGATGTCTTACATTTTGGTATGTGTTCTCAAGATCTTCATTCTAGGCCACATGGGTAGCAACATTGATTTTTGAAGGCAAAAATCCCTTTAATGTGGGGAGGAAGGAAGCTGGTTTGATACAGCCCCACAGACTGAATTCTTTGTAGGTGGGAGAAGCAAGGAAGCAAGAAGCCAGAGAATGATTTGTAAAGGAAAATGAAGCACACAGCAGGTTAGAGTCCCCAAGGTCCCTAAACTGGTAGTTAATTGAATCCAGTGTTCCAAGACTTTAATTTCAAACAAGGTCTTTGGGAGAAACAGTGAATTGCTCTCCCTCAGGCAAAATGCAAGCTCCTTTCCTTAACTGACACTTAACAAAGCTTCCACACATCTCCTGTCCTAATCCTTGGGCACTATGGGCCCGTGGATTTGGAAGGCAGCCTCTGAGCCTAGCATTCTCCAAACAGTCCTACCCTCGCTGATCAGCAAACATCCCGAATGTACTCTTTAAGTCAAATCTCTTGCATAAAACACAGTTGGCTATTTTGAGTCCTGGTTCCGGCTGACCTAAGCATTGCATGTTTGTTTTAGACTTGGGGCCTGAGGACTCTCCATACCTCCACACCTCTGTGTTTTCTTCTCCCTAATTATCATTCCCCCCACTCTTTTCTGTATTAGAGTAATCCTGTTCATTCATCCAGCCAGAAGTGAGCATTTGCTGACTGTTCACTGAATAATTATAACGGTAGCTGAATTTTACAGTGAATTAATGAAAATCAGACAAACTGAAAGCAATCTGGTCATTCTGCACCTAATTGGGCCCTCACAAAAATCCTATAGTATGGATTCACAGAGCAAGAAGGCAAAGAAAGAGATAATGCCTTTTTGAATAAGTTAGGATATTTTTACTTGCAAACAGAAGAAAAATCAAATCAGTTTGGCTTAAACAGAGAGTCAGATAGATTACCTAATTGAAGAGAACAGGGGGAAGCTTCAGGATTTAAGTTCCATAGGCCCCATAGATTTCACACCGGATTCTCAGGGCTGCAATAAGGCTGGAAAGGTTTCATGAGACTCTTCCAGACATAACAGTGTAAAGGAAGAGGCCAAGACCACATCTTTACTTGGTGTCTATAATATAGATATCATAGGACAGCTGCTGTCAAAGAGCCATAATCCAAGAGACCAAAATGTATTCCTTCACAGTTCTGGAAGCTGGAAAACTTCCAGATCAGGACTGGGGGTCTGGAAAACAACACTGCTTGGTCTCAAAGCAGGACTAATGGCTGAGGTGCCTATTTTCTATCAAAGTGGAACTGACCACCAGGTTTACCCAGCATCTCTCAATCTCTGTTACAATGTATGCCTGGCACATCCAACCCCATATCCTAAACTTCTCCTGTCTAGCTTCTTCCTGCACCCAGCTGCCATTTTTGTCACTCATTTTTGTCTACCCTTTACTCTCACCGCCCCTTGATCTCTTGAGTCTCCTGGTCTCCCGACTCTCTACTCTCCTCACATGGCCTGGTTCAGGGTAATGTTCACTCTGGACTCTCCTGGGTGTCCCTGCCTCTGGCTATGTTCTCCCTCATATCTGCACTAAACCTTTTCCTCCACCATACCTTGAACCAGTCATGTCTTTCCTTCCTTTCTTATTTCATTTATCTGGTGTCAAAACCCAGATTGGCATATCTGAGTTCCCTCCCTAGGGACTCAACCTCTCTGAACCAAGCTGCTGATCTGAGTGTCTTAAGGTATATACAAATTATGGTTCTCCTAGCTCCTGCTGTCCATCAATTTTGACTCCAAATTCTAGAGTCTGCCTTCTCAGCTACCTCTCCCCTCCATGTCCTCAAACTATCCCTCTTCTTGTCTGTGCCACAAGTGTCTCTCCACATCCTCAAGCCTTCTATGCCCTCCCCAGTCACCCTCTTGTGCACTCATCTGGGATCTTTTGGCTCTCACCTGCTATACCAGTCTAGGTATCTATATTAAAACCACTTACCGCCATCTCCCCCTCCCCTGTTTTCTTGTCTCTCTCTAGGTTTCTCTTGCCTCCCCAGGAACTGTAGTCCCACCTGAAGCTCCTGGTATCATCAGCACCAGATGAATGGGGGAAAAAAAGGAAGGACAGAACTGCTCCTGGGTATGGTGGGAAAAGTTGGTTGTAGATAAAACAGAACATAGCCAGACAAGGACATCTGGGAGAATCCAGAGGCAATGTGACCCTGTGCCAGGCCATGTGAGAGAGGGCAGGAGAGCCAGGTGAGTCAATGGGCAGATAGAAAAAGGACAGATAGCCAAAATGTCTGGATTATGTAGAGAAGGGAATCTAAGGGAAGGGCAGCCCAGCACCTAGACTGGAGATGTTTAGGGTATGGGGCTAGGTATGACAGGACTACCCTGTAACACTTAGGGATTGAAGGATGCTGAGAGAACCTGGCTACCAGGTCCATTTTGATATATTAAATAGGCACCTCAATCATTTGTCCATGGTTTGAGACCTGACACTTCTTTGGCTCTCCTAACCTTCTGGTTAGATGACCTGTGATCTGTGCTATCACTTCAACTTCTGAGTGATTATTTTGTCTGTGTCTGTGTATCTATGTATCTGTATGTCTGTCTTGCTTTTCATCAGGAAATTTAAAAAAAAATTTATACACATCAAATAAGGTAGCAGCAACAGACCAAAGTAATGATTCAATCAAAGTCTAGTTTAGTCAACTTTTGAGTTTATTGGGGTTACTTACAGGAGTATGGGTGAAGCATTGCTTATAAGAACATTGATGAATTCCGCCCCCCCCCCAAAAAAAGCCTACCCCATCAGGAAAGGCTCATAAAGTAGGATTTCTGGGAGCTCCCTTCAGGACTGATATACTGACAAGCTAGAAAGGGTCTCTTCTCACCAGCAATCATTATGTTTGTGTGACCTTGAAGAACTCCTATAAATCTTTTAACCTCCATCTCTACAAGATGTCTAAGTTTTGTTTATTCCTGAGACTTACGAATCTCCATTCTCATTTCAGTAGAAAAGAAATTCAATTTGAAGGCAATCATTGTACCAAACAATCTATCTCTTTTCCTCTTGGTCATTCTGGGTTTAGTAACCATCTTACCCTGTAATAATTTTATCTTAATTCAATTACATCTGCAAACCTTGTTTCAGTTAAAGTTGCCTTCACTGGGCTTCAGGTTATAACTGAATATTTCTTCTAGGGGGAAAAAAGTCTACAAGTGCTCTATTTAAGTATCTAGAAACTCTTTTCTGAAACTCTTGAAAACTAAGTCATATCACACACACACACACACACACACAGCACACACAATACTTACATCATAATGTCTTAAATAAATTTATAATTAGTATTGGGTCACATTCATAGCTACCCTGAGATGCACGGAGCCTGTGGACCACAGGTGAGAAATGCCTAGTAAATCCATCAAGATCCAGGCCAACAGAGATTGGGAAACAAACACAACCCGAACCACCCCCAAGCAATACAGGGCAAGAGGAGAAGCAATAGCTGATCATGATTAAAGAAGGAGGAAATAGAGATAAACTGATGTCTCTAGGAAGAGCAGACTAAACGCAAATCTCCGAGTCTCCTAGATGTGGGGTTTGACTCTAGAGGCTGAAGTCTGGGAGCTCTTGAGCTCTCTCTGTCTGAACACCCACGCATTGCTCTACAGGTTGTGAGTTGTGAGGTTTCTCTACATACTGTCACAGTAGAGTATCATAAATTGTATCGACTCACTGTGACTGTTTTAGGCATGATAGAAGCTGATCCATTAAGTCAAAGGTTGAACAACTCTTGAAGATTGGTATGTATGAAATGCAACAGGCCAGGATACATTGCTTCAGACTACAGTACACCCAGTAGTATATAAAATGTTCAATGACATCCTCATTTTTCCCTCCAAGAAAATCATAGTATGGGTTTGCTAGAGGACATATGAATCCTAGTTTCCATGGAGCATTTGCTAACCAAAATGGAACTCAGTTTTTTTGATCAATAGAAATTAATGTGGAAAATGATGATCTCTGCTTTCTTTGCCTCGTGGGGCTCCACAGAATGCTCATATTTCTTTTCAGAGGTGAATATTCAGTTCTTATTCCTTAAAGATGAATTAAAACCTAATTAATACATTAGGATATAAACACTACATATAGTAGCCAGGTGTGATGGTGCATACCTTTAAACCCAGAGATAAGCTTGTCTCTATGACTTTGAGGCCACCCTGGTCTACATAGCAATACCCAAGACAGCCAGGGTGATGTAGAGAGACCCTGTTTTGTTTTGTTTTTTTAAATGAAAGTATTTATGAAGTATCATATGATGTTTCAATACATGTACATTGTATAATCAGGTTAAATATATCTATATCTTCACTTATCATGAGGACATTCAAAATTATTTCATCTAGGTTTTGAAATATTTAGTACATTTTACTCCTAGTCACTTTATTTTGCAAGAGCACACCACACCTTTTTGCACATCACTAGTAAATCTTGTAGCCCATAGTTAAACATTCCTTTTCCTCCTCCTGCTCCTCCTCTTCCTCTTCCTCCTCTTCTTCCTCCTCCTCTTCTTCTTCCTCCTCCTCTCCTGCCTCCTCCTCCTCCCCCTTCTCCTGCTGCTGCTGCTGCTGCTGCACCACCACCTATCTTACCTGTCCCTAGTCTCTGGAAGGCCCCATTCTACTCTTGACTTGTTTAGGTTTCATAAATGGTTACTAGGAAAGTGTGTTTGCTATAAAAGCCCAGGTTCATGTGACCTTCTTGCTGCCCTGCTTTCTCATGGAGTCTGTCCCTCTGGCCATGTGTACAGGATAACACAGAAAGACAGCTCCAAGTGCAATATTATGTTTGAATTCCTAGTTCCCACAACTATAAGTAAAACAAAGTTCTTTACCTACATAGGAGCAAGCCTATGTTATTCTGTTTCCAGTACAAAATGAAGTAAGGTAAATGTTCAACATGCAGCCATTACCAGTTCTTCACTAGAAAAGCTGCAACTTGAAAACCAATGTCTCAGCATTAGGGAACCAGGAAAGCATGGGAAGTGCCCACGTTGGTGGGGAATATCCAAGTGGGTTTTTGTTGTTGCTGTTGTTATTGTTGTTGTTGTTGTTGTTGTTGTTGAGTGAGTTGATAGAAAGACACTGATATTAAGAGTCAAACAATGCCAGGCAGTGGTGGCGCACACCTTTAATTTCAGCACTTTGGAGGCAGGGGCAGGGAGATTTCTGAGTTTGAGGCCAGCCTAGTCTACAGAGTGAATCCCAGGACAGCCAGGGCTACACATAGAAACCCTGTCTAAAAGAAAAACAAATAATAATAATAATTAATAATAATAATAATAATAATAATAATAATAATAATAATGAAAGAGTCAGACAAGGACTTTCCTAACTTTAACAACTAAATAGCTTGCTTCCTTAGCTGGGGTTGCTGTCTTGACATTCTCATCAGTGAAATAAAGGAGTTAAACTAATCTATGGGTTGATGGGTTTTTTTGGCCAAGACATTCAAAACTTGAAAATGAAGAGTGAGGTTCAGTGTGAGGATGGCACATCTGCTTCTCCCTCACCTCTCTATGTACAATTGATAATTTAGAAACTTGGACAGTAAGGAGTACACATGGAGGGACCCATGCTCCAGTTGCATATGTAGCAGAGGATGGCCTTGTCAGGCATCAATGGGAGGAGAGGCCCTTGGTCCCATGAAGGCTCAGTGCCCCAATGTAGGGGAATATGAGGGTGGGGAGGCAAGAGTGGGTGTGTGGGTGGGGGAACACCCTCATAGAAGCAGGAGGAGGGGCATGGGATAGGAGGTTTCTGGGGCAGAAATTGGGGAAGGGAATAAGATTTGAAATGTAAATAAATAAAGTATCCAATAAAAAATAAAAAAGAAACTTGGATAGTAATAGGAAAAGTAGGAGATGCCCGGTTCAAAACCATGTACCCACTGAACAGTTTAATTCACAACTGTTTTCATGTACACTGCCTTGATTTGTTTATATGACTATACTGTGGGGATATGGCCTAAGACATAAAGCAATAGGGAGATGGAATTTACCAAAAGTTACAAAGCTAAGAGGGAAATCTAAACCTGAAGTCAAGTGTTCAACTTGAGAGTTGGACTCCAGAGCTTTCAAGGCTCTGTGGATTCATCAAACCTTGGCAATAGTTATTTGAGTGATGAAAGTGCAGGTGAAGCTATTAACTTAAGTGGCAAACGCCTTTATCATTTTATAATTAAGTGATAGCTCACCCATGAAGAATCAAATATAAAGAAATACAATCTAAAAGTAAAGTTGTTGAAAATGCATTGAGGAGTTTTGGGAGATAGTGAGCTACTCACTGTGACAATGTTCAAGCATCTAATAAATGAGCTCCTGATGAGACTGTGGAAATCAATCTGTGGGTAAGTACTTTCCTTTAATCTCTAGTGAGATTTTATTTGCACTAGGCAATCCGAGCTTATATGGAAGAGGTCTTTTTTTTTTCTGTTCAGATAAAAACAAATAAATCTACATGTTAGGAAAGAGCAACTAGAAATTGAAATTAAAGACAGAATACCATCCACATTAGCATTCTCCAAAAATCTATAGTTATAAATCTAACAAAATATGTATAAGAGTTACACATGGGGAAATTTATAATTCAAACAAAAGAGATCAAAGAAGATTAAAGTAAATGGAAAAACATGCCACATTCCTGGAATCAGATGATTCAACAGTGTAAAATAATCAGTTCTCCTCAACTATGTCAATGGAATCAGCATTATCCTACTTAAAATATCAGCAAATTATTCTTTGGCAAGAATCTATGCTTACTAATACAAGCTATTGTTTGGATATTGATGAAGTTGTTCTAAACTTTATACAGAAAAATGAAAGACTCAGAATAGTCCATACAACAACAGAAAGTAAAAAACAAAGTAAGAAGAATGATGTTGTCAAAGCCACAGAATTACTACAACATTTTTTAAAATAAAGTTACTGCCAAGACTGTAGTTTTGTCAAAAAAAATTCTAATCCCCATGACATCCTGGGAAAGGTAAAAGTATATGAGCAGCATAACGTGGCAGGTGTATAGGGCATGAGACAGGTGGGGCACAGGGGGCTTTTAGGGAAGGGAAACTATTCTGACACTAAAATGACAGATATATACGATGCATTTTATTTGTCAAAATCTGATGAGCTGTGAGACAGAGTCAGCTGATGTAAATAACAGATTTCAATTAATAAATTAATAAGAATTGAAATCTGTATCAGAATCGGGTCATCAGTTTTATGCAGCATGACATGCTAATGTAGGCCTTAGTGGTGGTGTAGGAATAGGAGAAGCGGAAGACTGTTGACATGCTCTATGCCGTACCAACAGCACCTCATGCATGTGTGTTTGGAAATCTTGACAGGCAGAAACATGCCCCTGACATTTGAAAGCTGCCAGCAATTTCTTTTTCTTCGAGGAAGAGACTCAAATTCTTATATGATGAAAGACACAGTTTAGAGAAAAATACATAGAGGGAATTTTAATTAGAAAAAGTAAAGATCTTTTCCTAAAACACAGAGACAGAAAACAAGGAGAGATCAGTTGTTTGCATGCAAGATATGTGGCAAATATGTCTAAACTAAGCCAGGGGCTTTAAGGGAACCACAGTTCTCTTTTGAGAGAGATCAAAGATCTTCTTCAGAGATCAAAGACCTGAATGTCAGTTAAGAGGCATTCATGTATTTAGGCCACTCTCTCTAAGAGGAGTAAAATATTTGGGTATCATATCTGAGAGACAAGCAAAGGCTCTCCTGTTAAGGGACTTGGACTGAGGTATCCAGAACCAAATACATTCTATCCATCCATGTTTATGTATACTATAACCCTTCTCATTTCACAAGCCAATAATATTTACAGTCCATCATGGTAGAGAGAACATGATACTGTGTGCAGTTCTACAGTAGTTAGATCTTGTGGCTCATTCTGAACTTGGTCAGTCATTAAAAAAAAAAAAAAAAAAAAGCTCAAGCCAGAAGCAACACCATGTTATAATGCCTGAAGGCTCACCCCTGGTGACCTACCTACACCAACTACAACTCCTGTCACAAAGCCTCCACAGCCTTTGAAGACCGAGCCACCATCCAGCAACAGCATGAGCCTGCATAGGGATAGTCCATATATCTAAACGATAACCAACCTTGACACTGAGGACTATAGTATGGGGAGGTAAAGGCTGTGGTTAGGGTATAAAAGTGGAACTGTCCCAAATGGGATTGGTGTTCTTGTAAAAAGAACCCCACTAAATTATACAACCTCTTTCTGTATCTCAGCGCTCTGCCTCTGAAGGCAGGGTTAGCATCAGCCCATGCTCTCAACTGGTCCTTGATATCTAGCTTGTAGAACCATGAATAATAAATATCTGTGGCTATGGGCCACACCATCTTTGATACTTTGGGGAGATTTCTAGATAGACTAGTAAAGCTTGAGTAAGGAAAGAGAGTGATACAAGGCTTAGGGAAAGCCCTACTGATCTGTAAAACTATGAAGCTATGGGACAGAAGCATTCCTCCCAGAGTTTGTTCTTTCCATAACATATAAGTTTCATGTTTAAAAGTAATTTGTTTATATTTTATAGTCATCCTAGAAAATAACATCTGTAAATTTTCAAATAAGTTTTTTTCATTATGCAGATGAATACACATACACACGCACACACATGCACATACACACACACACACACACACACACATATTCACACACATACCACCATACACATGCTGTCTTCATCTCACAATGTAGCTATAGAATTCCAAAGCATGTCTGGCTCCCTCTGAAGTTATTTTCCTTTCCAGGCTTGATCACAGAATTGTGTTTTCATATTTCTTTCTGCTCAAGTCCTGTGGATCTGTTTAATAAGATTCAGGCTTTCATTTTTTTCCCCATCTCAGGAACTGAAGAAAGAGAAGTCTCCAGGGGTCAGCCCTGCTTGAATTTTCAGCAGACTTGACAATGGAAAGTTCAAACATTATGGCCTCTAGTCATTTTTTAAAACAAACAAAACCAGAACAGCCTGGTGAGCATTTTCATGACTTACATGACTAAAATCATTCTCATTTTTTCTCTTTCTTTTTCCCTTTCCTCCATCTTCCACATACACTTCCAAAGCATGTGAGTCATAGATATACTTGGGACTCAATTGGCAGTCCCCACTCATCAGTTTGAAATGTTAATAATAAACGAAGTAGAAGTTCCAGTTCTGGCTGGGTAGTTAAGTCCATGCAAAGAGCTGCAGAGCAGCCTTTTAAGGCTCGTTCCAAGGGCGTGGAAGACATGGGAAATGCAGATAAAAAGAGAAGGCCAGAGCATGAGATCAAGGCCAGAAGACTGACTGAGGTGGGGTATGGGAGCCGGGGCAGGGAGGACTGACTGTTAAAATAAATGCATTCAGGGTTCCTATGTTAGATATTGAGGTGTAGGGGCAAATGTGGGGAGAGTGCCTGCACTGTGGCAGGGAGTATTCTGGGGTTTCATTTAGCCAAAACAATAAGCTGTCATTTTTGTATCATACTTATCCAGTGACATGCATTCCTTCTGAAATCTCACCAGTTCTTCTCCTTACCTGGTTGGCAAGAACCACACAGGTAAGCAACATATAAGATATGAATCTGGTCAGCAAGATACATCAGAAGTGTCTCTGTTAGCAGAAAGGAGAGAGCCATGGTCTTGAAGAGTTAAACACTATCTGGACTCCAATAGGTCCCATCAGTGAGCAAGTGTTAAACCACAGATAGAGGAAAATACCATTAGCTAGCTATTCAGTGCTTCATATACCCTACTAAAGGGTAGATTAAGGTTTCAAGTGAGTGAACCTGGTTATCAATGCAGAAGCTCTATCATAAATGATATATCTTTTTTTTTCTAGAGCCTGGCATCTAACACTGCTGGCTCATGCATGTGCTGGGTAAATGCTGTACAAATAGAACTCAAGCATCAGTAATATGACATGTTAAGAAGAGGAGGGGGAATTGTCAATACACTCTTCGAGCACAAAGTAAGCAGACTGGGTACCTAAGCAGGGACCAGGCCTGGCGGGAGACTCCTAATGGGAGATAAGAACCATTAAAGTCAGCAGACCTTGGATGACCAAGGATCACTACAGTATTCTCAGCTCAGAAGTTTGTGGTACTGAGATGAAAATGTAGCACAATTACATCCATTTTCTTCCTGGAAAGCTTTCTACATCTTTTGTGGATTCACTGAGACCCAACCAGCTTGCTAGTTTATTTGCCACTGTGATCTATAGGAAGGAAAATGAACCTGGATCTTAGAAAATT
Source organism: Mus minutoides (assembly GCA_902729485.2). Taxonomy (NCBI): domain Eukaryota; kingdom Metazoa; phylum Chordata; class Mammalia; order Rodentia; family Muridae; genus Mus; species Mus minutoides. Next base: position 161,123 of record LR749733.1, read on the forward strand.
CTCCATACCTATCAACATCAATAAAGCAGATCATGGAAACATGGAATAGTCATTATCAGTCTTAAAATTCTAATAATTTGAGGATGAACTGGTGAATCAGAGTTTGCTTATTTCCAATTGAAATTAGAACCAGTTCGGGGGATGAACACTATTCCTATGGATCAGAAATCAAGCTTACATTGATTAAATTAAAATAGTAGAAGAAATCAACTATTATAAAGTGTTTATTTAGCAAAAATTTTATAAGAATACTGTATTGTGCAAAAAATTAATTTTTAAAAGATATCTTTGGTATAGAAATCTTGGTTAAAATCTGATAAGAAGCAAGAAAAGACTTCTGTGCTTTGTCAGCCCATTGTGTGGGGCCAGTGGCATCCCTTCCCCTGCTGAGGACAAACTGAAAGGTGTGTTAATCCAGGAGCCATGGCTTTAGGCACAAAGAACTGGTGAGAGTAATTTGAGAGTTAATGAGGGAGCGCTCTGTATTGGAAATTAAGTTGTATTTCTTGCCCATGGGTTCTCTACATTATTTAACAAGAGGACATAACCATCGCATATTATCAAATCTAGATGTGGAACGCAGCTCGCCCACTTGCTAGGTGTTTGACTTTGGAAAAACATATCAATGAAGACAGCCGCATAAATAATGGATTAAAAAGCAAAGGAGTTTTGACATCATATAACAGGAAACCAGGCAGAGTGATCTTAAGAACAAGTCACTAGCTAAGGGCATCTTCTAGGAACTGTTTCCCAAAACTTTCCACTCTGATATCTGAGTGTGCTCAGTGTTCATGCTCCGTGTGACAGAGTCACTGTTACCCTTCTTCATCCCAGGAAGGAAGGAAGGAAGGAAAAGAAAAAAGTAGGAAGGCATTCCAATTTTATCTCCTTTTTCGAGGAAAATATGTTTCCTTGGAAGTTTATCCAATGAAATTTTTGCTAAGTGTATCAGCTGGCATAGTACAGGGTCAGTCTTGATTTTAAAACAATCAGTTAACAAAGAACATTTAAAGAAAGTGTTAATAGAATCCATAAACATTTTTTCATATCAATATACACTTTAAAAGGCAACAAGCTATATGGAGGGAATCAAATATGATCAGGTTAATAAAGATGGTTTTGTATGGACACAGTGTTATCTTTAATGTGGAAATTTAAAAAGGTAGAAATGGCAAGGAAGACATGGACAGACAGGGGAGAAGGGGAGGGAAGAGGGAAAATTGCATTGCCATGTCCACAGTTTTGAAAAGTAGTAAATGAAAGCAAAAACAGCCAAGAACATACCCTCACTTTGCTTTACAAAGCATGTTTGATTCACTCTAGAAAAAATAAAATGTGATAAAATTAGAAACACACATTTGTGAGTCCGGATGAAATAATTTGTCTAGACATGGCCACAAAGGCTTCTAATAAGGAAGAAGGAACTCTTTATACATGATGGAAAAAATCTTGAATGTTGTGAAAAATTTCCCCCAAACTCCACCCTAGATTTATCAAGTTTCAAACTCTAACCACCAATTTACAGAAAACAGAAATGGCAGAGTAGGTTACAGGATGCCGCTGGGCTTCAGTCTGCAAATGTGGGAACAGTTACGGGCCACATCAGCCATTTTATTTGACAAGTACGTTGTAGTGTTGGTGGGAGAGTGGCTAAGGGAGTGGGGGTGGGGGCTGTTCTCCAGCCTGGAGGCAAGTTAGGAAGTACAGGTCACTAACAGGTAAGATCATCTATTCAAAATCATAAAATAATTACAAAAATCCCAACACAGACTCAACATCTCATTATCATAAGAAATTGCTGTTATAAAAAATAACACTGTTTTTATATTTCTTTAAGGGTACTTATTAAACACATAACAAAATCCATATGGATTAAATTATATACTGTCTGGGATTCACTCCAAAATAATCTAGGCAAAGGGAGTGGTTCACAGAGCAACAGATGACAAAATATGAGCCCTGGGTTGATAATTGTTACAATTGGATCATGAGTCCACAGGAGTTTATTATAATACTATTTTGAATAGTTCCATAATACATTTTATAAATATGAACTAATCTTAGAATAAATAGAATTAGACAAAATATTAAATGAGCTATTACTTCCTTCCTGAGAAGGGCAAGGTATTTCTTCCAGTGTTTTAGTGACAGGGCATGAGCTGTAAATGGAACTAGAGCGTGCCTCCGCTGAAGGTTTGAATAAAATGAAAGCCCTTCTATCACATCCCAAAAATCTGACATCTAAAAGCTACTTCAAATATTATTGCAAACACCTAACTTATATGATTCTATAGTGTCATTGTTGCCAAAACACAAACAAAGGCAAGTAAATCTCCCCTTCTTATGGTATTATCATGTAACTCAACTTCTTCTTTCCTCTCTCCACAAAGCCAATTACATGTTTTATTTTCATATAAAAGGCTGAACACCTGTATCCTGACAGTCATCATTCAGGGTCCTAGACAGACAGTGCCAAGAAGCAGCAGAAGATGCAGCTCATAACCTGATACTATAGCATGGGGAGTTGAGAGATGCAAAGCCCTTGACAAAGATACCCAAGAATAACTAATTACGAAGCAAACTCTCAGAAGCATTGCTTGCATCAGCCAGATGGTGGGAGCAACCTAAGTGTCCATCGATAAATGAACAAATACGGAAAAAGGTGCTATACTCGGGGTGGACAGATATGTTCAGATTTACAAAGGAAGGCATCTCTGATGTACTGACGGATGAGCAGATGATCTTTGAGGATACTATGTTAAGTGGCACAAGCCAATAATGGAAACATAAGGAGTGTGTGATTCTATTCGTATGAGGGATTTAGAGTAAAAAAGCTGAGAGAGACAGAAAGTAACAATGCTTACCAGAGACTGGGGAGAGAGGGGATACTGAGCAATAGTTTCTCTTTGGTAAAGATGCAGAGTTCTTTAGATGGGTGGGGATGATGGGCATACTTTGTAGTCATTTGCAATGATAGCCATACATTATTAGATGCATGAGTATAAGCATACAATGTTGACATATTAGATGCCATTACATCTATGCTCAAAAAACAAAACATGTTTTATGTGTACTTCATAACACTAAGATGAGGCATAAGTGTTCAACATACTCACCACTGGCACAATTCCAGCATCTGACCCCCACTGTTCTCTACCTAACGTAACCCAAATCTTGTTCTTTTGTTTGTTCTAATTATTCTCCACAATGCTATAAGGCAAGGAAGATGCTAATGCCTCTTCCACAACTATTAATGAATACAAATACTTCCCAATCAATTACCTCTGATATCTTCCAGCTGACTGATGTTGACATTGAGAGTGCTTTGGTCCTGAACTATTGGCTCATGCTAAAAAAACAATATCCGTAGAACTTATTGAGACAAACAGAACTAAGGGTCTAGCCTTCACTGCTAGTGGTAGCCATACTGTAAATATGAGTCTGTTTAGGCTGAACATAATGTAGGTGACAACTAATAGGAGATCTAAAAGAACTTCATTTCTGAAACGCTTTGATGGCATTACTAAACAATTGAAATAAGCATCTCTGTAGCCTCCCCTTTCCTCCAGGCTTACTGCTACACCAGATGATATGCAATATTGTTGTCATTATTCAAGCCATCTTACACCAAGGAGGGACGAGCGGTAACCTGCTGAACTGCAGAGGTCAGAGGTCAAGAGAAATAGCATCCGAGCTGAGACACCAGCACCTGAAAAGACCTTGTAGTAAGAAGGACACTGAATTCTTCTGTCCAGGAGTCTTAGACAGGAAAGGAAATCCAGCATGACTGAAGCTTGGAAGAAGTGGGTGACACAAGGTCAGGTTGAAAGACAGGAAATCAGCCCCTACATCTGAGCTTCACTTAGATTTGGGGGTTGATGCTAAGGAGACTCATATCCCATTGGTGTTTTTTGTTTGTTTGGTTGGTTGGTTGTTTTTTTTTTTTACTTTTGATGATTGTGAATGCATGACTGGACTTGCTTCTAGGGTGATGCTACAATAGGGATCCAACTTGGGAAGGCCGACTTGGACAGACAATATGTTGGGCAAAATATTTTGACAGCTCAGTCTAGGGCAGTAGCCAAACAGACAGACAAAGGAATGTGCACAGATTTGTGAACTCCTGGAAAGGCAAGCACAATAGAAGTTTGTATTGTATTTGATTTATATTGTGGATGAAGCATGCCTTAGTCAGGGATGGTTTCTGGGTATATAAATACAACAGGATGACCCATAAGCCTGGGCCACCTATGATAGGTGACAATCCTCAGGCTTGGAGAAATATATCTTGAACTATAAGTAAAGATAAAATTATTACCAAAAACCCTGATTCACAGAATCAGGGACTATTACGGCATTTGTTCCAGCATACAATCTACAAAGAGGCCTGTGTTCTGCATTCTTTGTAGACAATTATAGCATCATTTCATATGTTCTAAATGTGACTTTGTTCTGATCCTATCATGATGTAAAACTCCAGCATTGGAATTGGGAAGACTCTTATTTTAATCCTTTCAAGAGAAGCCACACCATATAAATGATACAATGATTGAGGACCAACAGGCTGGGAGGTCCACACTCAGAGACCCTGCTTGCTGGCACTTAACTGAGATCACTAACAAGTCAATGTCAACTCATCAGCCAAGTGAGAGTAAGACATTGGAAATGCATCCTCTAACTCAGGATGAATCTGTTCTTATACAAGATGCTCAACACAGCATCTGTTGCCATGAGAACCAGAAGCAAGTCATCTATATTGATACCTGCCCATGATGAAAAAAAAATATTGTGAGAAAACTAACTTATTGTTGTTTATCTTTTACGGCCCTGAGATTTGGGAATGATTGGCCACAGTTCTCTGTCATCAGGGTTGTAGAGCTACAGGGCACTGAAAGAAGAATTTTAGCAAAATCTATCTGCCAAGGCCCTGTGCTGTTTTATAAATCTCATTGCTACTATCTTTTCAGTCACACACGTCACAAAATTCAATTGCTATTTCTATTCAAAATCTTTCACCTTGTCCCAAAATACATTTTCAAACCATAACCTCAAACGAATGCATTTTGAAAGTAATCTATTCAGCTTAAAAACAGCAACCCACTAGTAGGAAGAAAAATGTAGATAATTGCAAGTGCTTGAGAGATTTTTTTTTTCTGTCCTCCATCTCTTTGCCCAAGCTGTAGGGAATTGATATGAAATTAAAACAGACAACTTTTGCTTTCTTTCAAGAGAGATTTATGGCCACTGTCTACAGAATTTCTAGCTGGGAAGTGAACTGTAAAGCAAAATGTTTTAAAATAATATGTTTAAAGCAAAGCAGTGTTATGTACAATTAATGTAAAAATGATCAAACGTGAGAGTTGCTGAGCAAAAGATAATGAAATATAAGCTAAAGGGATAATGGCATTTCATGAAGCTCTAATCTGCCTGCAAGAAGCACAAATCAAGGGAATAATCAGGCATAGTAATGACTTCAGAGGGAAGTTCACTAATCAGACATCTTAAAGTGAAACTATCTTTTGTCCCAGCCTCAGTCCAGGCCTTTAGTATTCTATCACATGCCTTAGGCCCACCATGAATTGTTCCTCTTTCTACCCTTCATCCCACACAGGAGTATTTTACCCAAATCACATGATCTAACCTACTGCCTCTCCTTTACTAGAACTGACCAACAGCCCAGCATCTCAATGCCCATGTCTGGCTAGGATAAAAGAAGTTGATGTGGCATGTCCTTGCATATTGCTGCCTTGCCTTAGAAGTTTTCAAACCAGAGATGGAACATTTGTCCTCCCTGTTCTAATTGAAGATCAATCTAAACTCCAAGGCAGCAATTCTTTGACTTGACAGCTCATGTTTATTTAGAACTATGTAAGGAGCTAGAAAAACAGTAAACAGAAAGACAAATACTACCTGCTTTCAGAAACAACCCTGGTATCAGCATTTCACAGCAAAGTAGGCTTTTTCCCCCTCAATTGATGCTTAGCAGTCTCTAGAAACTTATGGTCATGAGGAGCATAGTGCTACTTGCAACTAGTAGGCAGAGGCCAGTCATCCTGTTATACTTTCTATAATTTTCAAAACAGTGTCACACAAAGTTCTCTGGAGCTAGATGTCAACCCTGTGAACAATGAGATGGTCTACGCCAAATGAACAACAAAATAAATACAAACATTTCTCGATCTAAGAACCATGAAGAAAACAAAACATAGAATGTATTAGAACACTGGAACAAAGCCTTTCCAGAGAGATCAAAGGAAGGGTTCAGAAAGGCTAAGGTTCTACCCAGCCAGGCTATTCTAGGGTTTTCCATGTCCACTGCTCCATTTGGTGTCACACAATAACATCTGATACTGAAAACTGAACTAGATATTCATTCCAGCTATCATCTTAGGCACCCCTGTGTGCATTTCTTGCTACCTAATATTGGAGTTCCCTGGAGTCCTCATAAAGCACCTGGCACAGCAGCACATACACAGGACGGATGAGAATGAACTATCCTTGCAGAGTGTGGATGAGAAGGCAGGTGTTGAATTCCTCTGTAGCACATGGAAGCTTCCTGGAGCTACTGGAATATCTAGAGGACAAAAGTCCAAAGGCAAGGAAGGTGTCAGCAATGTCATGCTTCTTTGAAGACTTAGGACAGAATGCTTCCCTGTTGCTGCTGGACATCTTTCGTGGCCCTGGGCTTGCATCTGCCTTCCTTTGGGTCCCTTTCTCTGTTGCCATGTACCTGAAAATCTCTGCTGCTTCTTACAAGGACAAAAGTCATGCCTTTGTAGCGTTAGTAGCATTAGTTTGTGAACTTATCTCAGTGACCCTAACAATATCTGCAAAGACTATTAATAAACAGGAATACAGTAACCAGTGTTAAGGACTAGAATGTCAACATATCTTCTTTTTAAATTTAAATTGTTTTATTTATTTACATCCCAAATGTGCCCCCGCTTCCAGGTTCCTTCCAGGTTCCAACAGTTCTTCACACCATCCTCCAACCCCACCATCCCCCACCCACCCCATCACCAAACCACCCACCTCTACCCCCACATCCCTCTTCCCTGGGGCACCAAGTCTCTATAGGATTAGGCTCACCCTCTCCCATTGGGGCACCAAGTCTCTATAGGATTAGGCTCACCCTCTCCCATTGAAGCCAGACAAGGCAGTCCTCAGGCTACATATGTGCCAGGGGCCATAGACCAGCCCATGTACGCTCTTAGGTTGGTGGCTTAGTCTCTGGGAGCTACCAGGGATCCAGGTTAGATGACACTGTTGATTTTCCTACAGGGTTGCCACCCCTTCAGCTCCTTCAATCCTTCCACTAACTTTTCCATATGGGTCCTCAACCTCAGTCCAATGCTTGGCTGTAAGTATCTGTATCTGTCTCAGTGAGCTTCTGGTAGAGCCTCTCATAGAATAGACATGTTAAGCTCCTATCTGCAAGCACAACATGGCCTCAGTAATAGTGTCAGAGTTTGGTGCTGTCCGTGGGATAGATCCCAAGTTGGAGCGATCACTGGATGACCTTTCCTTCAATCTCCGCAGTGGGGAGATGTCTAGTAGATAGACAGGGTGCCCTGTGGAGGGATGGGGTCACCAACCTACCTTCAAAATTTTTGACCTGTCTAAAAGGAATGTAGGGCCAACATATCTCCTTAGGGGACAGAATTTGTCTGCAGTAGGTAGAAGGGATGAGTTGAGAGAAAATTCATTTCTAGTCCTAAAACAGTTCAGTTGGAAGTGAGTGAGGGCATGCCAGATAAGCCCCACTCAACAAAAGCAGCTGGGATGCACTTGGTCAAATTAGAATCAGTGTAGTAGTGACGGCTCCACAGTATTGCTATGTTGCCAGCTTGCCCAGGTAGTGGCATAGTCCTCTTGTCATCTTTCCCTCTACCTTGGTTTGTCACCCAGAAAATAAAACCATGGTTACAAAGCCTTGCATGTTTGAGGGGCCTTGAAGCAACTGCACACCTTCTTATTAAGCCACCATCAGTGTAATAAGAAGGTATGCAGTTTACTGAGCTTGTTCAGCTGCAGGAAAACTGACTAACAATCTTGTCACATTTCCTCCTCCTACCTGCCTGTGACGAACAGGCCTAGACAGTTGCTCTCCAAGGTTCTGCTTTTTCTACTGACAGGTGTTTGCTGCAGAGCTAACCCTTGCCAGTGAGTCTGGGACTCCCATGAAATCAGACATAGAAAGTATCTAACATAAACTGAATGTAAGACTCTTTGGTAAACATATCAGTAAACCTGACATAAATGAAACTTGAATTTCTCCTTCTGGACTCAGTCTCTTGTTTTCAAATGAAGTAACTCAAGCCCTACTGTGCATGACTCTTGAGGAAAGGCAAGGCTTCCTGAATATGCCTGAGGACTACATACTAGGTAAGGAGGGATTTCTGATGTGTTCAGTCTCCTGGCTGGATTCTCTCACCTCTCACTTCAAACCTTCAAGCTAGTTAGCTCCTGTCCCATCTTGGTGTCTTCACCTCACAAATGGATGGAGCCTTCTTCCTTTTTCCTCAGAGTACCCAAACACAATGCCAAAATGAGAGACAGATTCTACTGAAGGCTACAAGAACAGGAAAAGCATTGCAGCTTGGGTAAGAAGAGAAATATTCTCAGACATGCTTTACTGCATCTAAAGCTCATCAGCCCAGTCTCCCAGGCCATCATTCTGCTGAAGTACACAGCTGTTATCAGGTTGCTGAGACCTGAAGTCTTTGAACCGACCTTCTTTTTGTTATCTTCGTCCAGTTTCAGTAGTTACCAGGCTCCAACCATCACCCTCACCTTGATCACTGGTACACTATCACTTGAGTGTTTCAGAAACCAGAAAAAAAACTGAAATGTTTTATTATCTTATTATCCTTTTAATCAATCATTCCTATGGTGGTTTGAATGAAAATGGCCTCTATTGTCTCATAGGGAGTGGCACTTTTAGAAAATGTGGCCTTGTTGGAGGAAGTGTGTCACTGGGGATAGGCTTTGGTGTTTCTGAAGCTCAAGCCAGGCTCATTTTCACTCTCTTCTTGCTGCCTACCAATCCAGGTATACAACTCTAGGCTCCTTCTCCAGCACTATATTTGCCTAAGTGTGTCATGCTTCTCACCATGTTGACAATGGACTAAAACTATGAATTATAAGCCAGCCCTAAATGAATGCTTTCCTTTATAAGTTTCTGTGGTCATAGTGTCTCTTTACAACAATAGAAACCCTAAGACAATTCCATTCCAAAGCAGACCCTGGGGTTTTATGCTTCATCATCAAAGGCACGCTGAATACATATAAAGCATTAATTCTGCACCCAACTTGCCTCTCTAGATTGCATAATTGACTGCAGTGTGACTCTGTGAAGAAATTGTACCCCTACCCTGGAAAGAGCAGGTTCTTAACACCTATTATCTTTTCATGTACAGGTTGAATAACTAGAGCTAAAAGGATTAGTTGATTTGTGAATGAACTACTCATTTGAAGTGCCTCACATAGATCAGAACAAACTTCTCATGACTCTATAACACATTCCATGTGACTGGAAGTGTTTACTGACCACTTTCAGATTCAATAAAGTGCTCCAGCAAGTTGAGAACACTGCTTTACCATACCCATGTCTCATACTGGCCCTGAGATGTTCATTCAGATGGCAAGAACCCGCCTCAGCCTCCTTCTTCATATTTTGTCTTACTGTGAACCTTCTGTGAACCAAATGTTCAAATAATTACTGAATAGTGTGTTCACTAGAGTTCTTTTATTTAGTAGAGGGTACTTTCATGTGCATGCACGTGGATGAGTATGTAGAAGCAAGAGATTTCGTGTCCTCTTAGTCATTCTCCATCTTGTTTTTGTATACAGGATCTCACACTGAGTTTAGAGCTCACAAACTAGCTAGGTTAGCTGCCCAGTGAGCTACGAGATCTGCTCATTTATGCCTTCTACACCACTAGAGTTACAGATGAACACTGTTATGAGTCTTTGTGTAAATGCTGAGATCTAAATTCAGGTCATTGCACTTGCACTGAAAGCTCTTTACCTACTAAGCCATTTCTTCAGCCCTATTCAGGGTTCTGGACACGAGTGGCAAAAACAAATATTATCTTCTTTCTATATAAAAGGAAGGTTTCAAAAGGATAATCATAATACAACTTTTGGGTGGGCAGGAGACTGGCTTGGAGACATTCAGCCATTCAGACTCAAGAGGGAAAATGGAAGTATTTGATCAAATGGGGTGGGGCATAGGGGTATGAACAAGGTTAAGGACAAGATGTGATAATCCATGCAAGAGGTTATAAGAGCCTGAACTAAAGAAGATACTGTTGGAATGGAGATATATAGGAAGATTCAAGAAATAGCTGGGAGAGAATATTGATTTTACCTGCAAGCTAATTAGGTAAGGTGAAAAGAAGAAACATTGAAATCCCTCTTACTATCTGGTTGGTCATGGGACATTTGTGTTGTCACTGATTGTGACAGAGGGCACACTTAGAGAAGGTAGGACAAAGATGGATGGTAGAAATGAGGATAAAGGCAGTCTGGACACAGCAGCATATAGATTTTTTATGAGGTATGCCCTGACAGATAGACTGGAGCTAAGGCAAGTTAGGAAGAAAACAGAATGGGTGCTAAGAACACGGCGGTGCTTGAAAATAATGGAGTACAAGGTGAGGCCTTTGAAAGCGAGCATGCAGAGAAGAGAAAATGTCTCAGATCTGAGACTGAGAGAACCAATGCTTCTGAGCTTTGCATGGGTGGTTTGTAGTGTTAGGACTGAAGACTCGATGTCACAGGCTGCCACTAAGTCCTAGGCCTGCCAGAACCTGGTATGTGACAGAGAATAAAACAAAGTGTGGGAGACAGTGACCTTGCCCAGGTCAGTTAGTAAAGTCCAGACTTCTAGAACATTGCACTTCCCACTTTCTTCAACCACTGTGCGGCAAAAGTTCAATGCAATAAAATGAACAGAAAAGCAATAGGCTGCCTCCTAGAATTCTAACCCACGGGTGATGACCTTGAGCAAACCAGTTGCATCCTACCCTTCTCCCTCTACCAGCCCCCGCCTCGTGTGTGTGTGTGTGTGTGTGTGTGTGTGTGTGTGTGTGTGTGTAGTACTTGTAAGCTATGTGAGAGCAAATAAAAGCATGGATTAAGTAGTATAAGCAAAGATTGTGCCAGAAAATTAAGTGGCTTTTCCCCTTCACTTTGGAATCCAACCCCAAGGGTATCTGATTGCCCCTAGCCAGGCCCTCACACTAGTTTGGGAAGTTTAACCCTCACTAAAATGTCTTCACACTCATTTGAAAATTATAGTCCCATACTAAATCTGTCTAGAGTAAAAATATATTTCCCCCAGAAAATGCTGGTGGATTTATCACAACTAGGCCATTCATCTGTTAAAATGCAGACTGGCATTTACTACCAATTGCTCACTTTATGAGAGGAAAGAAACAGGAAGCCTAATAAGCTTGGTTAATTTTTTCCCCGCTTTTATGGCTCCAGTAACTGTACTAAATATTCCGTCTGCTTTTCTTATGCAGTTTGGAGACTCCTCTGAGCCTGGGAGTGTTAAAGGGTTCCAGCCTACTCTTGTGCTCCTGCCTCAGGAGGAAAAGCTGAGATAGGGAGCTGGAGGGTGGGCTCAGTCCTGAAAACCATTCTCAGGAACTGTATTTGTAAGAACACACAGAGTGACTGTGTGGTTTATAAAATAAAGGAGGCAACATTTTAAAAGATTCACCAGGGGGGTAGGCAGCTTCTCTGGAATAATCTTGCTGAGGTGATTTTGAAGGACTCTACTTCTAAGACATGTGAATAAGCAGACTCATGTTCTAAAGGGAGAGACTGTGGACTTAGACCTGGGTCTGAACCCTGACACACATTCATTGCACAAACTGTGGTAACATCTGGGGAGAAGCAGATGACCTATCTCGGCTCCAGTTTACCAGCATTTGTCATCACCCTAAACATCCTATTAATATCCATCTGCTACATAAGGGCTTGAAAATGTGTAATGTGAACAGCCCACTAATTTCTTCACAAAATACTACACTACTCAAGAATATTGAAGAGTTTTTGTTTAAACCCCAGATCTACATTTAAAAGCCCTTTAAAGCCAATGCTGTCAAAAAGAACTTAAGATGATATGGAGAGTTCTAAAACCCACTGCCCAGAAGGTCCACTCAGCATGCATGATCAGTGAGTACTTCAAATTTTCCATTGTATACAATTTTGGTTGCCTTGGAGATAAATTTAAATTGCTAAGTAGCTGTGCGGCTGCTATCTGGGATCTAACCTATGTGGGTAGTGGTCACGTTGCCTGCAGGAAGGTATAGTAACAAGCATCAGTGAGATACAGTCTGAATTCGGCTGTTGGGAAGACAGTTGGTTCTACTTCATAGAAAGCCTTGCAGCACATCATCTGTGCCTCTAATTCTCAGCTAGCAGAGCTGAGGTCTCTAGGACAACAAAATGGGGCCACTTACGGATCACTCTTCAATGATCTCAAGAATTGGTGTTCTGAGGCTCAATATTTATAAATTGGGGGTGTCAGGCAGCATAAGGGTTGCTATCAGCACTTGTCATGAAGCCATGGGAAAGCAATCCATCTTTTAGAGATTTTCCCCCCATTGGTGGCCAAGAATGTTCTGCATGAGTAAAACGATTAACTGCTTCTTGTGAGCGAATATTTACAGAAGGTTAGAAAATTCAGAGTATAGCTAAGGAAAATACCTCTCTGTGGAGTTTTGTGGATGTCAAATGCCCTGGGTTTTCATTGAGAGGATTTATACGTAATAGTTACTAACAAATCAAGTGTATTACAGGGCAAGAATTCACCAACTCAAGGTTCTATTCGAGTGTGGCATAGAACTTCTAAGAATCAAAGAAGATTTCTTTTAGTAAAGAGTTACATAAAAACAAAGCCAAAGCACTTCATCAGTGTTGGCCACAGGCACTATCTTACAAAACCTAGGATTCTCACCCTTCGGCCATAATGATAAGACCATTTCTATCCCCCCTTTAGTGTTTGAAACTCTACCCACACTTTTGTTTGGGTGTGAATTATTCTAGTAAGTGAATCTACTTACACTCTATGGCAGCTTATTTCCTCTAGTGTAGAGTCTGATATATTGTCAGAAAGAACTCCAGATGAGTCTAGGGAAGGAGGGGACATGGTGTCTGAGAAGAGTTCTGCCATGTTTGACTTTGGTAAGTGTAAAATTATACAACTGAAAGTTGTTAGGAAGACGAAGGTAAACAGAAATCCAGTGTGGTACATTCCCGTCTGCTGGCTCAGCTTTCTCAGCTCTTGGGGAAACTGATGGACCATGACCTCATACATTGCCTGGCCCCACAGTGGTGACAGCGGCAGATGTAGCAGTAAAGTTAGTCTCAACTTTCTGTACCTATAAATGTTTTTAACTACTATTAGTATTCTCAATTCTCTTTCCTCAGACTTGTAAACATGTGGACATACACCAAGCCACTTCTCCAGAGTTGGTGTTTTCCCTCTTTGATATCTTTCTTCTATTGAGTTTCAGGTTCTGATAGCCTTTTCATTAAGTAGCAATGGCTTGATACTCCTAAAATTGTCTGACCTTGGAAAGAGCAATGCAAATAACATGTACAATCTACCCATTCCTTTCCCACTTTCCATCATGTTCGTGATGCTCAGCAGGAGGTAGTATTACTACAAATAATGTAGTGTTGAGTTTTAGGGATGACTTCAGACCCTGTGTTAAAAACAGATAACTCTCTTCACAGCAACACTATGAAGCAGATATCACTCTTACTGTATACATTGGAGGAATTAGAAAACTGAACAGGGAGAGTTAAGTATTCTAAGAACCTAAGGCTCAGCTATGTAGGAAACCTAACATAGCTTAAAATATGGTTCTTAAAATATGAATATATATATATATATATATATATATATATATATATATATATATCCTTATATGTGCCTCTCTATGTCTCTCTCCTCTCTCTCTCTCTTTCTCTCTCTCTCTCTCTCTCTCTCTCTGTGTGTGTGTGTGTGTGTGTGTGTACATGAACATACACATGCTTGTAGAGGCCACAGGCTTTGAAACTCCCTGGAGGTAGAGCTATGTGACTTGGGTTCTGGGAACCAAACTCAGGACCTCAGCAGGAGTAACACATGCTCTTTATAGGTGAGCTATCTCTCCAACCCCATAAAACATATTTTAACAGGAAGAAATATATCAATTTCATATGAATAAATTTAACTTTTGGTATCATGAGAAGTGGAACATGTGTAAAGAACGAGCCAGAGGCCTGACTTCTGAGCTTCAAAATCTCCCCTACAAAAATGCTTATATCCATGATAGAATGGCAACCTGGCCTAGTTGCTCTTCGCTGGCTCCCAAACATTGTGATGTGCTCAGAGGGTCTGTGTTCTGCTGATGTCTATTTCAGGTTCCAGCACTGGAAGTGAGTGTCTCAAAGCCATATGCATACGTGGGGGTGTTGCATTCTATGTGGGATCTGAGTCCCGAATTTCTTAGCCAACCCAAAGTGGAAACTGCTTGCTGAACACCTACAAAAACACAAGCATTGTTTAAGCACTTTCTGATAGTTAGCTGGTCTCTTTGCCTGACCTATGATATGGGTGCCATTAAAATTCTACTTTGAAAATGTCAAGACAAAGATCAAAGAACTTGCCCAATAGTAAACCATCAGGCCAAGATAGAAGTATCTGCAGCCTGATGCCAAGTCTATAATTTAAAAGTCTTGACTGAGTCTTTTCTAGGTGGTATTTAATTCCTGAGAGTCTATAACTACTCTAAGGCAAAGTAGCAATGTGGCATAGAAAATTATACTTCAGGTTAACCATTTGCACTCCCAAATTATATAGGAAGATTAGTGGTAAAGAAGGAACAGTGACCTCTCTAAGGTCATTCAGTCATGGCATAGTTTGACTCAATCCTTGGGTGCATTTTGCTGATCTTTCAAAGTTATGATGAAACACGTGAAAACCTCTGCTCCAGAAGCACATGATGTATTTATTATTGTTCATATCATTCCTATCCCAGCAGGCAAAATGTTTTTCACACAATAGGTGGCTGTCAGACATGTTCAGGATATAAAAAGTGGACCTAGAAATATAATTTAAAACTCAAGGTCTTAGGTCTGAAAGGTTTTTTAGGAAATATATGTGAAAGGCATTTTTGCAGGGCCAACATTCCATTAGTACTTCAAATCATTAATCATATTTTGTGCTCAAAGTCAACTCAATGCCTTTGTCTGTAAACTTTTAATAGATTGGAAACAGGTGACCTGCTTCTTGGACTCTCCTTCAGTAGCAAGGCACTTGGGGAAACACAACAGCAAATTTGTTCCTCCAGCCCAGGCTAATGAAGACCTGGACTGCCCATGAACTTCACCATGGAATCAAGCAGCGGTTCTTAAAGTGCAAAAGGCTAGCCTAAAGAAGTCAGCCAGGAAAATGAAACTACCATTTCAGGAGGAAACAGGGGCTTTCTGGGGATCGTACATACAATGACCAGACAGAGAATTGAATGAAATGGAGATCAGATATATTTTTCACAATTCCAGAATTAAAGAGCATGAAGGACTTCTAGCTCACTTCTGATAATTCGATCACTGGAGGAAGAACAATCTCTCCTCACCTACTTGGGTGGAGCAGTTGACTCTCACCCAGGTTGGATGCCTTACTATTTCGAAGGTGTTTATCATTTCCTGCCCTTATTAGCTTAAGAAATGTTACAAGTGTATTTTCAAATTTCCTTTTCATTCCTGCTTCATTCTGATAGATCTAATGCTGTCTGGCAGAATAATGAACAATAATGGATTCCAGATAGAGATTTTCGTAGTTCAACTCCTCAGAGATTCAGGAAACAATCATGATCTTGAAGATGAATAAGTTATTTAGTCTCTCTGAGCGTTCATTCTTCTTGAAAATAAGTAAGTGGGCTGGGAAATGAGTCTTCAGGTAAAAGTGTTTGTTGTACAAGCATTAGAAGTCAAATTCCAAACACTCACACAGAAGCCAGCCAAGGTCATGAATGTCTGGATGCTTGTAACCTCGCACCATGAGGGAAGACAGCAGAGACAGGGGGGTTGTTGATAGCCAGTCTAGCTCTAAGATCAATGAGAGAAGGATAGAAGGAGAGAGAGAGAGAGACAGAGACAGAGAGACACAGAGAGAGAGACAGAGAGAGACAGAGAGAAGAGAAAGCCTACTTGTCTTAAAAGAATAAAATGGAGAATAATGGAGTATCATCCTCATGTAGCCTCTGTGCACACAGGTATAACATGCACCAACATACACACATAAGGAATACAGGATAAACAAAATGGAGGGTTGTGACAAGGACATATGAAAGCCCAATACCTTGCAATCCAACTTAAAAATAGATTTAGAGGACAAGAACAACTGTAATCTGAAAGAAGAAGGGGTACTGTTACGGGTTAAAGGTTGAAGTAAGGATAGAAGTGAGGGGATATGAAGAGGATGGGATAGGAGATTGGTTAACCAAAGCAAATTCGGTATCAACAAGCATTAAGGAAATCTCTATGTGATATAATTAATTTTCATAATACAATTTAAAGGGAAGTGCTCTGCAAAGGTGGTCAATGCTACAGAGGACATGTACTATTCAACAAAAATCTCAGTGCCGAGTATGAGAAACCTCACTACCTGTTTACTACATAACAGTAGACAAGAGTGGCAGTAGAGGGGTTCCCAAATCAACATAGGATTTTGCCACTTCTCCTGGTGGCCCACCATAACTAAACTGTAAAATCCTACTGCTGAAGACACCACACACTGTGATTATAGACTATAAGGAAATCGGTCTTGAACTGACCTGAAAATGTTCTTCCCTGCTGGGTAGCTTTTATGGTGCCAGAAAGTACTATGCATATCTGGGGAGGAAAAGATATCAATGGTCTTCCAAAAGCACAGGACTCTGTGTGCTACAATACTGACCTCCCTGGCTCACTATCCAGTAGCATGACTGTTTGGCCTACCACACATGTGTGTGTGTGTGTATAGATAGATAGATAGATTTATTATATATATATATATATATATATATATATATATATATATATATATATATATATATAGAGAGAGAGAGAGAGAGAGAGAGAGAGAGAGATTTGTGCTACTCTCAACCTTGGCCAGAAAAAGCTTCTTTCTTTCTCAATCTTAGTCAGAGAAAGCTTTTTTCTGTGATGAGCAGTGGGTAATACAGAGACTTATAACCAGTTAAAGTGTTGGGAAAACTGTTTTAGTGCTCATTTCTAAATGAGAAATCTATATCAACGCCCCACGTTCTTCTTTCAGATTACAGTTGTTCTTGTCCTCTAAATCTATTTTTAAGTTGGATTGCAAGGTATTGGGTTTTCATATGTCCTTGTCACAACCCTCCATTTTGTTTATCCCCACACTCCTTATGTGTGTGTGTGTGTTGGTGCATGTTATACCTGTGTGCACAGAGGCCACATGAGGATGTTACTCCATTATTCTCCACTTTATTCTTTTAAGACAAGTAGGCTTTCTCTTCTCTCTCTCTCTCTGTCTGTCTCTCTGTCTCTCTGTCTCTGTCTCTCTCTCTCCTTCCATCCTTCTCTCATTGATCTTAGAGCTAGACTGGCTATCAACAACCCTTCTGTCTCTGCTGTCTTCCCTCATGGTGCTAGGTTACAGGCATCCAGACATTCATGACCTTGGCTGGCTTCTGTGTGGGTGTTTGGAATTTGACTTCTAATGCTTGTACAACAAACACTTTTACCTGAAGACTCATTTCCCAGCCCACTTACTTATTTCTTGGAACATCATAGATGAGAAAGTAGAAAGAACATAAGAGATGCAGGGTGAGAAAGAATACTGTGAAATATCACCTTTCAAACATGACGCGGATATTGCCATAACCATGGCTACTTGTTCAAGACCTGTGTGAGATCAAGTCAGTCAAAATTCCAACATGGCTGAGAACAGAGCACACAAAGCTTCAGTCCTCACTGAGAATTATTAAAAATGATGGCTTCTGCCCCTCCTGAGAAGAGGTGTCTGCCTGGGAGGGCTTTGCGTCCTAGAGCTCCTGAGGGAGCCAACTTGGGTCCCAGGTCGCTCAGTGACCAGTCTGCACAGGTCAGCTCATGAACTGCAAAGGGTGAGTGAGCAGACTGCTAAGCAACACAGCTTCTGGGACAGACCCAGCTTCAGGATCGAGACATCTGGGCACCCTCCCTGCCTGAGGAGAGGTGTTCGTCCAGGCCGGCTTTCCCTGCCGGAATTTGTGAGGGAGCCATCTTGGGTACCAGGTCTCTCAGAGACCAGTCTGCGCAGGTGAGAGTGTGGACTGCAGAAGTGACACAACTTCTGGGACAGGCAGAAGAAACACAGCTTCTGGGACAGAACCAATTTCAGGCTCCAGACATCCGGGCATCTTCCCTGCATGAGGAGAGGTGCCTTCCCAGAAGGGCTTTGCCTACTGGAGCTCGGGAGAAAGCCAACATGGGGTCCTTTGTCCCTCAGAGACCAGTCTGTGCAGGTGAGTGTGCCGGCTGCTGAGGCAACACATCTTCTAGGACAGGCCCTATATAAGGTTTTCAACTTTACCTGAGAGGCAGGTCTGAACACCAAAACTCCATGCAGCTTCCCTGGAAAAGGAAAGCTCGCCTGCAGAGACTACTCTGACCACTGAGACTCAGGAGAGAGCTGGACTCCCAGGACTGCAGACAAAGGCTAACAGAATCACAGGAGGAACAAGATCCAACCAGAGACAACTATAACAACCAACTCCAGAGATTATCAGATGGCTAAAGGCAAAGAATCTTAATAAGAGAAACCAAGACCACTCACCTTCATCAGAACCCAGCACTCACACCTCAGCCAGTCCTGGATACCCCAATACACCCGAAAAGCAAGACTCAGATTTAAAATCATATCTCATGGTGCTGGTAGAGGACATTAAAAAGGACATTAATAACTCAAAGAAATACAGGAGAACACTGCTAAAGAGGTAAAAGCCCTTAAAGAGGAAACACAAAAATCCCTTAGAGAACTACAGAAAAACACAAGCAAAAAAGGGAATGGAATGGAAAGAAACCATCCAGGACCTAAAAAGAAAAGTAGAAAAAAATAAAGAAAACCCAAAGTGAGACAACTTTGGAAATAGAAACCCTAGGAAAGAAATCAGGAACCATAGATGTGAGCATCAGCAACAGAATGTAAGAGATGGAAGAGAGAATCTCAGGTGCAGAAGATTCCATAGAGAACAGGGCACAACAATCAAAGAAAATTCAAAATGCAAAAAGATCCTAACTCAAAACATCCAGGAAATCCAGAACACAATGAGAAGACCAAACCTAGGGATAATAGGAGTAGAATGAAGATTTTTCAACTTAAAGGGCCAGCAAATATCTTCAACAGAATAACAGAAGAAAATGTCCCAAACCTAAAGAAAGAGATGCCCATGAACACACAAGAAGCTTACAGAACTCCAAATAGACTGAACAAGAAAAGAATTTCTTCCAGACACATAATAATCAGAACAACAAATGCACTAAATAAAGATAGAATATTAAAAGCAGTAAGGGAAAAAGGTCAAGTAACATATAAAGGCAGACCTATTAGAATTACACCAGACTTCTACCAGACACTATGAAAGCCAGAAGATCCTGGTCAGATGTTATACAGACCCTAAGAGAACACAAATGCCAGCCCAGGCTACTATGACCTTCAAAAGTCTCAATTACCATAGATGGAGAAATCAAAGTATTCCATGATAAAACCAAATTCACACAATGTCTTTCCACGAATCCAGCTCTTCAAAGGATAATAAAGAGAAACCACCAACAAAAGGATGGAAACTACACCCTAGAAAAAACAAAAAAGTAATCCTTCAACAATCCTAAAAGAAGACATCAGCAAGAACAGCATCCCAACTTTAACAACAAAAATAACAAGAAGCAACAATTACTTTTATTTAATTTCTCTTAATATCAATGGACTCAATTCACCAATAAAAAGACATAGACTAATAGACTGGCTACACAAACAGGACCCAATGTTTTGTTGCTTACAGGAAACCCACCTCACAGAAAAAGACAGACACTACCTCAGAGTGAAAGGCTGGAAGACAATTTTCCAAGCAAATGGTCCCAAGAAACAAGCTCGAATAGCCATTCTAATATTGGATAAAATTGACTTTGAACCCAAAATTATCAAAAAAGACAGGAAGGGGAACTTCATAATCATCACAGGTAAAATCAACCAAGATGAACTCTCAATTCTGAATATCTATACTCTGAATACAAAGCAGCCACATTAACTAAAGAAACTTTAGTAAAGCTAAAAGCACACATTGCACCTCACACAATAATAGTGGGAGAATTCAACACCCCACTCTCACCAATGGACAGATCCTGGAAACAGAAACTAAACAGAGATACATGGTCACTAACAGAAGTTATGAATCACATGGATTTAACAGATATCTATAGAACATTTTATCCTAAAACAAAAGGATATACCTTCTTTTCAGCACCTCATGGTACCTCCTCCAAAATTGACCATATAATTGTTCACAAAAGAGGCCTTAACAAATACAAAAATATTGAAATTATCCCATGCATCTTAACAGATCACCACGGACTAAGGCTGATCTTCAATAACAGCAGAAATAATAGAAAGTCAACATTCACATGGAAACTGAACAACACTCTAATCAATGATACCTTGGTCACAGAAGAAATAAAGAAAGAAATTAAAGGCATTTTAGAGTTTACTGAAAATGAAGTGACAACATACCCAAACTTATGGGACACAATGAAAGCAGTCCTAAGAGGAAAATCCAAGGCCTGAGTACCTACAAAAAGAAACTAGAGAGAGCATACACTAGCAGCCTGAGAGCACACCTAGAAACCCTAGAACAAAAGGAAGCAAATTCACCCAAGAGGAGTAGATGCCAGGAAATAAACAAACTCAGAGAGGAAATCAACCAAGTGGAAACAAAAAGAACTATTCAAAGAATCAACCAAACCAAGAGCTGGTTCTTTGAAAAAATCAACAAGATAGATCAACCCTTAGCCAGACTAACTAGAGGGCAGAGGGACAGTATCCAAATTAACAAAATCAGAAATGAAAAAAGGAGACATAACAACTGATCCTGAAGAAATCCAAAACATCATCAGATCCTACTACAAAATCCTATACTCAACAAAACTGGACAACCTGGATGAAATGGACAACTTCCTAGACAGATACCAGGTACCAAAGTTAAATCAGGATCAGATTAACAATCTTAACAGTCCCCTTTCCCATAAAGAAATAGAAGCAGTCATCAATAGTCTCCCAACCAAAAAAAGCCCAGGACCAGATGGGTTTAGTGCAGAGTTCTATCAGACCTTCAAAGAAGACCTAATTCCAACTCTCTACAAACTATTCCACAAAATAGAAACAGAAGGTACTCTACCCAATTCATTCTATGAAGCCACAATTACTCTGATACCTAAACCACACAAAGATCCAACAAAGAAAGAGAACTTTAGACCAATATCCTTTATGAATATTGAGGCAAAAATACTCAATAAAATCCTCGCAAACCGCATCCAAGAACACATCAAAACAATCATCCATCATGACCAAGTAGGCTTCATCCCAGGGATGCAGGGTTGGTTTAATATACGGAAATCCGTCAACGTAATCCACTATATAAACAAACTCAAAGACAAAAACCACATGATCATCCCGTTAGATGCTGAGAAAGCATTTGACAAAATCCAACACCCTTTCATGATAAAAGTCTTGGAAAGATCAGGAATTTAAGGCCCATACCTAAACATAATAAAAGCAATATACAGGAAACCAGTAGCCTACATCAAAGTAAATGGAGAGAAGCTGGAAGCAATCCCACTAAAATCAGGGACTAGACAAGGCTGACCACTTTCTCCCTACCTATTCAATATAGTACTTGAAACCCTAGCCAGAGCAATTCGACAACAAAAGGAGATCAAGGGGATACAAATTGGAAAGGAAGAAGTCAAAATATCACTATTTGCAGATGATATGATAGTATATATAAGTGACCCTAAAGATTCTACCAGAGAACTCCCGAAACTGATAAACAGCTTCAGTGCAGTAGCTGGATATAAAATTAACTCAAACAAATCAGTGGCCTTTCTCTACACAAAAGATGAACAGCATGAAAAAGAAATTAGGGAAACAAGACCCTTCACAATAGTCACAAATAATATAAAATACCTTGGTGTGACATTAATGATGGAAGTGAAAGATCTGTATGACCAGAACATCAAGTCTCTGAAGAAAGAAATTGAAGATCTCAGAAGATGGAAAGATCTCCCATGCTCATGGATTGGCAGGATTAATATAGTCAAAATGGCTATCTTGTCGAAAGCAATCTACAGATTCAACGCAATGCCCAACAAAATTCCAACTCAATTCTTCACTGAGATAGAAAGGGCAATTTGCAAATTCATCTGGAATAATAAAAAACCTAGGATAGCAAAAACTACCCTCAACAATAAAAGAACCTCTGGTGGAATCACCATGCCTGACCTCAAGCTGTACTACAGAGCAATTGTGATTTAAAAAAAAAAAAAAACTGCATGGTACTGATATAACAACAGACAGGTAGACCAATGGAATAGAATTGAAGACCCAGAAATAAACCCACACATCTTGGGTCAACTTATCTTCGACAAGGGAGCTAAAATTATTCAGTGGAAAAACGACAGCATTTTAAATAAATGGTGCTGGCACAACTGGCGGTCAACATGCAGAAGAATGCAAATTGATCCATTCCTTTCTCCTTGTACAAAGCTCAAGTCTAAGTGGATCAAAGACCTCCACATTAAACCAGAGACACTGATATTCATAGGGGATAAAGTGGGGAAAACCCTTGAAGATATGGGCACAGGGGTAAAATTCCTAAACAGAACACCAATGGCCTGTGCCATAAGATCACAAATCGACAAACGGGACTTTATAAAATTGCAAAGCTTCTATAAAGCAAAAGATACTGTCAACAAGACAAAAAGGCCACCAACGGATTGGGAAAGAATTTTTACCAATCCTAAATCTGATAGGAGGCTAATATCCAATATTTACAAAGAGCTCAAGAAGCTGAGCACCAGAAATTCAAATAACCCCATTAAAAAATGGGGTACAGAGCTAAACAAAGAATTATCAACTGAACAATGCCAAAGGGCTGAGAAGCACCTTAAAAAATGTTCGAAATCCTTAATCATCAGAGACATGCAAATCAAAACAACCCTGAGATTCCACCTCACACCAGTCAGAATGGCTAAGATCAAAAATTCAGGTGATGGCAGATGCTGGCGAGGATGTGGAGAAAGAGGAACACTCCTCCATTGCTGGTGGGATTGCAAGCTGGTACAACCACTCTGGAAATCAGTCTGGCGGTTTCTCAGAAAACCGGACATAGTACTACCGAAAGATCCAGCAATACCTCTGCTGGGCATATACCCAGAAGATATTCCAACTAGTAACAAGGACACATGCTCTACTATGTTCAAAGTAGCCTTATTTATTATAGCCAGAAGCTGGAAAGAACCCAGATGTCCCTCAACAGAGGAATGGATATAGAAAATGTGGTACATTTACACAATGGAGTACTACTCAGCTATTAAAAACAATGAATTTATAAAAATTCTTGAGAAAATGGATGTATCTGGAGGATATCATCCTGAGTGAGGTAACCCAATCACAAAAGAAGTCACTTAATATGCACTCACTGATAAGCAGATATTAGCCCAAAAACCTAGAATACCTAAGATACAATTTCCAAAACACAAGAAAATCAAGAAAGACCAATGCATGGACGCTTCATTCCTCCCTATAATAGGGATTAAAATATGCATGGAAGGAGGTGCAGAGACAAAGTTTGGAGCTAAACGAAAGGATGGACCATCCAGAGAGTGCCCCACCCGGGTGGTCCATCACATTATCAGCTACCAAATGCAGACACTACTGCATACCCCAGGAGGATATTGCTGTAAGGACCCTGATATAGCTGTCTCCTGGCAGGCTTTGACAATCCCTGACAAATACAGAAGTGAATGCTCACAACCTTCTATAGGGCAGAACACAGGGTCCCCAATGTAGGAGCTAGAGAGAGTACCCAAGAGCTGTAAGGATCTCCAAACCTATAGATGGAACAACAATATGAACTAATCAGAACCCCCAGAGCTCATGTCTCTAGCTGCATATGTATTAGAAGATGGCCTAGTTGGCCATTATTGGGGAAGAAAGGCCCTTGGTCTAGCAATGTTTATATGCCCCAGTACAGGGGAATGCCAGGGTCAAATAGTGGGAGTGGGAGAGTAGGGGAGCAGGGCGGGGGGAGGATATAAGGGACTTTTGGGATAACACTTGAAATGTAAATGAAGAAATTCTCTAATTAAAAAAAAAAAAGAAGCTTTCATAAAGCTCAAAGCACACATTGAACCTCACACAATAATAGTGGGAGACGTCAACACCCTACTCTCACCAATGGACATATCCTGGAAACAGAAAATAAACACGGACACTAACAGAAGTCATGAAACAAATGGATTTAATAGATATCTACAGAACATTTTATTCTAAAATAAAAGGATATATCGTCTTCTCAGCACCACATGGTACCTCTTCCAAAATTGACCATATAATTGGACACAAAACAGGCCTGCACAGATATAAAAATATTGAAATTATCCCACACATCCTATCTGACAACCGTGGACTAAGGCTGATCTTCAATAACAACATAAATAATAGAAAGCCAACATTCACGTGGAAACTGAACAACACTCTACTCAATGATTCCTTGGTCAAGGATGAAATAAAGAAAGAAATTAAAGACTTTCTGGAGTTTAATGAAAGTGAAGCCACAACATACCCAAACTTATGGGACACAATGAAGGCAGTCCTAAGAGGAAAACTCATAGCCCTGAGTGCCTCTAAAAGGAAACTAGAGAGACCATACACTAGCATCCTGACAGCACACCTAGAAGCTCTAGAACTAAAGGAAGCAAATTCACCCAAGAGGAGTAGACGGCAGGAAATAATAAAACCAGGGCTGAAATCAACCAAATAGAAACAAAAAGAACCATTCAAATAATCAATCAAACCAGGAGCTGGTTCTTTGAAAAAATCAACAAGATAGATAAACCCTTAGCCAGACTAACTAGAGGGCACAGGGACAGTATCTTAATTAACAAAATCAGAAATGAAAAAGGAGACATAAAAACAGATCCTTAGGAAATCCAAAACATCAGATCATACTCAACAAAAATTAAAAAACCTGGATAAAATGGACACCTTCCAAAAAAGATACCAGGTAACAAAGTTAAACCAGGATCACATTAACAATCTAAACAGTCCCATTTCCCCTAAAGAAATAGAAGCAGTCATCAATAGTCTCCCAACCAAAAAAAGCACAGGACCAGATGGGTTTAGTGCAGAGTTCTATCAGACCTTCAAAGAAGACCTAATTCCAACTCTCTACAAACTATTCCACAAAATAGAAACAGAAGGTACTCTACCCAATTCATTCTATGAGGCCAGAGTTGCTCTGATACCTAAACCACACAAAGATCCAACAAAGAAAGAGAACTTCAGACTAATTTCCCTTATGAATATCTATGCCAAAATACTCACTAAAATCCTCGCAAACCGAATCCAAGAACACATCAAAACAATCATCCATCATGACCAAGTAGGCTTCATCCCAGGGATGCAGGGATGCTTTAATATACAGAAATCCATCAACGTAATCCACTATATAAACAAGCTCAAAGACAAAAACCACATGATCATCTCCTTAGATACTGAGAAAGTATTTGACAAAATCCAACACCATTGGATTTTGGTCTTGGTAACATCAGGAAATCAAGGCCCATACCTAAGCATAATAAAAGCAATATACAACAAACCAGTAGCCAACATCAAAGTAAATGGAGAGAAACTTGAAACAATGCCACTAAGATCAGGGACTAGACAAGGCTGCCCACTTTCTTCCTACCTATTCAATATAGTACTTGAAGTCCTAGCCAGAGCAATTCAACAACAAAAGGAGATCAAGGGGATACAAATTGGAAAGGAAGAAGTCAAAATATCACTGTTTGCAGATGATATGATAGTATATATAAGTGACCCCAAAAATTCCACCAGAGAACACCTAAACCTGATAAATAGCTTCAGTATAGTAGCTGAATAAAAAAATTAATTCAAATAAATCAATGGTCTTTCTCTACACAAAAGATAAACAGCATGAGAAAGAAATTAGGGAAACAACACCCTTCACAATAGTCACACATAATGTAAAATACCTTGGTATGACTCTAACTAAGGAAGTGAATGACATGAACTTCAAGTCCCTGAAGAAAGAAATAGAAGAAGATCTCAGAAGATGGAAAGATCTCCCATGCTCATGGATTGGCAGGATTAATATAATCAAAATGGCTATCATGCTCAAAGCAATCTACAAATTCATTGCAATCCCCATCAAAATTCCAACTCAATTCTTCACTGAGTTAGAAAGGGCAATTTGAAAATTCATCTGGAATAATAAAAAACTATTAACAATAACTAAAAACTATTCTCAACAATAAAAGAACCTCTGGGGGAATGGCCATGCCTGACATTAAGCTGTACTACAGAACAATTGTGTTAAAAACTGCATGGTACTGGTACAGTGACAGACAGGTAGATCAATGGAATAAAATTGAAGACCCAGAAATGAATCCACACACCTATGGTCACTTGATCTTTGACAAGGGAGCTAAAACCATCCAGTGGAAAAAGATAGCATTTTCAACAAATAGTGCTGGCACAACTGGCGGTTATCATGTAGAAGAATTCGAATTGATCCATTCTTATCTCCTTGTACAAAGCTCAAGTCTAAGTGGATCAAAGGCCTCTACATAAAACCAGAGACACGGAAATTTATAAAGGAGAAAGTAGGGAAAAGCCTCAAACATATGAGCAGAGGGGGAAAATTCCTAAACAGAACAGCAATGGCTTATGCTGTAAGATCAAAAATTGACAAATGGGACCTTATAAAATTGCAAAGCTTCTGTAAAGCAAAAGACACTGTCAAGAAGACAAAAAGGCCACTACCAGATTGGGAAAGGATTTTTACCAATCCTAAATCTGATAGGGGACTAATATCCAATATATACAAAGAGTTCAAGAAGCTGGACTCCAGAAAAACGAATAACCCCATTTTAAAAAATGGGTACAGAGCTAAACAAAGAATTCTCCACTGAGGAATACCGAGAGGCTGAGAAACACCTGAAAAAAAAATGTTCAACATCCTTATTCATCAGGGAAATGCAAATCAAAACAACATTGAGATTCCATCTCACACCAGTCAGAATGGCTAAAATCAAAAATTTAGGTGACAGCAGATGCTGGCCAGAATGTGGAGAAAGAGGAACACTTCTCCATTGCTGGTGGCATTGCAAGCTTGTACAACCACTCTAGAAGTCAGTCTGGTGGTTTCTCAGAAAATTGGACATAGTACTACCGGAAGATCCAGAAATACCTCTCCTGGGCATATACCCAGAAGATGTTCCAACCCGTAATAAGAATACATGCTCCACTATGTTCATAGCAGCCTTATTTATAATAGCCAGAAGCTGGAAATACCCCAGATATACCTCAAAAGAAGAATGGATATAGGAAATGTGGTACATTTACACAATGGAGTACTACTCAGCTATTGTGGTGGCACATGCCTTTAATCCCAGCACTTGTGAGGCAGAGGCAAGCAGATTTCTGAGTTCGAGGTAAGCCTGGTCTACAAAGTGAGTTCCAGTACAGCCAGGGCTACACAGAGAAACCTTGTCTCAAAAAAAATTAAAAAACAAAACAAAACAAAAACAAAAAACAAAAAACAATGAATTTAGTAAATTCTAGGGCAAATGGATGTATCTGGAGGATATCATCCTTAGTGAGGTAACCCAATCACAAAAGAAGTCATTAGATATGCACTCACTGAAAAGTGGATATTGCCCAGAAACTTAGAATACCCAAGATACAATTTGCAAAACATAAGAAAATCAAGAATAAGGAAGACCAGTGTGTGGATACTTCGTTCCTCCTTAGAATAAGGAACAAAATACCCATGAAAGGAGTTACAGAGACAAAGTTTGGAGCTAAGACAAAAGGATGGACTATCCAGAGACTACCCCACCTGGGGATCCATCCCATAATCTGTCACCAAACTCAGACACTATTGCATAGGACAGCAAGAGTTTGCTGAAGGGACTCTGATATAGCTGTCTCTTGTGAGGCTATGCCAGTGCCTGCCAAATACAGAAGTGGATGCTCACAGGCATCTATAGGATAGAACACAGGGCTCCCAATGGAGAAGCTAGAGAAAGTACCACAGGAGCTGAAGGGGTCTGCAACCCCATAAGAGGAACAACAATAAGAACTAACCAGAACCCCCAGAGCTCAGGTCTCTAGCTGCATATGTATCAGAAGGTGGCCTAGTTGGCCATCATTGGGAAGAGAGGCCCCTTGGTATTGCAAACTTTATATGCCCCAATACAGGGGAATGCCAGGGCCAAGAAGTGAGAGTGGGTGGGTAGAGGAGCAGAGCTGGGGGAGGGTATAGGGAACTTTCAGGATAGCATTTGAAATGTAAATTAAGAAAATATCTAATAAAAAATTTTGGAAAAAAAAACTGATGTCTTCTGAAAAGTAGCAGTTTACTTGATGATGTTTCCACTAGGTGCCAATACTCCAGTGGGTGGCTCCTCACTCATGTGTATGCAGGCAGCACCAATGGACACAATGGGGATTTTATAAAAAGGAGGAGAATGTAACACTGAGGGAAGATATATTGGGCGGGCCGGGAAGAGTAGGAAGCAAAATGGGGGAGCAGATATAATCATAACACCACTATATACATGTATGAAATTCTCAAAGAGTATTTGGATGAAAATGAAGGTAAAAATGAAACAACAATAAGAAGTTAGTACCTACCTCACCGGGATGCTGCAAAGATAAAATGATTTAGTGTCTACAAAGCCTCCTCCCTTATTTCAGATCAGACATGCGGTAAACATTCTGAGATCCATCATCTCTTTGTAGATTGAGAGTCAATTGCAGGAAAGTATCGGTGTACCCAGAGGCCATGAGAGAATCCATGATGGTGCAGAATCAGATGCTGAAAGCCTGTTGTTAAAATGATGCACCAGACCTGATACTTCTCCCCTCCATTCTGTAAGGTGGCAACAACTTTCACCAAAGTATTCTGCAGTCACTGGAAATGGGCAATTCTGTTCAGAATGTCTGTGGTAGGTAGTTGTTTGGATATAATAATCTGTTTTTAATCCTGTGTGTAAATGAACACCGATGTTAGCCAGTGGGTGCATACTAATCTAAAATAAATGAATACATTTGAATTAATCAGATCTTCCAGTCTATGTAAATTGATGATTTATAATGATATTAGCACAAATTGCAACGATAAATCATTTCAGAATTAGATCCAGCACTCTTAAAGCTGCAAGGACTCTGGAGATTTGAACATAGCTTTAAGATAACTTGAAAATGCAGATTGGACACTGAGTTTTGTGGTCTAATGCAGAGGACAGGAAGACCTTGGGCCAATGATGAAATACACTCTATTGACGAAGTAGTAGTAACAGGACTTGTAAGGTCACAGAAATAAGAGATCTGGAAGATGAAGTCAATGAAACAGCTCATTCCACATTTCAGAGCTCATTTTCTGGTTTGAGACCAACCTTTAGACTTCAGTCCACCACAGCAAGCAGACTCAAGCTACGGTAGAGAGGTAAACAAACTAGGATGCTACTTACGGTTGTAGGTGACCCTGGGTAAAATAATCTTGTTGAAAAATGAACTTGATTGTTATAACCTTGAATGATTGCGGTCAGTGTGAGAATTAGATGAAAATATGTAGTTTCCATAATTTATGGGATACTTGCAAATGTTACTATTAGTATAAATCATGATGGTTGATCTTATCTTGGTTTCACAGAGGTGAAAGTTGTGAAATGGGCTTATGAAGAAATAAGGGAGATGTGCAAAAAATGAGCAATATGCCAGTGAGAAAGAAAATAGGTGGCCAGAGGCTCCAAAAATTGAGAGGAAGAAAACAGCATGGGGGTAGTCTTTGGCAATCAAACTTCAGCTCCCCCAATCTTTTCTGATAGCAAGACATTGCAGACTTTACATGGCACCTCCTCTACTGACTGTAGGCTTAAGCATGACTCTTGTTTTCTTACACATAACATTAGAGAAGTGTGTTGTAGAGAGCTATCTGATGGCAAAAAAATTACCGTTATAGGGAGAAATAAAAAATAAAGACCAAGATGTGGGAGTGGGTGGGTAGGGGAGCTGGGCGGGGGATGAGGGAGGGTTTAGGGGACTTTCAGGATAACATTTGAAATGTAAATGAAGAAAATATCTAATAAAAATTGGAAAAAAAAGAATTAAAATCCATAAAACAAGGAGTCTCGCCTGAGAAACATGTGTAGAAACATGATTGCCACATGTGGTTACTCTAAAGCTAAGGTAAGAAAACCTTCTTTGACATGAAAGGCTATGATTCTTATCTGTATCCTTAGCAATAAAAGCATTAATTTCCCTGGGATTGAATCATGATGTTTATCTATCAGTAGGATGACATCATTTGGAGACCTAAGAAGGAAATCTGGTCAGAGAAACTGGAGATATGGCTTGGTGATTCAAGTATTAGCTGGACATATAAGACTAGAGTTTGGATCCCTGGTAACAACAGAAATGTCCTGTAGGTGTGTTGAGTCACTTGATATTTGAACCTGGGGGTTGGGGGGAAGACAGTAAACTATCTAGAAAGACTAGCCATGTCAGCTAGCTCAGGGATCAGTTGAATGCTGTATAAATTGCAGGGAAGAGCAATTGAGAAATATTCCCAGTGTTAATCATGGGCCGATGCATGCACACATATACATGTGTACACACATAAAAATTATACATACACACATACATACACAAGGTAAAGGAAAAATACTTGTTATGCCTGGAACAGGAGAGTGGATAGAAAGTACTTGATGACAAGAAATCATCTCCACATGCCAGTGTAATACCTAGAAGGAAATGTTTGAGCACATGTTACAAAAGGAAATACTACAGCTATCCTCTTAAGGGCTGGGAGTGACTCTAAGTACATAATTCTGAAGTTAGTGTTTGCAGTCCCTGTTCATATGTTGAGGGTCTAGCCCACAATATTGTATGTGGAAATTGAGCTTTTAGAAAACCATTTGGTTTAAATGAAGTCTGAGAATGCAACCTCACCGTCGAATTCATTCCCTTATAATAAGAGAAATATATAAGTGTTCTTGAAAAAAAAAT